>VNKF01005549.1:0-206925 GCA_008044355.1 Drosophila lacteicornis | reverse complement strand
AGTTTTGTGCAGTTACTGTAAATGCACTATAACAGCAAAACTGTCAGATTTGCGCGCCCATGCCATGACTAAAAAACATAAAAGTGCGACAAGCGGATTTGAACAATCAAACAAATTGGATTTTGTCACTTTGCCGATCAAGACGATGGAGCAGGAAGCAGCGCTGTGTTTATTTATCGCCGAGCATACATCGTTTGCTCAAATTGAGTGCTGTTACACATATACCATACCGGAAAAATTTCTTCGTATGATAGGAACAGGATCATCGTATCAAAATCAGTAAGCTGCAAACATTGATGAAATCATGGGCATATTATAAATAATAATAAAATAATTAAATAACTACGATTACCCGCAATTATTCGGCAAAATATAAGCAAAAAATGTTATTTTTAATTAGCTTTTTTTATGGCCTTTTTCTTATTTTTTTGGCTTTTTTTTATGGATCTTCCCGTCAAAAACAGCTTTTTTTTTCGAGAAAAAGTTGGCAACACTGCTGTTTACATGTGTATTTGTGCGCCATGCCGGCTGTGTTCGGTTTGTTTTCGTTATCTCTCGTGGGAAATAAATCCGTTGCCTTCTGCATACTTTTGGGGTACACTGTGCAAATATCCAACTTGCAACTGCAACGCCGGCTCTTTTGAACTGCATTGTTTTTTTAATTGTTTACTTTTGCTAATGCGGGCCGCTTCTCTCTCTCGGTCTCCCTCGCGCCCTCTTCGCCGACACTCCCCTTCCTTCTATTTGCTTAAACTGCGCGCATTTGGAATGTAAATAAATGTAAATAAACAAGAATTTCGCCCCCATGAAAGCAACAGAAACAAAACAACAACAAAGTGCTCCCACTCTCTCTCCCAGTCAATATTTCTGTCTCTCGGTCATTCTCCTGCAAAATGCATTCACAGCCACGGTCAACTTAGTAGTACTAAGGTTCCAAGTAAATGATATGTAAATAAGATTTTAATATGATTTCCTAAAATATTGTAATAAATATAAAATATAAATATAAACATAAATAAATAATAAATATAAATATTTAAGTTTAATGAGCACTTACATTTTTAGATACGCCCTTCTCTATTATATTAAAATAGTACAGAAAATACCTACTTGCACTGGGGACTGCACTAGGCCTCTCAAGCTTACTAGTACACCCGAAAAAAAATCATCATAGAACCTATACGATTTTTACATGAATTCTATACTCTTGAGTATGAAAAATTTTTTAATAAGATGCTTATCAATTTAATACTACGAAAGTATAAATTTTATACTCATCTGCACCAATATTTCATAATAATCACTAACGAGACAAACAGAAAAGCACTAAATTCCAGCTAACGCGATATGTTATCGAATTTTCGATGTATGTAGGTTCATATAAAAATAATACTCAAAAAAGCACAATTGAAACTATAGAGTATAAAAACTAAACTTTGGAGTATACATTTGACAGTTTAAAGTATAAAATGTATACTAAACTCGTTATACTGCTTGAGTATCCTTTTAAGACAACGCTTAGAAAGGTCAAATTCTTGTTTTTTTTTTTTTTTTTGTAAACTAAGGTCTGCAAATGTCCTTACTTAACAAATAACAGTACAAAAACATACGAAAACATAATTTTTCCTTTTTTTAAGAAAAAAAAAATACTTTAAGCAAACGAAAAAAGTTTGTTGTTGCTGTCTAGCCACAAAGCTTCTTACCATTTAAATTTTAATATATCCCAAACATCATGAAAAGGTACCCTGACCAGGACCTGTTAAATTATTTAGCAGGCCTAAGCTAAGCCCCTTTATACCAATTCTATAAATTATTTTGTCACTTAGTTAAAAGCTGGTTTTTAGTTAAGTTGCACACTACTATTCTGACCGCGCTTGTGCCGCGAGAGCTGGAGCCAGAGAGCCCCTTTGTGGATCGCATTTCGTGTGGACTCTGAAATCTGAGTTGTAGTTGTTTGGGGAAAGACAGCAGCTTTTCTGTTTTGGCTTCAGTTTCGTTTTGAAAACCGACTCGTGTGGGCGTGTGCGAGCCATCGAGTGCCCGAGTGTGTGTGTGTGTGCGTCGTCACGCGTCTGCGTCGGAAAATCTGAAAATCGGAAATCGGAACCAGGAATCGTGAATATATTTCGGTTTTCCGGTGCTGCTTCTTCTTCCTCGCCGAGCCAGTCGAAAAGTAACGGTAAAACGCACGGCAGTTGCCAATTGGCAGCAACAGTTGCAAGAAAGAAGAGCACCAGAGAAGAAAAGCGGAAATTCCATAAAGTAAATCAAAACAAATAATTTAATAAAACCATTTAAACAAGTAGTTAAAAAATCAGACAAAGTTTGTTGAACAAATTTTTAAGGTAATTCAACAATTAAAAAAAAAGAAATGCATTGTTATCAAAAAACTAAACAATAAACGAAAACGAAAGCTTTAAAATAAAACACGAATCCAAAATGAAAGTGATTTAAACCATTTAAAATTGTTTTTTAATTGCAAAATCATACAAAAAGCTTATTGGTTCTTATAAAATAGATAATTAAAAAACAAACCACAAAAACTGTGTGAAATTTTAATTCTTTCAAACTTCAAATAAAATTAAAAACGCATTTGAATCCCCTAAAAATCTAAAGCAAAATGACAACAAAGAAATCACAAACAATAATTTGTTGAACGAATTTGTGAGCGAGTGTGCGTGTTGAGGTAATTTCTTTCAACAGCAACAAAAATCAAAATCGCATTTATTGGCCTTATCAAAAAAATTAGAAGCGAAAGTGGCGTTGGTGTCAAATGAGCGAAGAAAAGAAACGAAAAAATGAAGAAAACAAAAAATAAAGCAGCCAAAAAATAAACGCATAAATAAACGCACGTACCTAAAAGTGAAATTTTTTAAACAAATATAGTCTGATGGAAATTGAAATTTAACGAGCAAAGAATCCAAAAATAAGCGACGAAGAAAGTGTTGAAAATAAGTGAAAATTGACCGTGTGTATGTAATTTTTTGTGCAATTAAACAACAAACGCAATTCAATTACGAAAATGCCATTAAATAGCAAGTGAACAAAAATTGAGTGAATAAGACATAATCACCGCAAACAAATGTCAAAGCTCTAGAAAAAAAAAAAAAAAACAAAAAAACAGAAACAACAAATGAGAAATATTTATAAAAAGAAATAATCAAATAACCACAAAAAGTGCCGTTTTTGGCGGTTGTGTTGTTGTGTCTCCCTCTTTCTCCATCTCGTTTTTGCCGGTTCCTGAGTTTTTCAGTGTTTTTTTGTGTTTTTGGAGTTCGATTAAAATGCGTCACGCATGATTATTACGTGTGTTTTTTGTTCCTATTGTTTCTGGTCGCATATAGCCATTTTATCTCCCCGCGATCCGGCTTACATTTTTGTGTCTTTTTGTCTCTTATTTTTTGTGATTTATGTGCAAGTTATGTGAGGTGATTGAAGTTATAAAGTTGCCTCAACAAGTGGAAATGGTTTTTTTAATTCCGCTTTTTTATTGGGGGTTAAAAACACTTGAAAATCATGAACCCTAACCAGGTTTATATTTCATGTGATAAGAAGAGAGTACAAGAATGTTATTCATATTTTCTTTGGCATTGTAGAAATTTCAAAATTTTTAAAATCTCCCAACTGGCTTTGGAATTATTTTTGCGTGTTGTTTGGTTGGAAATTGGGCCATAAATGATTTATTTTTAGATTTTGAGGCTTTCCTTTTATGAAAATATATCTAATAATTGACATATTTTAACATTTTATAAGGGTTAGAAATTTCAAAATTTTTTAAAACATCTAACTGGCTTTGTAATTATTTTTGGGTGTTGTTTGGTTGGAAATTGGGCCATAAATGATTTATTTTAAGATTTTGAGGCTTCCTTTTATGAAAATATGTCTTATAATTGACAAAATCTTAAAATTTTACAAGGTTTTTATCATAAAGGTTCCTTTAATGTAATAAATTTAAATATTTTTAAAGCTAAAAAATGATTTATATGTTTATATTTGGAATTTCTCTTGAAGTATGGGTTTTATTGAAGACCTAAACCTCGTTAATCTTATGAAAGGAGAATAAACTCTGTTATATTTTTTAATCGTATTCTGAATCATCTGATTTTGGAAGCAAAAACCTTAACTGCTCTTTTGGATTTTTCTCGTTTCCGTTTTGCAAAAATGCAAATTAAAATTTACGCATTTCTTCTTGCATTTTTTACCTTCCCTGTTCACTTGTCCCGTTAAACGACAATGTTGCTGCTGCTGCCGCTGTTGCTTCTTCTACGGCCTGTTATCAAGCTTGTTGTTGTTAGTGTTTTGTTGTTAATATGCATTGCTAGCGGGCAAAGCAAAAAAAAAACCGAAAAAAAATTTGCAGAGCACGTGAATTTCTTTTTGAAACGGGTTTGGCCTGAAATGATTTCAGTCAGAGCTGTGTGCTGTGTTTGTCGTGTTTTCTGCTGTTGACTTTTTATTTTCGTTAAATTTTTTCCTCGATTTTTGTCTCGCTGCAACTTGCAAAAATATTTATTGGCCAGTGTGTGTGGTTCGGCTGCTGTTTTGGTTGTTGTTTCTGTTTTCTGTTTTCACTGCTTGGCCAGCTGCAGTTTCTGGAATTCCTGTTGCTCTTTCCAAACGGCTGGGAAATACGAGATATTTGCGATACACTTGTTTTAATAACATATTTTTGAATAGGAAAAATATTTCCAGGAAAGATATTTTAATAATATTTTTTGCTATGTACTAGAAGAGTATTTTATTGAATTATTTATTAGTACCCTGTAGGGTTATTTGCAATAATTAAAAATATTTATGGTTTAACTTAAAAAAAAATAAAAAGTTAAATTCTCAACAGATCTTAAAAATGATAGCACTTAAAAAAATGAGTGAATAATACTACACCCAAAAAAAAAATCGTCATAGAAACTATACTATTGTTACATGAATTCTAAACTCTTGAGTATTAAAAATTTCTTAATAAGATGCCTATTAATTTGATACTACGAAAGTATACATTTTATACTCATCTGCACCAAGCCTTAAGAATAATCACTAACGCGACAAACAGAAAAGCACTAAATTCCAGCTAACGCGATATGTTATCGAATTTTCGATTTAGGTTCGTATAAAAATAATACTCGAAAATACACAATTGAAACTTTGGAGTATAAAAATTATACTTTGTAGTATATATTTGATATTTTGAAGTATAAAATTTATACTAAACCTACCTACTACTGGAGTATACTTTTAAGACAACGCGTAGAAAGGTTAAACTCTTGTTTTTTTTTTTTTTTTGGGTGTACTTATGTATATAAATAATCCTAGCTAGGTTTCCTTAAATAATTCAACATATCTCAGGGTATTCCAGACTCCTGAGGCTACGTTTTTTATCCTCTCGCCACTCGCCATCTGTTCCCATTCTCAGCTCTCCTGGAATAACCTTTATTACCTTGTTTGTTTTTTTGCCTGTTGCATTTTTTGGGCTGCGACTTTTTGCTGCATCTCGCTACGTATTTTTTTAATTTTTTTTTTTTTTTGAAGTGGAGCCCAAAAAGGTAAAAGAGACAGCTCATCAAATATTCACGGTATTCGTGAAGAGATTCTCGCTGCCCCCGAATCGGATGTTTGCATTTTGACAGATTTGTTACCTTTTTTGATTTGGACTTCAATGGGCAAAGTATGGCCGGCCCATTGAGTTTCTTTCGGAATGTAAAGTAAACCTCAGCGAGGCGGAATGTAAATGAACTCGAGACGCAAATTGGCCTTGTCTCGGTGTGAATATACGGACAATAACAGAAAGCTGGGGGGAAAAAAACAATACCCAGAAAACAGCTGCTTTTTGGCCGCATCTCTTGCTATCGGCTTTGGATTCTCCTCCGCCTCTTTCTCTACCTCTCTCTCTGTGCTTCTCAGATTCTCCATCGCCGCTTCGCCTGTCCATTCATCGTTCTGCGTCTGTCTGGCCCCATCAATTGTCTTGTCATCTCCCTCACTTTTCATCGCCCCTCACTGTCGGGCCTTCTCCTCCACTCGTGAGTTCAAGTTGAAGTGCAGCCAGCACAAAAGCTTGGCTCAGAAAAAGAGACGGCACGCCGAAGTGTGTGAGAGGGAAGGCCAGTGTCATTCGCCTGCATTGATTTTGGATTCCCTTTTCCATGCTCAGAGTCCGCAGAAAGATAAGGGTATGATGGGTTTCAGTAAAGTTAGGTTGCCAAGAAGATATCTCAAAAAATTAAAAAATAGTATAGTATAGTATAAAAAATAGTATATATAGTTTTATTTGCACCTTTTGCTTTTATGCATAATAATCGATTTCCACAGAAAACCCGCTCGCTCAGAGAAAGAAAAACAAAATCTACATATCGGCGGAAACTAGCACCGCTTCACAAGGCTTACAAAAACAAAACGTACACGTGCGCATTGCTTTTTTTTTCTGCTCGCATATTCTCATAACGATAAGGGTGATTTAGCTGTCGAGCTCCAAGCTTGAAATTTGGTGCCCGACCCTGATATAATTTTGCAAGCCATATTCCGAATTATTGAGTTTAAAAATATTTTGTTAATATGAACGTTTCCAAATTCGAACACTTATAATCTGTAGGTTCATGAATAAAATATAATGATTGAGTTGATATATTATACAACTCAATCATTTTATTTTATTCATAAATGTAAACAATCTAAGAACTATTATCAAATTCTTTAAATTCTTTAAGTACACCCAAAAAAACAAAGAAGAGTTTACCTTTTTACGCGTTGTCTTAAAAGTACACTCAAGTAGTATAACGCTTAGTTTAGTAAAAATTTTATACTTCAAAATTTCAAATATATACTACAAAGTATAATTTTTATACTCCAAAGATTCAATTGTGTATTTTCGAGTATTATTTTTATACGAACCCACATCGAAAATTCGATAACATATCGCGTTAGCTGGAATTTAGGGCTTTTCTGTTTGTCGCGTTAGTGACTATTCTTAAGTCTTGGTGCAGATGAGTATAAAATGTATACTTTCGTAGTATCAAATTAATAGGCATCTTATTAAGAAATTTTTAATACTCAAGAGTTTAGAATTCATTTAACAATAGTATAGTTTCTATGACGATTTTTTTTTTTGGTGTACTAGGTATTCTTGATACGTTAAATATTCCAGTATTTATTTAGCCTTTATACTCTGAAGCAAAATGTACAGTTTTGCCAATGCGTTCTGTGTGTTCTCCCCTTTCTTATCTTCTCAGCCTCAGATCCCCTGCATGTATCCTCTTTCTTTTCTATTTTTCCTTTTTTTTTTGGAGCGAAAACACACGCGAATTTAATTTATGGGGCGTGTGCCGCCGCTTTTCCCATGCATGGCCCAGTGCCAAATGGCTGGGATCCGAATTGGAAATGGAAAACTCAGGGGGACGGTGGCGAGTGTCTGCTTCTATGTTTAGTGTTTAGTTTAATTGCCTTTGGTTCGAATTTTATATATTTTTTCCCGCTTTGTTTACGACCTGTTTGCACCTGTGCCAAGAAAAAAAAAATAATAATAAAAAAGCAAGTTTAGTGCTCGAAATTTTCCCGAAACGCGATGATGAAACTAATGTTTCTTTAATAATTTTATTAGAGAAATATTGCCAGCGAAGGAAGGTCTTTGCTAAATTTCTACTTTGAAGTCATTCTTGTTTACTGGAAGTCAAGGGTTAAGGGGTGGTAAATCAAAACTTTATGGCAAGTTGGCAGCTAGATTCCTCGAAGGTCGTGTGGGTAGAAATAGTCTAAAAATATCGCTGGAGTAACTAGATACGAATTGGGGAAAGGTCTTGTAAAATGCGAAATGGAAATTGAGATGCGTATCTTGGATGTTTCCTCAAGGAAACATCATTTAAAAGTTTCTCACTTTTAATTGCATTTACAACTTCCTTGGCAGCGAAAAGGAACTTGACAGAAGTCGGTGTAATTTAAACGATTTCAAAATACGGTTTTATTACAGATAAGTGCCAGTTTTAAGAGGAAAATTGCTACTCTCAAAGATTTTCATTGCTAGTTTTTGTTGAATGAATAAATCAAGTCAATTTAACTGGGCAATTGAGTAGATTCCAGAATAATGAAATGGAACAACTTACTTATTTATCTGTACAAAATCGAAATGAACAGAAAATGTGAGCATCTGCTTAAGCTGCCGCCTCGTATCTCCCGAACTAGTAAGTAACTACATCAGTTTCCCATTAGAGTTCACTTACAAATAGGAATATCTCGACCATTTTCGTGTACGACACAAAGTAACTCCCCCAACGAACAGGGCAAAGGCGGTTGGGGAGGCAGTTGTCAAGGTTGCGCCCATCCAAATACCGATTATTCAGCCAAATTGGCAGATGATAAGATAAGATAGACCCAGCACAACCGATACTAAACCAGAAACAAAAAACGGAACAAAAGTCACACAATCAACTGGAATTCCTCTCTCTCCCAGAAGTTGTTGCCCCACAAAACAAATAAAACACAAAACCGGGGCAAGTCGAGCTGCTGCTGCTGCTGCCAACAGCTGCTGATGTTTGTTAGCCGGGCTAAAAAAAAAAACATAGCACCAAACCCAAAACGAAACCAAGCCGTAGAAGAGGAGAAAAATTTGTTTACAGAATTTGTCAAGGCATAAATATTTGAACACGTGTAACTGCGTAACAAGCAACAAATTTTTCAGTCCACTGTGTAGGCAAAGCGTAAAATTCCTCCCACTTAACAGGAAAATAGGGAAATGTACACAAAGTGTACACTCTGTACATACGGAAGAAAACCAAACTTTGAACTTGCCAAAAATGTTGGGAGTGAGTGGAAAAATTTGTCTACAACCGGATGTTGCTAGGGAGTCACTTTCGGGTGTTTCCTGCGGCTTAGAAAATGTTCCAAAAACCCACAAATTTTGCCCACAGCGTATCATATATTCAGAGTTTTGATAACAAGTCGCCCTGCCCACTTTTCGATAAGGAAATCACAAATTTCTTCTACTTGGTGACTCAATTGATTGTTTACTTTAGGTCCCGCGGCTCAAATATGGTGTTTATGACGTATCGACACAAAGTTATAGCCATAAAGTACAAACTGAATTCTGATTGCGAAACTCTGACGCAATTATTTTTTAGGGCACTTTAGGGAAATATATGTATTTGTATAAGAAAAGGGGGTTAGCGAATATTTGAGCATGTCGAGCACTTGACACATTTATCATTGACTAATTGCACTGAGATAATGGTAATGAAAGGGAAAGAAGAGACTAGAGTCACCCAAAAACACAAGAAATGAGGTTTAATAAGAAAAACAGTTGAGACAATACTTCCTAGAAGCATTTGACTCGAGGAATAAAAAATAAATACTTTATATTACATTATGTTTAATGATTCTGAAATTCATGTAAACAAATGAATCCTTTATTTAGCAGAAGACTATTTAGCACAGAAAATGAATTCTAGCTACAAAATCAATCCAAAAGAAACCCTTAATAATTTAAATAAATAAAGAAACAGAAACTGAAAGTCAACTCACCCAAATTCAAAGGAAAACCAAAATTTCTTAAATTATGAAGAAGGAATGAGAGATAAATGGTGTGTTTAGAAAAGCTATATCGACTATAAATTGTGCATTGTATATTTCAATGGTGTGGAACTTATTCGATAGACTTCGCATGAAATCATCTTCAAACACGTATCATCTTCAAAGTATCTGCGTAAACAACTCCCCTCTCTGTCTCTGGCTTCATTAACCCAATCGAAATATGACGGAGAAAAACAAAAATACAAATCGAGATGAAATCCGCACAATTTCATTTGCAACTCGGATCACAACACATCAATAAAAATGCCAAATTGAATGAGCAACAAAGTGACACTGAGAGAGGGAACAATAAAAGAATTATCATTGTTTTGGTGACACACTTCTTCCCTCTGGTTGCCCTGTCTATATATCTCTATTTATCCCATATTTTCTCCTTGTAAAAAGGCCCACCCACTGGGTGGATTTTTATAAATTTCTTTAGTGATGATAAAGTATCGATATGTGTATATTGTATAAATATTTTAATCTGAAAAAAAATTCAATTTTGATAAAATGATTAAAAGTTTAGTATCGGATATCGGGGAGGTGTTAATTTATAATGATTTTCCACAATTCTAGACTAAACAAGTTGTTATAATGTTTCTTATAACAATATATTAACGTTTTTCAGACTTTTGGTAGAGTAAATTCTCAATATTCATTGCAATACGATATAGTGCATATAATATCTCTGTCGATATATTATATCATCCCTAACTCGTATCAACTATTAGCCCAACGGTTGAGCATCAACCCACACGATTCCGTAGATTTGTCCCCCCTCCAATCTCATTGACATTAATTTGTCCAACCGCAACAACAACAATTGAGTGAATAAAATTTTTATAGATTTTTCTTTTCATTCTTTTTTCTTGTACGTTTTTTTGCATGACACCATAAAAGGTTGTCGTCGCCGACTTGGGGGCGGTTGCTGAGCCTGATTTAAATAAATTATTCTATATGCGTTTTTGCAATGCAGCCCCGCTCCCCATTTAGCCGAAGAATTATTTTGCACTCGCGCTCGCAAATTGTTTTCTATGCCACGTAATTCAATTTCACTTCGAGCTGAGTTTATTATGATTTCGTTGAGCCATTATTATTATTTTTATTATTTTTTTTTTATCATTCTCACCTGAGTGCCTGTGTTGGTATTTTTGCGGAAATGACGAATTTGCAACACACAACGGCGGAAGTTGCGTGTTGGGGCTGAAAGATGTGGCTGGCCGCGTAAATTTTGATTGCTCTTAATGCGATTTGAGTCGAATGGAATTATACACATATATATATATTATATTTTACATTGGGTAATTGCATTACCAGCGATGTATGTATCTCCAGCTCGGCAAGTGATTTGCCAAATGTTGTCGAGAAGATTTAGAGATTTGCCAATTTGGGTCACACCGGCATTGACGGCGCATTAGGGCTGAAGTGAAGTAATCATATCTGTTGGGTAATTTCACTCAGATATTGCTTGGATCGAATCAATTAAGTGGAGCTAAAGATTAAGCATTTCCATGCACACGTAATTAAATATTCCTTTGGGGATTTTGAGAGGGATCTAATAGGGAATTAGTCTTTGCGGTTGAGTGTGTGCATTTTAATTGGCTTTTAACCTTTTTAGTAAATGTATTTAAATTATGATTTCATACTTAATTTGAATGCTTCTATTGATTTCAAATCATCATCAATGTTTATTTCAATTGCAAAATCAAATAAATAAATAAATGGTGTTATCTTCAAATTGAAAATAGTTGAGATTATAATGTAACCAAGTTAATGTGAGCTTTCAACAAACAGAATTTCGAATTTTCCTTGACATTTTAGTTTTTTTCACATCAAAACTGTAAAGTTTTTATAAACCAGCGATAGTAAAAATAATAGGATCTTCCCCTGTGTATTCCGTTAATTTCCGCTGTCAGTTAACCGCCTCGGGAATGGCTTAAAGCAAGTACCTAGCTCATCTCCTCTTGGCCATAACCGGCTCACTTCCCCGTCAATTTCAGCTTGTCTACCTTTAACTAACCCTCTTAACGCCGCCCACAACCCACATAACCTGGCATAATACCATTCACAGCTCTCGTTATGTACGCACATTACCACTTAAGCGATGTGCCCGGCCTTGGGACTGCGAGAAAATCGAGGAAAATCCGGGGAAAATCCAGGAATCGGAGGAGTAACTCCATGGGTTTTGATGGCCAAATGCCTTCAGTCAATGCCGTAAATCATAAATCATCTCTGTGCTTTTCTCAGGGGGCTAGCAGCGTCGTCGGCGGCACTTGGACACGTGCGCCAGTACATTACCTTTTTTGGGGGAGTGTTGCTTATCCCTCCCGGTCTCCCGGAGAATTTCCACATTTTCTTTGCCTCACTCTAGACCTAAGCCAATTGTCAGTGGGGCAGGTTCGAGACGAAGTTTTCTTTTACCGCTTTATGAGGGCTTATTGAAGGTTTCCCCAAAAAGGAGCTGGGAGCCGGCGAGTGGGGCTTAAGTGACTGGCCTGGCAAGTGGCTTTCCCCGGCCCCACCCGGGGCTTTCACCCTCCCGTCGCCAGGGTGGAAAGCATATGCGGGTTGTTTGTTTGTTGTCTCCCCTCCATTTTGCACGCATTTTCACGCGCTTTTCCTCGCCTCGATGGGCAGACTTTTCAGCTCCGGCATTACTTTTTAATAATGTGCACTCAAAAACCCCATCCCACCCCCCAGGATCCACATTTATTTGCCTTTGAGTGATTTTCTTTGTTTTGTGAAGACAAGATTTTTGTACAGAGTTTTTTACGACCCTAAAGTCGGCCAGCATAAACTTATTAAATTTCCATTCTTTTATTGCCGTTGGCCACCTTGATGTTAGGGCATTAAATTCGGTTTCACAACGGTTGTAAAAATTATGCCAAGGAAAATTCATTATGGAAAATGCGGCTCAAGTGACCACAACCCGAAAATTTAATTAATAATCGGGAAAACCCAACAGAGCGAGACAGAGACAGAGGGAGAAACACATTCTGGAAAACTGACCGCCTTAAATTAAACGTATTCTAAATTTTCCCCAACCCTTTAGCAGCAAAATGAGAAAAGTGAAGTGAACCCATGTGAAAAATCAAAAACAAAGATAACTTAAAAAGGGTAAAAACCAAAACAAACACAAAACCAAAAAATACCAAAAACCAAAAATACGAAGCCAAATTCAAAACAAACGTCACTCAATCAAATCCATCAATCATGCTGAAGATACACATGCTGGAGCAGGTCGTCAACACGGAGAATGTCTGCGAGAATGCCCAGGAGCTGTCGCCGAAGCGCAAAGTGCCCGTCGCCGCTCATGGCCACGGCGGAGGCAGTTCCTCCTCCAACGGCGGCACGCCAACCGTTTCGGCGACCTCCTCGCCCCATCACCAGCCCACGCCCCCTCAGCGCCACATTCACACCGCCGCCGGTGGCAAAAGCGTCAGCCAGGGATCATCGCCAGCTGGGTAGGTAGCACTAATTAAAAGTGTAAAGTATCTCTGAAAAGTTATAATAGACAACTGAGTTAGGAACTTTACTGTGATTAAATGGGGGTTTAAATGAGGATTTAATTTGGTTAATAGTTAATAATCTATGATTTATAAAATGAATTATTTATCAGCCAGAGGTCATCACCAGCCGGTTGGCCAAAACCGGAGCGGAGCGTAATAATTGAAATAGACTAGTCAATATAGCGAATTTATTATTATTAAATAGGGAGCAACTATGGAAATGAATCTAGCTTAATGGATGTTATAAGCTGTCTAATTTGAAATCACAGAATAGTTTCAGAGAGTGTCGTAATTACGTAATTACTGAATAATATACAAGGAATGGAATAAATTAGTTAACTTTTACAAATGTCATAAATAGTGTACATGATTTTATTTATTGAAAATTTCTTATAAAGTTAGCTAACCTTATAGCATCAAAGGAAATAAATTAAAGATACAAATAATTAGTTTAGTTAAACCACTTCACAAGCTTAATAACTCCAAATATTTTCAACACTTCCTCTAGCTTTTTACCACCAAATGAGCTTTTCCATTTCCTGGTCTTGCTTCTAATACATTTTTGCCTAATTAAGGCTGGTGCACGGATCAGACCATGTATATATCTGTGTATATAATTTGTGCAATCTGTCGAATGATAAATGCGTTTTTGATGAGCCCCCGCCAGCCCCCCTGGCTGCTTTCCCCCTAAAGCGAGAGCACTCTCTTTTTTTTATGCAATTTTCACGTTGTCACATTCCTTTGGTAGCTGCGGTTGACTGACGTTGTCATAATGGGTGCATCGTCCGGCGGTTTTCCCTTTTCCACTCCCCCTCCTCCCACCTATGTTATTGGCCAACTACTGTAGTTTGGCCAGTTAACAAATTTCACCGCAAATTCAGTTATTTTCTTTCTGTTTGCTTTGATGAGTTGGAAGTTTGCCCGAAGGTGTGGCTAAATGGAAAATGGTTAATGCATTGCGAGGCGTGAATGGGGTGGCAAATGGAGTGGGGAATGGAGCTATGAAAATGAAGTGTGTAATTGGGTTTCTACAAAAACTATAGGAATATTGGTCATAGACAAGTTTAATTTTGATAACAGAAAGTTTTAGCTTGGCAACACTTATCGATGAGGTGTGAAATATACAGTTTATATCATCATATATTTATGTTAAGGATAATTGACAACCAACTTCTTGAGCATTACTTTTAATATAAAGATCCTCAAGTTCAACTTGACACCTTCCTTGGCACTGTCTTAAGAGAATATTCCTTTTTATCTGTAACTTAAAATTTCACAAAAAGTATTTTCCCATTACTAGCACTTGGCAGCTTGATAAGTTTGAACAAAAAATAGCTGTTTGAGTGATTTGATTGACAATATGCCATTGAATTCATTGAATTGTTGTGTAAGTT
Organism: Drosophila lacteicornis; assembly: GCA_008044355.1. Lineage (NCBI taxonomy): Eukaryota > Metazoa > Arthropoda > Insecta > Diptera > Drosophilidae > Drosophila > Drosophila lacteicornis. The sequence continues at coordinate 192,467 of VNKF01005549.1, read as the reverse complement.
CTGCACTTTCTATCTTCCACTCACTATTTCTGTTCTATTTTTCTTCTCTATATTTATTTGTGACAATTTTGTCACCCACTACACTTCATTTCACGCTATAGTTGCTGTTGCCCTGGCTCCATTGTTGGTCAGCTTCTTCGTGAAGATGCCACCCAGTTTTCCACCGATTTTCCCCCATTTCTCTCTGCCCTTATCTGGCGTTTTCTTGGCCATTCTTTTGTGGCTGGTTATTTTCGCATTAGAGCCTGGTAATTGATACCTTGCGGATGGTTATGGCTTTATGGCTGTGAGAGCGACACATCAAGGCAACCGAGAGAGAGGAGCGGCTTATGTTATGGGGAAAATCTTGGAATATCTTGGCGAACAATGGGCTTGAGGTCTCGCTTTGGGGCGTGGCCGTGGGCACAGTTTTGTAAATAATTATTATCCGCAAGCTGCATTGCTGCATTGTCACATTGTCGGTAGATGGAGTGAAAGATGAAAAACAAAACAGAAACAATTTTAATTTTCATTTCTCTTGTCTCCTGAACTTGACAATCAAAAGGGATTTTCATTTCTTTTGTTTTCCTCGTCTCTCCGCCCACAAAGAAAAAAACACACTGCTTGCTTCTTTTTACTTTGGGATTTTCTTCTGTTAAAAACATAATATTCAAAACATAAACACTTCCGTTGGCGCCCTTCATTACCCCAACAATCCTTCTTGTTTTTCCCCTTCGGCGGACTTTTCTTTTTGACTTACACACAAAGAAAAAATTAGGTGTTACACTTGAATAAAACTAGGGTAATTTACATTTTTCAACTGAAACTTAAAGCCCATAAATGTTAGATAAAAGTTCAAAGATGTGATAAATAAGAAACACAGTTTAAAGTTAATAACTTTTTTTTTTACATATTTTCATTAAAGTTAAATGAGTTTTTATTTAATTATCTTTAAAATTTAGCCGTGTACATTTTCCATGATTTTTCTCCGTGCCGTCCCTCTGACTTTTGGCTATTTTTGACTTAATTACTTGAGGGCTTATGGGCTTGCCAGCGTTTCTGCGCCGTCCCTTGTTGCATTATTTATGCCCAACATTAGTCGGTGTTTTTCTCAACGCCCCCTTCTCCCGTTTGGCTTTCCGACAATTTTTGATTTATCTCGGAGATGTCTGAAGACCTCTCTTGTCTTCTGGCGCTGCTCCCATTATGCCACCAAACACCCATTTTCATTTCCATATCCATTCCATGCTCATCGGCAACTCCTCCGTGTTCATCTCCATTTCGTTGGCGGAGCTACAGCTAGTTGACCCCGAAATGCTTATTCTTCTGCCGCGAAAAGGGGGCCAACGCAGTTAGCCCAGTTAAAAATCAACTTGGCCGACTGTCTGTCAGTCAAATGCGGGGCTAAATTGGAGTTCTGCCATGGCTCCGTTTTTCTGTTTTGAGTTCGAGTTCGGAATCGGGTTCTGTTCTATTCGGTTTCGGGTTCACGCTCTCGTCTCCCATTTCAAAAGGCATTTTCTGGCTAATTTATATGCAAAGATTGCGCCAAATAACTGGACAAAAGCGGCAACAAACATAGCAACAACAATTATGTGGCCAGCTGACCAGGCCAAACCATTTATCACTTTCCAATTTTTCAGTCTTATGTTTTTGTGGGTATTTTTTGTTGCGTTTCGTTGTGTGTTTGTCTTTAATTTGGAAAGATAATTTGGCATGTCAGCAGCTTTAATATCGTGGCACGAGATCTTATCTGTCTCTGTCTAGCTTTATTCCTGTGTTTTTTGATTTTTTCGTGGGAGGTTCTTGGACAAGGAAAGAGTCTTTACAGTGGAGTAAAGGAAAAAACATGTACATTTTTTTAAACGGCTATGAATTATTTTATTTAAAAGAAGTAATAATAAATATATATTATGTAACCCTTATTAATGAAACCCTTGCCTTGAAACGAAACCTACAAAGATAAATATTTAAAATCCATAACTCCATAAAAAGTGCAAGGAATTAGGTCGCAGAATTGAAGGACTTGCAGTGACATCCATCACCTCAAGACAGGGTTGAGCGGCAACGAAAAAAAAATGAACAGCAAAAGCGAAGGACCTGCACGTGACTTTATCGCGACTTCACTTTACTTCACTTCACTCTGAGGCCTACCCCGATTTTATATCGTTTTTAACTTCGTTATGCCAGAACATTCTTCCTCCACGTACGTGTTTTTCGCTCAAAAGCGGACAATTGGCTTTCGGGAAAAAAAATGCAATCCAGGGATCTTGATAAAGAAGCCCAAAAAAGCCCCTAGGAAATGTCTAACGGGCCGCCAAAAAAAAAAGATACTTGTCATTGGGCCAAGTGCCATTCGACAATGCCAAGTTCACGATTGCCGATTTCATTGTGATTTCTCGAGTTACGAAGTTCGAACAGGAAACTAGTTTCGGTCGGCTGAGATCAATGGGGGCTTGGGATTGTTCGGGCCCATAATCGCTCTAAATTTTTTTAATTTATTACCGCGCTCTGACAGCTGACACATGAGTGGGAGGGGAGGAGAGTTCAAAAGATGCTGACAACAATTAAATTAATGTCAAGGCAGCGAACGCCCCAAGGAAAATCAATAAAAAAAGCAAAACAAAAGGCGAAACGAAGGAAAGAACAACCTAAGGGAACGGTGCACTTGGAAAGATTTTGTGGATGGTTTTTAGGGAATTTACTTAAAATAGAAGCCAATCTTTTTATTTTTCTATATTTCTCAGGATTGGAATTTAATTAATTCGTTTTATTACAATTTTATAATATTTAGTAGTGAAGATAATTTCATTAAGTTCCCTATAACATTGTTTTAATTTTGATTCATTATATTTAATACCCAAAAGTCTTGTTAAGAAAACTCAATGTAGGATTACTTCCTTTAAAAAAAAATACCACTTTTTCCTTGTAGAGTCAGAAACTTATTGCTGCATTTTAAAACGGCCTAAATCCCATTAATTTTGTTCTGAGTGCAGAAAAAAAAAGAAATAGGGACCGTAGCATAGGCCTCTGGTGATTTTCCGTGCCAGTGAACCTGGCTGACTGACTTCGTCTGGGTGTTTGCCTTTGATGCCTCGACTAATTGGGCAAAACTTCTGGGCAACGTTCCATTTCAGTTCAGCCCCAAAAAGGTGAGATGTGTCCCCTCTTTCACACCCACTACTCAACCCCCAACTCCGTGTTCGCAGTTTGACGCTAATTTATGCCCACAAACCCTAGACAAACTGATGTAACTTTTGTTTTCTATTTACCATTTTTGCTCTTCAACAAAAGTCACCTTTGTTTGTTATGCAAAAAAATAAGAAAAGAAAAGAGTACATAAAATCAAACAGAAATCGCTTCTGTCTTTGTCTGTAAGTTTGGACATGAAGAGCTGTCTTAGTTATGACTTATGCATGAGGTTTTTATGGTGAAGTTCGTTGGGTTTTTGGACCAGCCAAAGACTTATCTAAAGATCTATCACACTTAGCTACCGTAAATCAGCTTTTTGGGAAATTAGCCAAATGGGAAATGGGTCTTTGGGGAATACGAAATAAGCTAGAAGATTAAGGCTTGAATGAATAAAGGTGAGTGTGGAATGGATTCCCGATTCAGATGTGCGGAGTAAGAAAATAAGTAAAGATTATTTATATAAATTCTGTGAATAAGCTAATATCTAAAATAAATTCGATCTCTCTAAAACTGATGAGATTTATTTAAGCTAATTTGTCACAAAATTTACGATTATGATAGTCTGGATATTAACAATAACAATATTAAATCAATTTCCGACTCTCTCTCTGTCACATGAAAAATTCAGGTCACCCATCAAAAGACAAAGTGGATAAGTCGGTAGGAATGCCTAGGAAATCTCTCAAAATCTGCAAACAAACTCAATTTTATACACAAAATATTCATGGCCATTAAAAACGTAATCATGCGAGTAAATCAAATAGTGTCTCGTAAAAGAGCAAACATAAAAAATGTGTGTGAGAAATCTTTCAAATCTGCTGCTCATCCAATTTCTCCTAATGAAGTGGGATGAGCTTGGGGGGAAAAAGGCCAGCTGCCAGCGGCAATTCACTGCACTTGCTGAATTTTGTATCTTGGATCTAGTGGATGCAACGCTGTTGGTGCTGCTGCCGGGGCTGCATCTGACGGATGCAATCGACGTCATCGGCCCGGCGGCTCCTTCACTGCTAACCCAATTACGAGACAGCATAAACAAATTTCCCCCTACTTCGCCATATCTTCTTCCCGATTTCATGAAGCTCGCAGACAAATTGCCATGAAAAACACTTTGGACAACAAGTGTTGGCAATTCAGTGGAAGAAGAGTGAACTGGGGCCTGAAACAACGTAGAAGAAGCTGAAATCTCTATGAATTATTAATTGGGAATGGTTAACGCAGACAAAGGACGGCTGCGGCGGCGATGAAGTTGGGGGCGAGAAATGACAAAGTTATAAAAGTTAAAATCACTTGCACAAACTTTTACATTTTGCGGTGCCTTGTTGTTGATGGATGCAAATATCAAATTGATGTGACAGACAATTTTCATAAATGGGTGAAGCGGCCCCGAGGAAAAAAGAAGGGAAAAATAATAAACGACAGCGAAAACTTTGACAAGCTTCCAGAAACTCAAGTGGGAGTTGTCATTGAACCGCTTCATGTTGTTATTTCTTTTTTAACACGACGACTGAATAATGGAAAAGTTCTGAAAAGTTTTTTCTTCGCTCACAAGTAAGGGGTATATTCTGTAGAAGAAAATTGTGACTATATATCTTGAGTTTCAGTGCTTCTAGAACCCTTAATAAAATTCGTTATTATTTAATATAAGCCTGAAACCATTTTTCATTTACTAAGTTATTTATAATAAATTCTACTAATACAACATAAGAATACTGGGTAACTTTTAGCTCCTTCCCAAGCTCACTTTAATTTTTTCTTTTTATAAAATGTGGCTGAGCCCCGACAACAGCTGAGCGAAGAACTTAAAAAGATGTAAACCATTTCGGCGGCTTAAATTGATACTCGAAACTGAAAAATTGTATTCCCCGGACAAGTTAATTACATTTGGCAACAAAAAGTGGCAAACTTTTCTATACCTCCTCCGAGTATACATATAAATATATGTATCTACATATATTTGTAGATACTTGTTGAGATAGACAATGCACACATATCTCAGTCAGTGGGTCAACAAAGCGGCCGCCGCCGACGCCACTTGGAGCGATTTTGGCATGCGGCCTGGCTGACAGCGTATGGTTGTTTTTGCTCCCTGGCATCGGACCAAAAATAGTTGGCTCTCTTGGCTGTTGGCAGTTGATTGAGCCACCTCCAAGATAGATAGATCCAGCGGGCTAAGCTCCGGCTACCGTGGAAACACACCAGTGGATAGGCATTTAGGATCAAGCAACCGGTTTTTATTTAGTTACATGTGTGTGGCTACACGGAAAATATATGATTTTAAATTATTTGTTACCCTTTGACAACACTTTTCGATTATTCAAATACATTTTTAATATATTAAGTGTACTTTTACATAAAAGAATATGTATACATAATATATATATGTACATATACGTAACATACATACACAACAACATAATACATCTAATAAATATTTGTAAGCTAAACTAATTATTAAAAAATATCTCAATGCCATTTAAACTCGAACTATGATATTTAAATTTTATATATTAAATAACAAACTCCAGTTTGTTTCCAAGTGTAGCCAATGAGCGACAGTTAAATTGATTAGCGAGCATTAGTTCAGGAATTAAATACAGGGGAAAGAGAGGCGTGCAAATCGAACAAAAGAAAGTCAGTGGCGGCCAAGTTCATTGTCCGTCCAGGTAGGTAAAAATCGGGCGGAGCGGTGGGCTGGCATTTGTTCAATATGAAGGTCATATCACATCACATCAAGCCGCATCGTATCGCATCAATGGAAAATTATGCAATTTATTGGATGCGATCGATGTGAGCTTTGCCAAAGAAAGAAGAAGCCTTTCTATTGTCCATTTCGAGTTGGTCAATCATTAATAATAATACGTAACTCAGCGATTCGAACATAATTTGTCAAATATATCAGTGGGAAATAAAATTATTGTTAATGATTTGATTGGGTTTTTATTGATTATTTTTTGAGGGAAAAATGTATCTGATTTTGGAGAAGGGAATGCTTCATAGTGAGTCAAATAATTACAATATGTTGTAAAATTTAATGATAACATAAAGTAACTCATAAATTATTAAATAATCGTTTTAGCATTAAGTAGTAATGGGGATTTATAAATAGTAGAATACGTAAAAGTAAATTATTTGTTTACTGTTTAAGTTAAATAACGTATATATTTCCACATGTTAGTAAGTATAACTTAATTTCCCATAATTTTAATAGCTTCTCTAAACATATTTAAAGTCGTCAGTATTCGTTTTTGATTCCCTTTAAATACCTACAATTTCCACAAGGACCAATCGATTCAGTTCAAATCGCTTTGTAACCTGACCAATTACCGATTCGTGCACAGCCACAATTTACACCTTTTTAATAGCCAGAAGAAACCTCCCCACCCGCCAAAAAAAAAAGAAGAAGGCGAAGGTGTTTGTTGTTGATTTCTTGGCGTGCCACATGCAATTAGCGATAAAATACGAAACTTTCGTTTTCGAAACCGAGCCAAGTAAAAAGCGAGAAATCAGCTCAAGCTCAAGATTCTTTTTGTGGGCACAATTAAAAGCTCCTGTTTTAATTTTGGCTAGCTCTTGAGTTCGAGAGGCTCTTAATTGGAGAGACTAATTAACGCGCAATTAAAATCGAAAAGTAATTCTGAATTCGATTTGGCTGCCGCCGCCGATGCTTGTAATTAAACGAAATATAAATGGGCTTTCAAATTCACTTTCGATTAAGGCCTGATGGGGGGGGGTACTGACTGCTGACAGTAGTCAGTCAGTCAGTAGTAGTCCCCATTCCCCCCTGATCCACGGGGTCAGGTTTGTGTTGGCTAATTACGTGTCTGTTGCTGTCTCCTTCAATTTTCGTCTGGGGCAATTTTTGTGCTGCATTCATTTGTCGACCATAAAAGTCGCCGTCAAACACCAAAAAGTCTCGCGCGTTTCCAAAGCTGTTTTACCATAATTTCAATTTTTATTTTCTGCTCTACGTAAAGCGACCATTTTGCACCACCTTCTCCTCTCATTCCAATCTGCTCGCTTTTGGCTTTACTCTAGAGACATTCCACTTTGGCTGCCTGCAGTTGAAATTCTTTAAAACGAATTTTTTTGTAAGCAGAGTGGAAATGGTATTTTCTACCAAAATGTCACATATTTTGGCTTCATAAATCGATATACCTAAACTAGGAATTCTCCATAATTTTGAATTACATTTTTCTGTTAAAAGAAATTTATATACATTTTTAAGAAATCGAAAAATGGGGTTTGGAAAAAATTTCCGGCAAAAATTGTATAGCTCAAATATAAGATTATTTGTTTATATAAATGAATTAATATTTAATAATAATAATGATATCTTATATACTTTCTGAGTAATTACTGTACTTCATCTTAGTCTCAGTCTCAGTCTGGATTTTCCAATGTGGTCAGATGGGCGCTGAGGCGTAGTGGGCGTAACCAGCAATAGGTAAAAGCAACAAGTAAATCGTATGCGCATTACCGATGACGTCAATCTAAATAAATATAAATAAATACATGAAGATATTGAAAATTCAAATTGAACGAGTGCCGAGGGAGCATTTCTAGATTACCAACCAAAGGCAACGAGGAAGTGTGAAGGAAGGAAGGATTTGGGGGCATAAAGTCGATAAAACTGGGGGAAGACTGACTGCGTCTCATTTGGGAGATCGGCGCATCATTTCGTATGCTATTATTGTACCGCCTGCGGTTGCATTTCAAATTCAAACGAGTCGCAGGAGGCGCCGAAAGCTCATCAGCAATTCAATTGCCTCGAATCGAGGGGCGGCACCACGCCCCTCCTTCGCACATATTTCGTATGCGGCATCAGTGCGATTATCGACCTGGGCCTGCTCCCCTTTTGTTTACCTCGGGGGTCTTTAGAGTCTTTCCGTTTTGTTCGGTTCCATTTTTAAAGCATTCGATCTTTTTGGAGCAGATGCCGTGAAGTTATCTGTCCTGCCATCAGGCCATCGAATACTCTCCCGGGGTCTCCGCCTAATTGGGGGCCTGTCGTACCCCCATCAGTATTCCAGCCCAGCACCATTGTGATGATGTGAAAAATGTGTTTAAAGTTGTGCAATGACAACAATGTGGTCGAGGAGACACTGGAGCAACTCCCAGCTTCTTTTGGGTATCTACTTTCCTATTCAAGAGAGAGGAGAGTGAGGGCAAAGTCTAGAGCATTTAAGGAACAGTGGAACTTGTTCAGTAGAAAGGGTTCTAGAACTTTAATAAAATTACAGAATTAAAATAGTTTGAGAACTATATGTATATTCTAAGCTATATCTGGAAATATACATAATTATTGTTATTATTACTCATACTTGTTTTAAGTTTATAAGTATTTTTTTAGCAACTAAAAGTCACTCAAGCAAAGCCAATTAAATATATCTTATTTAAACACATTTGTAATTACTTAAAATCTAAATCACATATTTGTTGCCACACTTAAACAACTTTATTTCAATGTCTCCAGTAGCTAAAACTAATTTACCTTGTGTTTCGTTCATGCAAACAACTTCTAAAAGTAGTTTTAGTCACTACCGTATTATTTACTGTTTGTTTTCACAGTTTACCTCATTAGACAAAACAATGCAGCTTTTAAAATCTCCAATTATAAATGTAATTAGTTTTAAGCCCCTCAAAAAATTCTACTTGAAGGTCAGCCAACTTAGTGAAAAGCGCATTTTTGCATACATTAACATTTTGCCCCAATGTGCTACAATGTGCCAAGCTCCCTTTTATTTTCTTTGGCAAACCGCTCTTCGCCCTTCCATATTCAGACACAAAATTTGTTGAGCTTTCTGCCGGTGCCGAAGTTATTACATAGATTTTGTAGCATTTTGTGCCCAAAATGTATGGCATCTACAGAGATACATGATATAGACTTTTTCCGACGACATATTTATGACTTTCGACTCGCATCTCGCACCCTTTGAATTCACTCCACCACTGAATTTTCCAGACCACTTTCCGAACAAAGTTTTTGGTGGCAAGAAAACCCATGAAAATGGGGGGACGACAACTCCAAAAGTGCAACTATGAAATATTTTTTGGCAGAGCACATAAAAAAAGAAGGAAAACGGAGATTATTACATGATGGCAAAATATAATTTCCACACTAGGAAAAAACTTTGCAGTTGTCTGGCCGTGGCGGCGGCGGCGGCTTCGGCGGTTGGGAAAATGCCTCAAGAATTATGAAAAATGTGTTGCAAAAAATAGAGAGAGCAAAGTTTTTCGGCCAGAAGGGGGGCAGCCGGCAGCCCCAATGAAAATGGCGTGCGGCACGAAAATGTGAAAAACAAAAAAGACTAAAATGGAAAGCAAAAATGCGAAAAAAGCAAAATAAAAAAATTGAAAAAAAATGAAGCTGCTGCCCCGGGTTAAATTTGGCAGGCGAGACAACACTGCAAATTGTCTGACCAATGTGTGATAGGGGAGGGGATTTTCGAGAGTGCAATAAACGCAGAAGTGTCTGAATGCTTTTGCCAGCCACTGTTTTGTGTGTGCTCCATTCCGCATTGTTTGCTGGACGCTGCTCCACTCCAGCTTTTTTTTTTCCCCGCCACATATTATTATTCCACTTTAACGTATTTCCATTTTAGGCTTTTTACGATTTATTTTAAAGTTGGTTAAACGTATACAAACATCCCTTACATTTTAATACGTATTAATAAAGGAATTCAAAATTATTTAAGAATATAAAGGAATGTTTAATTAATCTGTTAGTTTATCCAGCACATTTTATACCAAGCTCCCCTGACCTTTAGTATTAATTTAATTTTGTTTTCACGGTTTTAACACAATATCTTTAATTGCTTCCACTCGTGCTGTCGGCTTTTCGGAATTTAAATTAAAACAAAATGTTGTCATTTTTTTTCACTATTTTTTCGCCTATTAGAGGCTATTAAGCGACAGGTCAGAGCCGAACGAACAGCAGGCCCCAATTTGGGTTGAAGAATTATTTATGTGCATTTTTATGCGAATTTCGGTTTCGAATTTGTCAACTGCACACGCATCAAATGCGTGCGTGCAACAGAGATCCGAGACAATTGCAAATTGCATATTTCAATTGCATTTGCAATGCAATTTGTGTGGCACAAAAAAATGGCATCTGAGAAACTCAATCAAATAAAGAACGGATGAATGGAAACAATGCCGAAGCAATTAAAAAGCATTTTTCCAAACAAACTCCCCATGGGGCTTTTAAGCACACTGGTGGCCAGCAAGGAGTGCTCAGCGAATATATACATATAAGTAGTGGGGATCATGTGGTTCCTCAGGGAAGCCGTTCTAGTTAAATAAAAGTTCCCAGGAGTCTGTTTTGGTCTGCTAGTCATGAATTAGCTGCTGAAATGGTTCTGAGAAAAGCCAATGTGATTTTAAATTTAGAATGTGCTTTAAACTCTTTATATAAATCAACAAGATATACATTATTTCTTATTTTGTATGACTTACAAAATATGTAGTTCATTATAAATAGTATAGCTTCTATAAGAATTACTTAAATAGACCTAAAATATTTTTGCTTGATAAATAGAATGCCTAAGAATCGTAAAAATAGGTAACTTCTGAACATTGCTACTTAAAACGTTTACTTTCTGCTATTTTCTGAATTATATCTTCAAAATTAGTAATTAAAATGTTTCGAGACCTCAAATAAATTGTAACATTTGACTTTTAATTTGCACCAATTATTTTCCAGCTATTTCAAACATTATTTCATCCATTAAAAGGCAATTCTGCATGTCCTGAAACCTCGGTGACTTATGGCTAATCTGCATTTACATTTGCCCCCGTTTGACAACTTGGCTGTCAGCTCCCAGCGGATTTCAGCCACCTCCAAAAAGCCACCAGGCCTGAGCCGCAGCTCCAACTCTCCCTTCCCCTCAGCCAATGAGCTCTTAATGTGACAGACGGCCAATTTTTGTCGGCTTATTTATTTCCAAAGTGGGTCCGAATGGGCCGGCGGCGATTTTCGCACTGATTAATGGGCACGTGTTGCACAGTGTAGAGTGAGCCGATGCAGATTGAAGCTATAGCTATAGCTTCAGCCTTAGCTTTAGCTAGTTAATAACCGTCCGTAAATATCGCTGGCAGTGCAAGTGTTTGCCAATTAGCGAGCAAATTGCATGCGACCAGGTCTGACGAAAAATCTCGTTGTCCAGGTCCGAGCTGCGATACATAAATTAGAGGGTGCATACGAAAATGGGCAGCGAATGAAATGAAGCCTTAATGAAATGTTCGTGGCTCCATTTGTGGGCATTTTCAATTGCATTTTTATCGGGTGCTAAGTGGCGGTCTGAATGGAAGTCATAAAGAAACGAGGGTCGCGCTGGCAATGGGGCAACCTTTATCCTGCACTCGAAGTGGAGATTGATAAGTAAGGTAGCTTAAAATTATCTAGTATTTATTTCCTTTTCAAATCACTGTACAACATTTAATTCTAGTATTTTGCTTCGATTTTTATTGTGCGACTGTAGTTTTAAATGGTAAATAAATTTATTTTGTCTTATACACTTTAAGAAATCAAATTCCTATCTAATCAAAACTTTATAAATATAAGAATTATTTTACATATTCGAAAATATTTATTTTTCGCATGTACATTTTCCATCCGTCCTAATAAATACCTCGAAATTTACGGCCAATGGAATTTCCCCAAATTCTCAGAAACGCCTATAAAAATACTCAGACCCAGAATACCCAGACTTATTGCAATTTGTGAAATAGTTTACAAACAATTCTAAAGTGTGCCCTTAAAAATGTGTATATTCTTATTCAACCGTGTAAATTCGTTGCGCCAAAATGAGCGAGAAATTTATTTGGCCCCCACATGCAGAATAAACTCAGTGACCCCCACTCAGACATTGTTTATAAGCCCCAAAAACACACAAAATTTAGACGATATTTATCTGTTAATTATATAAGCAATCTGGCACATACATAAACAAACTCTTATACAATAACCTCATGGATAAATAAACAAGCAAAAATATTTGGACAAAATGAAAAATGTCATTTATGGTTGAGTAAATAAAATACAAAATAATTTTCGGGGCATGCAAAACTCATGGCAGAAAATGTTCTGGTTATTTTTGCTGTTTTTGTCGGTCGGTCGTGCGGTTGGTCAGAAAGTTGAATAAATAAATTTAATTATATGCAAACTACAAACACGGCAATCGGGTGGACCGTCATAAAACTAATGAAAACAAGAACGATTTGCTGGCCCCAACTTTTTAATAATTCAAGCGATAAATCTTTAAGCCCAGAACTTTGAACATCGATCAGTTAGGAGGGGGTTCTTGGACTGGGCTTTCGCCAAAGAAGCCAGAAATTGAATTATGCCCAGACGCACGCCGACGTCGAGCAGGAGAACATGACTCTAGGTCCGAGGGGAAATTACGTGGACAAAGTAGACTAGACCACAAAGGAGTGGGGACGAAAGCAATAAAAGTGACAGGGAAAACCTGCATAATAGAGAAGGAGAAAGGAAAAAGATACAACTTGCAGGCTGAAGTTGTGGGACGTTTGCTAAATAAGCCAGAAGATGCATAAAACTTTGAACAAGTTATGCTTGCATTTTTATTTAAAGAGTCACAATATTTATATTTCAAATGATACAGAGTCGCAATACTTCTTTATTAAATTTAAAAATTTAATAGTTCTAGCTCCTAGTCTTAAGCCAGAAAAATATTTCTTACAAAATTGTAAATACATTGTTCATTAATTACTTAGTTAGAAAGCAATGCTTTTTGCCAACTATAAATGTTGACTGGATTAAAAATTCCATTTTAATTTAGCAATGAACATAATTCCATTAGTTCAACATTATTTCAGTTCCCTTATATCAAACACACACACTTGCCGTTCGGGGAAAACTAAAACAATCTGTATAAGCCTCCTTCTCCTCCTCCACCCATTGTAAACACTCGTTATTAGGTTTCACAGTCATAAAATTTTAATTCGCATTATATAATTGTTAAATGGGAAACGGGAAAAGGTCATAAAACCGACACCGAAAACTAAGGAAGATTACGGGCTGCGAAGCAAATAATATAAAAATGTAATTTGGCTAATTTCGGTTAATATGAAAAGTACTACCGAAATGCAGCCAGCCGCGGACGCAAAAGGGAAAAGACCTTAAAAGCGTGTAATTTAATTTAATGCAGTAATACACAAAACAACAACAATTAGAGTGAGCAACAAAACAACCAGCCAACTACACAGGCCCAAAAAGCAACAACTAAATGTGGCGCGTGAATAAATGTGGAAAATGTTGCAACATTTCGACCATTTTGGCTTATATGCGATATATACATATATGCGATGCAATCGGCGCCAAATCGCTCGACCATTCAGCCAGGGGGCGGCGGAAAGGGGGCACTACATTTAACTTATATCACCGACAACAAAACAAAATTTGTTGCTGCTAATAAAGTTGTTGGTAACGGCAACAAAAGTGGCTCCCAAAGAAAATGTTGTTGCCAAAAATCAACTGCAAAAGCCAGTAACAACAATAAAACATTGCTCAACGCAAACCCAAAAGCATGGCAAATAAAAGAAAATTAATAGGCGTCTTTGACTGTTTCGTTGTTTACTTTTGTTTTCTTGGCCAACAATCGGAAGTGCGAAATTAAAGCCCAGACGATGAGCAGCTAAGAAGTGGCCGAAAGGCAGACGCAAAGCGGAAGTTGGAGAGGTGGAGCGGAAGTTGGCGGAACATGGGGAAAATGGGACTGATGAGCAGGGAGAGGAAGTGTGTTTAGGCGAGGAAATGTCTGAAGCCTGACCCCTAGCTTGAACCCATAGAAGTTCACTCGGTAATTAGTTGAGTTCGCCAAAATCCGCTTCAAATGAAGCGTTCCAAATATGAACTAAACCCTATCGAATAACCCATAAGGAGTAGGGAGGTCCTAGAACTTTAAGGAATACGTTTTGGCCCCGATACTCCTAAAAGTTAAGTTGCAAGAATAACTAATTTGCACCTATTTATAATGTTAAAGAGCAGTCCTTATTATTAAATCCATTGAAATAAGCTCTATTCATAGTACTTATAAATAGATCAATATATTCTGTTTTTGGGAAACCCCCCATTAATTTTATCTTATATCTTCCCTTTTCAGGTAAGCACAATGGTTCACATTTCTCGGAATTCTAAATTTGACTCCAACTCGCGCTTGGATGCAGTTGTGAGTACAATGCCTCAAGCGAATTTCCTGGGAAAACCAATAATTTCCCATGAAGCCCATAATAACGAGCCAGTAACAACTTGTTTTCCGTCATCTCAGACAAACGCCACCCACAAAACTATATCGAACTTGCAAAGACGTCGGCAGGCGAAACACTCTCGAATCACGGCGAGCAGCTTCCGTAATTCAATAAATATTTTATTGTATTCAATATTTTGTCGTTGATATGCAATGTTCAGTCAGCAGTAACGCGTTGGGTTTTGGGGTATGTTAGCTATGGGAAGGAGTTTGTGCTTAGATTTTATAACTTAAGTCAGGCTGCTTCACTCGTATTAATAAATTTAAAAGGAAATGCCTGATAAAAATAAATAAAAACTATAGAGCTCATAGATATTAAGTAAACTAATTCAGTTTAGGTAAACCAATGGATTATCGCAGAGAAGGGCATATTCTTCATGAAATAGAAAATCTACATTACATTTCTCTTAAATATTTATGTACTTTATTTTCATGAGATTTCTTTATATTTGGCTTTAAATACTAATACCTTTTAATTAAGTAGCATTTAAAAAAAGTCCAAAATCCTATGATTAAATACAGGAGTAGCCTATGGTTAACTAGCATAAAAGGGATTATATATTACCTTAATTTATATATCATACATTAAGATATATTATTTAAAGGGTATTTCCTATTCCCCAAAAATCTCCTTTGGCTAGACCATCTCATTTTTGCCCGCTGGCAGTTGGCACTGTCTCGCATTCCTTCACACTTCCTCGAATATTATTTATGTTGTTGACAGGCGGCAAACGATGGAGCTGGGACCAAAAACCGAAACATAAAACCCGCCCACTGTCAAACGGCAGCGGCGGCAGCGGCGGCAGTCAGATAACGGGACATTGTGCGAATTGCGAATTGCAAACTGCAAAACTGCCAGCGGCATTGCCTCTGCAGCTCCATCGGCGATCCATCCGAAATGTCGGAATATTGCGAGCACACTTTATTGATAAATGTTGGTAATGTGGCAAAGATGCTGCTGCCAGATATATATATTTATGGAAAGAGATGGCGAGGCAGAAAGTGCTAGTTACCAAGGATGGGGCATAGGTAGATATAAACTATATGCCGCAGAGCAATATCAACTTGTTCGCACAAGTGTTGGACGTTTGCTTTTTGTGGGTTTGTCGCCTGTCATCCCAGGGACAACAAATATTACAAGAAAAATATGCAGCAAACTTGGGGCACAGAAACAAAAAGAAACCAAAAAAAATGGAAAAGAGTTTCCTCGATAAAACGTGAGAAACTTGTCAACATCCAGGCTTTTTGATAAGGACTATATACGTAGGACCCGCAGTCATGTGGACTGGGACTGGGACTGGGAAAATGGAATTGCAATGTGCGTCGTCGTCGACGAGTGTTTTATCGCTTCCAGTGAACCTTTGCCTGGTCGGTCATGCATTTTCCCCCGCCACAAAGGGCGATGTTTCATGGCCTCCTGGGACGAGATCTTCGCCTTGGAGCCGGAATATCACCCCGAGTTCAGAGAACTGCCTACTTAAATAATTCTGTTTTGCCAGTAAATAAATCTCGAAGACTTTGACTTGCAAAAAATGCCTCTTACTCTTTGGGAAATTACAATACTGAAAAAATTAGTTAAGGATTTAAGTGACTTTTAAATGGGAGCTTCTCAAAAGGGTTTCTGTGAAAGGACGTTCCCTTCAGGTTTACACTCTTCATTTTTGGATTTTTGCGTCCCTTTTCTAATTACCATGTTGCCCAGTGAGTTAATTGAAATGGCCTGTTCCATATGCCCAGGAGGCTATAAATATTGCAATAAAATAAATTGAAGTTTAATTAAAATGGGCGTACCAGTGTCAATGTGTTTTTTTCCCCGGCCACCTGACAGCCTCCCACACGGGGAAATAAAGAATGCGTAATAGCCGAAATGAGAAATGACCAGTCAAAGTGGAATGACAAGGCAGAAAGTCTGCAGAGAAAACCCAGGAAAACATGGAGGAGAACTGACCCCAGGGGGCAACAAATGAAGGAAAAGTGTGTAGGAAGGAAAACTCCTGAATCTTCTTCTTCAGCATCTTCTTCTTCTTAGCCACAGGTGTGCCCAAGGCGAAAGCTTTTCATGGCAAAAACATTTCCATAAATTTGGCACAAATTGAAGTCTATTTTTGGATCTCAGAGCCAAGGAAAAAGGAAAAAAGAGCGAAAAAGATAAAGTAAAATCAGTGGGTGCGTGTGTCTCATTGGCAGAGCAAATGTTATGAATAATTCCTGCCAGGAAAACATGGCAATCAAATTATGACTCCACCAGCCTACTTAAAAACTCATTAATATTATAAGCAAATTGGGGATAATTCAATCAAATTTGCGAGATTGAAATGTAGGCTATAAGTCCAAGTCGTCTCAGGCCCACATATATGGCAAAAGCAATTTTAATTAGTAGCGGCCAAGTGGCACTCGAGTTGACACCTGAGGAGCAGAGCCGCTTTTAATGGAACACTCCCATTTCTCGGACACCTTGTCGGGCCACCCAACTGGAAGAGCCATAAAATCAGCCACAAAAGGTGGCTTTAATAATGAGCCAAGGAGCCAGGCCATAAAACACACACTGAATGGCTTCTACTATGCAAAAAAAAATAATACAAGAACAGAATACAAAAAACAACGAGCACAACAGAAGTTGAAATGAGAGCAAAAGGAGGCCTTTATCTCTCGTCCATTCAATGAAATTAATTAAAATATTTTTGTTTGCCATCAATTATTGCAATTTTCCTGCCGCTAACGAGCCGAAATGTCAGGCAATTAAAACAGGGCCAAAATAAATTGGTGGGGCGGGCTAGCGTGTGTGGTCGCCATGTGGAATCCGCCAACACAAAAAACAGGAAAAAGGAGAGTGCATTTTTACACCTGACACCCCTGCATGAGTTGGACAAATTAAAAACACATTTTGTGACACGTTCCTATATCTGTCACTGTTGCTGTTCCCGTTTCGGTTTCCGTTTTTATTGGAAAATGGTTAGCACATGTCGTTCTGAAAGCCGGTGGTGTCAAGGATACCACGACCATGTCACGACTCATTAAACAAAAAAGGGAAAATTAATTATCATAATACGAGGAGAGCGATATTAACATAATAGGATATTTTTGAATTTTGTAAGAAATATGCAAGTATTTTCTGTGACAGGGTGTAGGTTAACAAAGGAATTTAAGTGTAAGCATTCAAAAATATATAGGTAATCAAAGAAGGATCTGAAGCTAATTTAAAAAATAATTAAAGAAAAATATTGGTAGAGATAATCTTTAAGCTTAAGCTAGCAAAAATATAAACAGAAAGAAAGCCAGAATAAAATCCTTTCCCAGAAACCTAACAAAAAATGGTCAGAGAGATTTTCGGGGAAAAATTCAAGCAGAACTTCCAAAGAAAATCTGTGGAATCATCATCCAGAATCATTTCTCCGAAAAAAAAGAAGCTTTAAATGCATGTGTAAAGGGTCTTAAGGTGGGATGTTTGGATTATATATATTCCACGAATATACATTTCCCAAGAACTTGTTACAAAAAAAGCTGATCTTTATAGAAGTTCTACCCAAAATTGCATTATAATTTTAAAGTTACCCATAATACCCTGGAAAACATATTCCTGCTAATTATGCCTTACTAACTATTCACTAAGAATCTCCTTTAAGCAGAAAGGCATTTCCTTCTCCTCCAAACTTTCCATTTGCCCTTGGGTGAAGCTACTTTCTCCTTTGGCCCAGCTTCTTCCCAGAAAATTGCTAATATAATTTCATTATTGGCTTTCCTGCCAGCTGAAAGTCCAAGAGAAAATTCGTTTGCATTTCCAGCAGCCGAATACATTTTGAAGAAGCTTTTCCACTTGTGACTTTTGACTGTTGGACGGATGACTCGGAAAACTGCAGAAGAGTCCCATTCAGTTCTATAAATAGCTTAAGCCTCAAAACTTTCCGGGTGGAAACTTTGTGAGCCATTTTGCATATGCCCAATGGCAGCAGGGGGCAATTCCAAAGCAATTAAATTGGAAATGCCAATGGTTAGAGAGGGGGAAGAAAGCAGGACACAGGACACGGGACGGGAAGCTCACTTAATTGAAAAAATTAACTCCGGACAGCGGACAAATACAAATAGGAGAGGTCGTGGCAGATATAGAGGTGCCTGGAAATTGGCTTTAAAGGCGTGTGGCAGCAAATTTGCCAGCAGAAACACGCACACACACCCACAGGACATTTGCACAGGACACACACAAAACAGCCAGGACATCTAAAAATGTAAAAACGACTCTGCTGCACGATGAGGTTGTCAACGCTGATGAAATAATGTACCCCCACCGTCTAAATGTCTGTCTCCAATGAGATACTCTGTATTTTAAAGGGAATGCATATAATTATAGAAGAAAAATATTAATTAAAATTAAAAATATAAATATTTAAATATTTTACTAAACACATGGTTATTAACGAGGTTTTTTCACATCGTTAGAAATAAGAATTACAAGATTCTAGTCTAAGTTTGTCATAGGAAATTCAACCAGAAAGCTAGCTAAAGTAATGAATTTATTTTAAATTATTTAATGCAGTTTTAAGCACCCATAAACCACTAGTTTAGTTAAGTTTCCTTCATATTTTAATAGACCAACTTAAGTTAGGTTCATCATCATCACATCCCAGAGTATCTCAACTTCGCTAAAGTTAAAGAAAACTTTATTTTACCCTTTAATGCTGCAGAGCCTGTCTGCGTACTTGTAAGGACTCTCTGTCGGCTCTTTTCCGCTCGTTTCTCACTCTTCGCCTCTGTACATTGTAGGGACACTGCACTGTTTACGTGCTCTGTGTGTGTGTTCACTGTCTGCGACTTGCTCCGGGGCCCGCATGTTGGATTTACACTCCTCTTTAACCCAGGCTCGGGCTCTTTAACCCCTAACCTCGACCTCTCTTTTGCTTTTATTGGATTCTCATTTTTCAATCCTATCTGCGAGATGCAATCGAAACCAGTTTGCCGAACATTCGAAGTTCAATATGTAAATGAAGTTCACAAATTAGTTAATTCGAAAACTGTTGAAATTCGCTGAACGATTGCCCGAACTCTCCGATGTAAAATCAAAAAAAAATCAAGCATTCTTATTATGCAGGAACTCGGCGCAACTCCTTCTGAATTGTTGAGCCAACATCAGGATTCTCCCACACTCTGTTTTCTTAGCAGCACTCGAACAAAAAAAAAGTTGCCAAGTCTGCAGTGCACTGAGAGAAAATAAACTCTTTGCGGGCACAAGGGCTTGTAAGCTGGCAGGGCAGGAGGCTGTTTAAATTTCATTAAATGAGGAAGTTCTAGGGGTGAAATATAGGGGCGGGAATAAGAGTGGGAAGTAGGTGGTGGGAGTGCTGTGAACCTGTTCAAGTGCTTTGCCGCTGGTTAAGGTAGCTATATCGAAAGATATCTACGAAGTGGAAATACGCTGCTAATGGGAAATATAAAAATATAAATTTATAGAGAAATTAAATTATAAATATTTAAAATTATAAATGTTCTTATGAGGCATCAAACGCTATTTATTACTTCCACTTATCAAAGGAAATTTTTATTTATTGTAGAAACCAAAAGTTCCTGCCATTTTCTTTTATTTATTTATTATCTGGGATTTATTAACAGCAAAAATACATTTTAATTTAAATAAAATGTAGAACTCATCTTTTAATTAATATTTTGAGGAGCACAAATCTTCGTTAACTCTTAACTAGAGTTTTCGCCATCACGGAGACAAGCGCACCTACCCCAATATAGCTTTCCCCTTACCCTTTTCCGGTAGAGAAACGCATTTATAACCTCCTGACGGCACATGGAAGCTCCTCTCGCTGGCAAAGTTGATATAATATCCTCGTTTTTCCCCGGAGAAGCGAACAAAAAGCGCTGACTATTATACCAACAACAGCAACAAATACGACAGCAGCGATGACGTTTTAATTATGTGTGCCTAGAGGAAAAGCGGAGGTTGATTTAGGGGGCGAAGCCGAGACACTCGCGAGACAGTTTCAGCGGCATTTTGCATTTCGCAATTCGCAGCTCCTGAACCCAGGACGAAGCTCAACTCGGTTTGTTAATTTGCAGAAAGGCTGGGGAAAATGGCGGGAAAATAGGAGCTGGCAGGGGGTGGGGAGCGACAGGGGAATGAAAAGTGAATTCAAAACGGAAACATTGCAAAAATGCGCCAATGCAGCAAATGCTCAACTCGAGCAGGGGCTTTGGAAAAACTCAAAGGGGGAGCGGGTGAAAAGTTAGGCGTCAGTCTAGAATCCATATTTTCTCTACATTAAGCTAAATTGCCAAGGAAATAAAACTACCTGGAAAATTATACAAAATGCGTAATTTGACGTGACGCTTTCTCTTTATTGAAACATAAAGGAATTCTGGGGAATCAGTTTCCACTAGCTTAAGCTCTCTTTGCACTCTATAAATTTTTTGTTCTTTTTTTCCGAGCATTTGGAGCAAATTAACAAGCGTAACAAAAACATGCAAATCTACATAGCTAACTCCATGAATATCTACATAAAGCATTACATGAATGCATAGTCGGGCAAAAATATATACACAACTATAAACACACAATAATGGGCACAAATATTGATCAGAAAACTAATGTAAATGTACATTTATTTATTGTTAATTAATGTAACGGCGAAGTATTTATTTAAATGACAAAAATCGTAGTTATCATTTACTATATATTGTTATTTTAATAACTCTTTTGTCCCTTCTTATACATTAATATTTTTTTAATGCATGTTTCTGCTGGCAATCAGACCCTTGTTTTTTCAAGTAAAACACCTATAAATATTAAAAGAAATATCACGAAATATGCATAAATATTAATATCAAAAGCTGGATTTATTTGAAGTTTTTTTATTGCCCTTTAGCCTAAGTTCCATGGCTTTAACTGTTATTATTCTGGCCTCGACTGTTGACGCACGCATATACAATCAGCAGTGGAAATGTTTCCAAAGGGTGTCGTTGTCGCTCTCGTTTTGTGGCCGCCTCTTCTTCCCATTCCCCCTCACCTTGAGTGGCCTTTGGGGTAGAAGAGGAGGTGGCAAGTGGGGGGTGGGTGGCAAAGTGGAAGCGAGCTGGGGTTAGACGACAGCCTTCCCCAAGCAATTCCCACTCGAGTGAGGCCCCCACAACATGGGTTAATGTACTTTGCTGCAGCGGCGTCTGCTTGACTGACAGCCTCCCTTAACAGCCCCTCCATCCCACGCCCTCTAGAAGAGAAAGCCTAACTGGATGGGATACAAAAAAATATACAGAACCGTTGAACATTTCTAACATTTAATTTCGTTCTGTAATTGCGGAAATTTTCATTGAAATGAATTAGCTTTTTCAGCTTTTTTGCCTGGGAATTTGACTTCCACGAGGGGGCGAATTTAGTTAGTCATGGGTTAATGTCTGCTATCAATGTCATGGTCACAAGGGGACGGGCCTGCCAGAACAATGAATATATGATGAGAAAAAGGGTGAGCTTTAAGGGAAAGGTCATGAATTTGCGATGGAAAGTTTGATTTAGCTGGAAATTATGTGACAAGGTTAGAATAATTATGTAAAATTACTTTAAACTCATACAAAATTAAATTCCGAAGAGAAATGTTGTTATTAATTATAGAGTTAGAACATACAGTAATAACGTTATTCATATTAAATTTTATTCATATAATAAAGCGTTGGTTATGATTATTATTCTCAAAAAACAAGACCATAATCAAATCATTAACCCAAATATGGCCCATACAAGTATAGAGCCACCTTCCAAAACCCCAAGCCATTGTCATCGAAAACCAGGGTTACCACCTCCTTCACAACCGTAAAATGTATCTCATAATTGTATGCAGGGTATCGGCGTGTACCCTGACAAATTTATAGTTTATTTTGTTAAATTCTCTATGGTTTGTTTCTGGCAATTGAGGCACATAAAAAATGCATAAAATTATGTTAATTTTTTTTTTATTATAAATTCCCATTTTCGGCCTGAAAAAGTAAAAATTATTACAAATCAAACTCCACCAATTGAGCGAACAAATCATAATGAACTAGAGAGAGGTAGAAAATATTAGGCCAGAAATTATAAATTCAAACTGAATTTCAAGCAAAAAAAAAGGATTTTTCGGGTACGCACCCCTAAAAGTGAAAACAATGTGAGTGCTTTTTTTCAGAGGGTTGAAGGGTGAGGGCTGTCCCTTCTTTTTTTTGTTCTCATTTTTTTTGGGGTGAGAAACGCGTGCGCAGGCGCCTTTGACACCTGAGATGACAATTAGAATAAAAAGGGGAATATCACAAGCAGAAAGAGAAAGAGAGAGAGTGCCAAGAGAACCTCACTTTCATGTGAGCTTCAAATTAAAAAATCATAAAAAAAGCTAGAAGGAAAAAAAATCACTCTGAGAGCAGAAAAAATCTGGGTGGAGTGCGTCGTCAACGGGCGACACATAAACAGAGAGGAGACGCAGACAAATTTGCATAATTTGAACAAAAAATAAAGAAAATATAAAGAAGAAATAAAAAGAAACAAGAGGAAATATAGAAGCAGAAAAAACTAGTCAAGAAGAAGCGGCGGCAGCAGAAAGTGAAGTTAACGAGGGGAGGAGGCGAACCCAAGAAGCTGATTATCGTGATTATGTATGCAAACTCACACACGGCAAAAGAAACAGACTCGGGACAGGTCGAGAGACAATAGAATTATGAGGTGTTGAGCGTTGAGTGACTAGCGGAACGACCATAAAACCTCAGAGCTCAGACCTCAGGGAGGAGGAATACGCGTCTCGTAGGCCCTTCAAAACAATGGATAGAAAGTTATGGCCAACATTGGAAATGGGAGATGAAGAAAAGTTGCACTCCAGAAAAAACAACAGAAAAGGAAAACTAAACGCAACACGGTTAATAAAGCGTTGCAAATGGGAGCACAGATCCCAGAGAGGTTCATGTACCTGAGATAAAGGGTAGCGCCAGAGGAAGTGAAAAAGGAAAGGGAAGTGATGCGAGGGTTTTCGTCTGTCTTTAAGAAATCGAATAGAATTTTAATGATAAGGTTGAGGAGTTGCTCATTAGTTCGATCCCAAGCATTAGGTCAGTTGTTGTTTACAGCAAATGGGTGTCCACTGTTGAGACAACAGATGAACAGGTCTTCCCTTCAATAAGAAGCTATCAAGTTCAGGTTAATTAGGGCATTAAGGGATGGGTCAATAAAGGATCTTACAGGGTTAATTAAGGAATGCTTAAGTAAGGGACATTTTATTTAAAAATATATAGGATGTAGGTAGTATATTCAAAAACAGAGGTAATGCTTCAATAATAATATCTTTAAAATACTTAAGGTCATTTATTTTGTTAAAGAAATATATTAAAATATTTACCGGATTTAAATTTATTATATTTATTGTAATGGAACTCAGTAATAACTGATTTTGTCCTATTTGCAATGTAAATCCTTTTATTTCCAGCCTGACCAATACATCCTTTCCTACCTCATCTCTCCCAATCCATTTAAATAAAACCCCTCTCCTATTGCACCCAATATCTGCATACTGTTGATATCTGATCTGTCAGTTCAGTGAGCCTGCGTCCAGTTCAGGTGTTAATGACTTATTCTCCAGTGCGCACAAAGCCACGGACTGTCCTATTGTCTTGCGTGTGTTTTGCATGTGCGACCAAGTTGGGTATGAAATTATAGATGAGAGAACCCATAGGCCTATTGTTCCAGGCCTGCAAATGGACAGGGGCCAACCCCAAAATAAGAGAATAAAACATAAAGCCTGGCCGGGCCTTTTGTGACACGCTCGTATCCGGTACCGGTACCTCTACCGGCACCGGTGCCGGTATCAAATAATGGCTTGATAAAGTTAGAACCAAAAAAATACCTCCGCAAGTTCAAGTTCGCATCGAACATGCCATCGATCGGGGGGTTAAGCCAGTCCAACTTGCAACTCCAACTCTGTTGCGATCGAACATGAAGAGCGAGTTCGATGATCGAGGGTAAAAACCAGCTCGACTTGCAACTCCAACTCGGGAGTGATCGAACGTGCACTCAGAGAAATATTAACAATTTAAATATATCATAATTTAAATGGAGAAATCCTGGATTTTAAGGACTTAAAACTTATACGAAAATGTTTTTCCTGCTATATAACAATTTTTAAATATATTTAAGATATTAAAACATAAAAATAAAAATGTGTACAAATACTACGTATAAATTATAAACCATTCACTCTAAATTCTGTTTGTTTTTAATTCCTATTCTCCTTTTTTGATAATTTCGTCGTAAAATATAATTTCTTTCTTGAAACCACCACATTACAAAATTAATATTATTATAAAAATGCACATTTAAAATTTCTCTGAGTGCATTTCGAAGCGGGGGTTGAAACCATAACTCCCAACCTCTATAACAACTTCTACCAACGCCAACAGAATTCAGTTTGAAGGCATTCGTCGCTCGGTTAGGTTGTATATATAATTGGGTTCCGATTTTATCAGTGGGTCAAGTTCGCTACGAAAAAATACGAAATAAAAACAACAAGAACTGCGAAACGAAACGTGCAAATGTATCTCGAAAATGCCGTGCAAAACGAGGGGAATTTTAAAAGTGTAGTTACTCGTACTTAGTGTTAACTTCCCAGTGCAATATCTAAGGATAAGTCCTAACCTATCTTAACTCTAAAAGAACAAAGAAACGAAACTACCTGCGAATCACGATAGTGTGGTCTCTTGACCTAAGAAAACAAAGAAGAAAAGTGAATTTTATACCTGGACAAAGGAAGAGAGCATCTCTACCTGTTCGAAAATCTCAAAACTGATCTCAAACAAAATGAAATATCTATCGCATACACACAAGGAGTCCTACACTCTGGTGGCACGCAAGCGCTACATGAAGAATCTGCTGTATGTATAAAAGGATAAATTATAGAATTATATTAAATAATTAAAAGTGCAAGAAAGAAATGAAAATCTATTAAGGATATAATTTACAATGTGTATTGATTAAATTCTGATCTACTTTTCAAGTAATCTATTTTCTTTATTAACCAAAATTGAACCCCATTCATTATGTTTTCCTATCTATAGATAGGCATAAATGTCATGTAAGCAAATATTGACAGAGCTCTATGTACCTCTCATTGTGTCCCTTTATGTCGCCTTGTGACATATGCAAAAATTATGCAAATTATTTGATTTGCCATTTGAATTTGAAATGGGCCTTAATTAGCCTTGTCTGCCTGCCAATAATGCTCTCTGCTGGATTCCGATTGCAATTGGTAGGGAGTTTGGGAGTGTGCTCTTAATACGCATTAGGCATAAAATATGTAAATTTTCCATTTTCCATTTCGCCAACCCCACAGTGCTCTCTCTCTCTTTGCAAAAACTGTCAAATGTCATTTGTTTTTGGGGGTTTGTTTGTTCGGCGTGAAAGAAAAAACAAACCGCAAAAATCGCGAATGAATTATGGATTATTGGGATTCTAGAAGGGATAGACGATATCTTTCAAGAACCAACACAGATCGGTTTTCCTTAAGGAAAACCCTTTTGTCGCATTTGTCACTCTTCTTTGGCTTCCTTAGCTATTTTGTTAATTAAATTTATGATTAATGAATGATGGTTGCTGATGATGATGATGAGGCTTTTCCCATTTCCTTACCCTAACAGCTGTGCGAGGTGGGGAAAATAATGTGTAAGGTGATATGGCTTAACCCTTTTTTTTTTGCCTTGCGGCTGAGTTTTTTTGCACCCTCGTTAGGTGTTGTTTTTTGCGGATTTCGTTTTTTTGCAAATCAGCAAAGTCAACACAGAGGAAATTCTTCGATTCTTGCTGCTCTTATCAATTAGCTGGGATCAAACAACAAAAATATAGAAATGTACAGAAACCGTTAAGCCGAACGGTGGTAAATCACTTAGCCAAGCCCACACATGCATATCCGCATGGCCAAAATGGGAATCTCCCTCAGGGGCCATGATCTCCGCCAAGTCTCCTCCGTCTCCGAGTTCAAAAAGTGCGCAGACGTGCAATCATAATTTGCCCAACTCCTAAAACTCCAACGCGACTGGGCCCGCACCCAGGCAAATGTTGTGCTGACGAAGTGGCAAGGGGTTAGTGCCGACTGGCGGTAAAATGGTCAGAAGACATGCAACAGCAGCAGCCAACATAATTAGAAGTCTGCATTGCGGAGGAAGTTGCATTAGCAGGCAATCAAAAAAATTTGAAGCGTTTTATTAGCGAGCGAGTGTCGATGGAAAACGCGCGCGGCAAACGCCAGCGATTTCAGTGACGGTCTGCGAGCGGGAAAAATCGCGAGTTGGATTTAAAAGGAATATTAAAATATTGGATTTGATTATAATTAGACATTAAAAAATTAGATAAATTAAATAATTATTTAAGAGCTTCAGTTTGTAAAAGGCAGCTGAGAATATTAAAAAATCACTTCTTATAATTAATTTTTAATTCCCTTAATAAATTTCCTGATCAATAAGTTAAATTTCGCTTAAGACGCCCTCTCCCAAATACCTCTTAATAACCACGCTGGATAAAACGCACTCAAAACGCACTTCCATTAAATAGAAAACCCACTCCAATATTAATGCCTCGTGGAAAACTCAAACTAGTTTTCCCGCGTCTTGACTCAATAAAAATTGGGCCATTCCAAACGCTAGCAAGTCGCGTGGAAAACGCTAGGAATTTTCCCTAGCATGCGAAACTCGTTAGTTTTGTTTATTAGAGCCCCCAGTTAATTAGCTCGTTAAAAATGATATAAATGTGAGTTTAGAACCCAGCATAAGTAGGAAGAATAGTGCTAATAAAAATATATTGCCACGGCTGAGCCGCGCAAAAACTCCCAGCTGTTTTAAGCACGCTCTGGCCGCTGTGATCCCCCGAGTGCGGTAATAATCTGCGCCCGACAACGTTTAACCCACTAACACCATATCACACCAGCAGCGGGGCAATTAAGTGTTTAATTTAATCAGCCCATACGGCCATCCATCAATCGCCTCAATCCGGCCAGCCGCCAATCCCTCAATGTCGCATCTTTGTCAGATTTTCGGCTGAAATGTAGCTGTGGCGGAAATGCGTTGCAAATTTTCAACCGGCAAAACGATTACAATGGACCGATATCGGCGGATAATGTTTA
This sequence comes from Drosophila lacteicornis, assembly GCA_008044355.1. Classification (NCBI taxonomy): domain Eukaryota; kingdom Metazoa; phylum Arthropoda; class Insecta; order Diptera; family Drosophilidae; genus Drosophila; species Drosophila lacteicornis. The sequence goes on along the minus strand of VNKF01005549.1, from coordinate 164,917 downwards.
TTTTTAAGACGGTTCAACGTGGGGCAATCCCGCTATGACAACCCACATCGCTCCATCGTTCGGAAATAATTGGAAATTAACGAGACCCCGAGGCGAAGATTTGACACCAAAGATTGCAAGTCGCGACCTTGTTGCTTTTCGCCCACATAATCTACATATATATCTGTTTATATATATTTATATGGAAAATAAAGAAGGGGGAAGAAGGGGAGTTGTGTGCAAACCTATTAGCCAGAGTCATAAAGCCATGACTAAGATGTGCGAACACGACACCTGGCCAATAAGGAAAAGCGCGCCAAATATTTTTGGTCGGCGATTTTTCGGCAAGGTGACAAAATGGGGATATAGGGAAGTGCCTGCTTCTTCCAGACTGGCTTTAGCCCGGCACGTGGAGAATGAAGAAGCGCGTGCCTTGTCCACATTAATTCCAGGCCAAGGAACTTGGCTGCACTTGGAGAAAATTGTTATAAAAAGAGTCCTTTAATTCCTAGAAAATTAAAACTTTTATACAATTCAAGAAAATGTATATATGTATAATTATAATGTAAGTCCTATCCATTTTCCAAACATTTTTCTTTTATATTTTGACGTCTTTAAGTGATTAAAAAGAAGGTTTAAATAAATTAAAATAAATTATTTCTACTGCCATTTAGAACAGATTTTGATATGTAAATGATTTTATAAATAAAAATAATTATTATTATAAAATTATTAAGCTTTAATAATAATTGGTAATTTAAATCAATTATTAATATAAAGCCAACATTAATTGGTATAAAATCGAACCTATAGATAATACATTATAGGCTCATACTGAAAATATTAAAATAAAATGTTGACCAAAATTGATATAAAATATTAAATATATTTAAAATATTATATAAGTAATATTGTTGCTGTAAATGTATTTATTTAATTTAGTGAACAAATTGTAAGAGTGTATCTTAAGGGAAGAAGTCGCGGAAAGGCACAAAACGGAGCCTTCCGTGGCCTTATAAATAGCCACGCTAACTGACTGACTGACGCGCTTCATTAATATGCAAAGTGGCCCGGCTCGCGACTCTTTTCCCCCTCTTACTATCGGAGTAAGTCACCTGTAAGTGGCATCAAAAGTATCAACGTCTAAACGCTTATTACCAGCATTTTCATGCTGCATTTGCACTGGCCGAAACGGGAGGAAAACATGGCCAACAACAGGTTGTTCGGAGCCCCCTTTTTGGCCACGTTTCCCCCCCAAATGGCAGCGATTGCGTGTCAAATTGAACTTGACTAAGACTCTAGAGGAAGGAGAATGTGTGGAGGGGTCTGGTTTGGGGGTAAGGTGGCCAGAATAAATGGGTTGTTGAAGTCGAATATTTTACATACATATGTGCTATATGTGTTCTGCATATTTATCGAGACCTCGGAGGTAATTATGCAATGACTTGTTGCTCAAAGGGGGAAAATATAAATGGTCCTTTTTAATTAAAATAATTCGTTATGGGTAATTGGAATAAATTATAGAGAATAAATACTTAAAAAATTATGCTGCTTAAAGTTAATGTGTTTTAATGGTGTACTTGTATATTTTCATACAACATTTAAAGCAACTTAAATAAGAAGGTAGTTCTTTAATGAATTATTTACAAGCTTAATGTTTCCATTCATAAGTGTTACCCATTGACCTCTACTTTGATCTATCCCACCTTAGGATTTCCCAATAAAAAGATGCAGAGGTTGCAGACACAACTGAACTTTCTGATAATTCCTTCATAGGTCAGTTCCTAACTGTCCCATTTGAAACTCATCCCCAAAATATCGTCGAACTCTAGCCCAAAGATCTTTGGTCTCTTCCTTTCCTACCAAAACTGGCAGCGCTTTCTCCCTTTCCCTACCAAAACTGGCACCAATTTGGGTCTACTTAGTCACTTAATCTCAATTTCAAATTTTGGGAAAGATTCTGGGAAAATCCTTTCCACTGACCGCACACAGCAGCTGCTGCCTATAATTTCTCCTTATCCTTGGCTACACTTTCACCTTTTGGCCATCAGAACTTTCTTTCCCGGCGATCGTGCGGCAATAAATTTCCTAATGCTGTCAGCAAATAAAGTGGGAAACAAGTTTTCCCAAGAAAGTGTCCACGAAATTGTGTAATTTTTCCCTCAAAAAAGGAGAAATAAACGCCGGACGATTAAAAATATGTAAATCAGGGAAAGGAACTTTTTTATTTGAAGAAACTTTTCCGGCAAATTTGTGGCTAATTTATGAGTCCAGCTCAGGTACTGAGAAGAAAATGGAAGGGAGCTGCGCACCGAAGGGTCTGGCTGTACCTTAAGAACGGATATCGCATCCTTATAGGACTTCGAGTGTCTGGAACGTGTTGCATTTATGAGGTTGAACGAAAACGGAAACGAGTTTTCTTTGGCGAACGCAACCCCCTTGCAAGGATTCTTCGCTCTCTCTTGCTCAGAACACAAAAGGAAACTGGGCAGAGACAAGTTTTCCACCCGGCAGCGGAAATGAGAAAAACTTGTGCACAAATCCTTTTCGCCTGCATCGCGGCGACGGCTGTCCTGGAACTAATTTTAATGACAATTCACGACGAGGCGCGGATGTCGCGACATTCGGGATAATGTGTAAAAGAGCCGGAGGAGGCAAGGAACCGCTGGCCATCGCCAAAGAGGAATCCCTGAAAATGCAGATTTTTCCATTTCCCTAAACCGCCTCCTTACCTCCTTCCCTACCCCTTTCATTTCCGCGGCGCGGCTACTTTCTCAGCGGTTACTTTGCACTCTTCGGCAGCCATTAATCATAAATGCGAAAAGGAATTAACTGCAGAGGATTTTTTGGCTGCAGGAAATATCAGAAGTGAATTAAGAAAATGTAAGGATCTTCTCTTCAGAAAATTGTCTGACATATCCTGTTACATAATTGATAAGTTGTCTGTTATTATAATGTTAATTATATTGCTTAAAATTTATATTGCTAAAGGGTTAATTTATCTTTTTTATTTTATCAGGAATTGGTTCTCAACTTCACCCACTTGATACTCTTGCTCTAGAAATCAAACTGGTATTAATTGAGCCATTTTCACTTGGTTTTATTTGTGAAAATTTCCCGGGACCGTATTAATTACAGGGTGTCAGCCATTTCCCGCTCGACTGCCAGCCCGTTCAGAGCAACGACCCTTCTGTGGTCCTAACTTTGGACTCCGGGACTCTGGGACTCTGACTTTTTGGTGCCATACGAGTATCCTTTGACATGTCGCCTGTCCGCTTATCGGAGCGAGTGCATCGCCCCTGTCCACTGCCCACTGCTCACTGCTCACCCTTCGCCTACGGAATTCTCCTTTTCTCTCAGGGCATTTCCCCGCTTTTCTCCTCGATTTTCTCCAACTGCGATGCTATCTGTGAGTGCTCTAGTTTCCAGTTTGCCTGACCCATTATTAGCTGTGAAATGCATGAATGTCTGTGGCTCTGTCACTTTACATTAACGCTGTGTGTGTGTGTGTGTCCTGTCCTTTGGTCCCTTTGTCCTTTGGGACTTGATTTCCTTTCGCGTTGGACATTTCCTGTAATTTTTCACTGGGAAATATGGCACACACACGGCGCAGACACACAATACGGGTAGATCTTTGGTAAAACGTTTCAAATTAGCGCCTAGGGAAATGCCAAAAAAGAACTTGACTTTTTCTGTATTGGAGCCACAGAATAGCAATTCCCACTGCGGATTGGCGGCTGCAAGGTGTTCGTAGTTCCCTTCCTGTGTGTCTTTCCAGCTCACACAAGTGTTTTTCCCACGCGACTCTTAACCCAAAACTTTTGTGAAAATAACTCTATAGAACCGCTTGGGCTTCTTACCCTTCCTTGGATTTTTTCGGAGCCATCTATCTTTGGCTTGTCAACACCGCATTGCTTTGTTCTCCTTTAGGGCTTGTTGTTGGTAATTGTTTTTCTCCAAACCACTCCCCATATTTCCCTGAGTTTTCCCCCCCCCCCTGCCAAAGGCAACTTGCTACATTTTGCGGCTAAACTTTAAACACGCGCAATGCGCTGCGCATGCCAAATGAGTTAGGAGCCTGAAAATACTGTAAATAGGGGGCTTTTCAGAGGGAATTTCGGGCGGAGAGGCGGCTGCGGTGGTGGCCATAAATTTGCATTTAATGAACATTTCGGAAAAAAGCCCTAGAAGACGCCGCCCCTCCCGGAATTAACGCTTTTTGTTTGCCCGTAATGGCTTTTAATTATGTGGGCGGTTGCATATAACGAGGAGAAGACCGAGCAGAGTAAATGAAAAGGTTCTTTGCCGGCGCAGGCGTAACCGCAGCACAGGAAACGAACTGTTTGGTGGGTGTTTTTCGCAGCAAAAAAAAATAGAATAGGAAAACCTCCATTGAAACCCAAATCTGATGCATCAGATTTCAGCATAACTGTTGGCTTTAAAACCCTGTTCGCATCACATCATCGCCGTTCCATTGTTTGGCCATTTTTGCAGTTGACTTTAGCACAATCTCCCTCGAAAGCCGCCCTGCCTCGCTTCGCTTTTATTGACGATTTGATTTCATTGCCATTTGTCGAGCAATTCATGTGAAAAATTGTCATAAAAATGCAATAAAATTGTTTTGGCTCCGTAATTTGATCAAGCGGCAGTGAAACTAGTTGTAAAATCTATGAAATGCATGTTGCACAGCTTGTAACGAACTCTAGAAATATGAGGAAAAACAAATCGTTTGATTTATGAAAAAGGCCGAGAGATGCAGGGAAAACGCTTTCAAATGAGAAGCAATAAAAATCCATAGATTGATTGGATTTTATTGCCTTGAGAAATGGGTTAAGTTCGGTGGGAGAATTGGATGAAGGTTAAGGGTATTTTTTATAGCGGAAGTATAAAATCTGAAGTATCTTTGCGGTTTTAATAGTTAAGTTTTTTTTAAGCCATTAAAGCTATTGAAATAATCCTTATAAATCTATCAGCTACCAAATTCAATTCTCTTGAGAATAACTCAACAGTAACCACATCTAAGAAGTCCATATAATCACCATCTGTTAGCAGTTCCGCCTCTCCCCATATATCTTCTCCAATTACCCGACCCAAGAACGGGGTATTGCCTCAAAAAATCTTCCACTTTCACCGCCACTTACCCAAAACAGATACTTGAAAACTATCAACACACGGACACATATCACAGAGGCATTCGGAGAAGTTTGGCTCATCAGAGGACGTGTTTTTGATATCCTTTTCCCATAACTGTCATCATTTCATTTCATATGCGAGGGCTCCACTCCTCGGATGGCAAAGGCAAAGGGAATGGGTAGGTGTTAATTTACGAGTGTCAGGCAGCGAGCTGCTCCTCCTGTTAAAAATAAACAGAGATTGAGTGAGAGAGCGACGGATTGGAGGACTCGGCCCAGCTATTTTGGAAAATTTGGAGCATGGCAGCAGCTGCAATAGCAACGTCAAAGGACATTGCACAACGACAGAGTAAACATCCTTCGCCCCAGCTCTCCCTCTGTGTTCATTTCGAGGCGTTTGTCGTTTGTATGTCAACACAAACTTCACATAAAGCCAGAACACTGAAATTCACACAACGCTCACAAAAAAATACGCACTAGTGACAATAAACTCGAGAAAAAAATAAGAACTCACAGCTGAACAGGAAAATATGTTCGAGTGGCCACTCATAATTCTTTGAGAGAGCAGCTCGAAAATGTTTGAGGAGCCAAGAAAAAAGGCTTCAGGATATGTGTTGAGAGCTCTTGACTTTCAGACCGAAAAAACTGCGAAGAGGGAATTGAAAATGGAAAATTTTGTGTGGGGAAATTTTAAATAATATTTAGAGAAAGAATGTTTATATTTAAGCGATGTTTGATCGCTGTTTTCTTTAATTTAAATATCTTAATAAGGTCTCAAGTTTGTGTCCGCTTTCCAAACCTTAATATCAATAAACTTAAAAAATGTTTGAATAATAATAACATATTATTTCACTTTAATCAATATAATATATCCTTCTATAAAGTATATTTAAAATCCTATTAGTTAGCTTCTTGAAAGGTTTAATTTCTGGAGTACCTAATACATTTAATTTATAATTTTCTTTCGAACCTTTTGCTTTCAATTCATGAGGTAAACGCTGTCCTTAGAAAACCATCGATCATTCGTCGAGAATACCTCAACGAGACCCTCTCGAAGTCAGGAAGTCTTGAGCACTGTAGTGGCCCTTTGATCGTGTTCACATTCCCAGACCGAACTGAATCTTAACCCCTGCTCAAGTCGGAGGTTAACCCTCTGGTGGCACTTGAGTTTTGCTCAGTCAATTGAAGTTTTCTACTTTATTTCTTTGCTCTCTGGCTGTCTCCGGACCATGAAGAGATTGCATGTTTGCGAATCTGAAGCTCAGCTGCGGCAACTCTGCCCGGCTTGGGCTTTCGCGTGCCCAGTTATTAACCCGCTTCCTGTCTTCCTTTTCTTGCAGACGTCAGCACGCCTTCATGGCCAACACACAGAAGCAGCAGCCGTCTGGCGGCGGCGGAGGAAGTGGAGGAGGTAGCGTCACCCACAGTCCGGAACGCCTGCGCGGAGGAGCCACCCAGGATCTCTTCGAGCTACTGGAGCGTGTGCAGTGCTCGCGACTCGACGACCAGCGCTGCGTCCTGCCCGCGTACTTCTCTCAGGTGTGTAACCACAGAAACTCAACCAGGGGTAACCTCATGTCACAGGAAATAAGGTTATTGCATGTCTTGTGGGAGTTTGAAGAGGATTTGAAGAAAAGGGGGTTATTCTGGAAAATATACATATGGCAAAAATAAATAGAAAAAAACTTGCGAAATAAATATTTCAACTACTTTGAATAATAATACATAATCTAAATTATATAATTATCTATATTATATATTATTAAATCTTTCAATAATTTCTTCACAAATTCGATTTCTTAAGGTTTTAAAATAATTTAAAATTTAATTTTCCAATGAGCAAAAAACTCACATCTTATCCGTTTTCATATTTAATGTTACCTTGGCTAATTAATTTCTTAAGTTTGAGGTCACACATTGCATCTTTAAGTTTCCTCTATTGAAAAACATGAACACAATCCTGCAATTATATGTTATAGAAATATGTGCAACCCAATAAACCCATTTTCCACTCTCAAACCAAACAAGGCAGCACGTTACACTACGGCGTGACCAACCACAAAAGGGCTGGCAATTGTTCAGCGGGGGTCATTGTCCCATTTGGAGTCGCCTTGTCCCCGAGCATATGCTCCACTAATCCGAGTGTGTGTGATGAACTGACCCATAAAAGTCCAACTTGCAGTTGCAATATATATATGTGTACACATGTACCTCATCTCGTCGCCGCCTCCTTTCGCCGCTCCCCGGGAAGGGAGAGTGGTAGAAATTTCATTTAACTGCTGACTGGCCGACTGGCTGGCTGGCCATAAAAATTGCCAATGGGACAATGAATGGAATGGGGAATGTGGAAGGCAGGCGACGTTCGGGGATCGAAACAAAGAGCACAATACCTCATCCTGGTGCCGAGGAGGTCCAAAACCTCCAGCGACTTCTACCTTTCCGAAACATCTGTATAATTTGACATAATCTGCGCTTTGTTGTGGTCTTTTGCCGGGTTCCGTCTCCCACCGGTTTAATAGGCAAATTGTTGGGCTGCCATGGGTTAATTCTTATGGGTGCGGGTGTGTGGCGTGTGTGGTGCCTAGGATTAAGTGGTTGGTTGAGTCTTTTTGGGTTCGGTTTGATGTCGATTTTTACGATTATTCAGCTGCGGTCTTTTAAAGTTTTTGGCAGCTGTCAGGTGTGGCCTTTCCTTCACCTAATCGCAAAACTTTATTAGCGGAATTTTAAGGAATTTATCATTTAGTGTTTTATTGGAGTTTCCCTAGGGATTGAGCTTGACTCAATGTGTCTTTTTAGTGGACTTTCCTTGAAGATGAGTAGTTTTTTTTTTTCAGAAGAAAATCTTTTGAATTGGCTCAGTGGCGCTAGTGTTGCCAATTGATCTATTTTCCCACTAGATCTAGCGTTTTAAATTGTAAAATTATTGAAGCTATTTTTCAAGCAAAATTGGCATTTATTTTATTAAGCAATATTGCAAATGTATTCAATTTAATTTTATTTTAAGATTCCGTTACAAAAATCAGATTCAAATTGTAAGTGTGTACTTATCAGCTGTCAAGTAAAAATACCAAAGAAACTAAAAAACGCGCGCGAATACGGTCACATTATAAATGACTTCATTGGCGAGTTTCGTAGCGCCCAGATATTGCATGTCAGTCGCCAGTAGCTGGCAATAGCTGAACGCTACGAAACTCGCCAACCTGTTGGTGGCGCTATAGCGACATCTGGCGTATGTTTTAGGAACCTGAAATTGCTCGTCAAAAATGTTCCTAAAACAACCGCCAGAGGTCGCTTTAGCGCGCCAACTGGTGGCGCGAGCAAATAATTTAAATTTAAAAAATTAATTCTTTAAATTAAATTCTTTAAATAAATAGAAAATTAAAATTAAACATTTCGAAATTTTTTTTAAATTTTATTTCTATCTATCTATTAAATACAAATTATGAAAAAGGTAAACCAGTTTTTAAAAGTATTAAATTAAACCTTAAAATTAAGAAGCTAAACAATTTTAAAACTTGTACCTAAGTTTATGCAATGTACAAAAAAAATTTAAATTTAATTCAAAATTTTAGTCTTACATTTTTAATACCATGAATCTTGTGTTTTTTAAACACTATTTAGTTCCCTTTAAGTTTTTCTATTTCCTATTTCTTGACCCAATAAATCCACGCCCGCTCAAAAACCAAGTTTAACCCCTTTCGAAAACTCATACCAAGAAGTCCCACTTTAATTCCTTGTCAACTTTCTAGAGCATAATCCACTTGGCCTTCCTCAAGAATTATATCGTTTCCTGTTTGGCCTTTTTTCTCAATCTTTCGTTTTTCAACCCTCCCTCGTGGCGGTGCAACCAAGCAAGTTGCATAGCCCTTTTCAGATTTTAATTTAGTTTTCGCAACAATTTCGGAGGCAAACTTTTCTATATCAAAAGGCAAAGGCAGCCCTGCCGCCCTCATGTCCCTTTATCCACAAGTGGTTGTTGCAGCGCAGCCAAAGTGCAACCCGCATCCCTGAAGCCTATATGCCACATTTTCTCAAGACTCAAGACTCAAGACTCGAGGCCCTAGACTCAGCCTCCCTCTCATCCGCATTCGAGTGCCTCTTTTTGTGCCAGAAACTTTTATGCAGGCCTCGTCGTAAAAGGGGGAAAAGTCTGGCTAAAAGTCTCGTCTAGGATCTTGAGGCAAAACTGGGTTGACTCCCAGACTCAGGCCCAGGCTCAATGTTCTTTTCGAATGAAAATTATGTTTGCTCAAGTTGCGAAAATTGAATTTGGTTTCAGGTCCAGTGGCTGTCAAACTGCGACGCAGGCCACGTGCCGCCGGGGGAAAGCATTCCTGCGTGTGAGACTTTCCTCACTGTGCATATTTTCATGGGTTTCCACATGCCTTCGGGTACGGTTTCTCCTCTGCTTTTATTTTTTCACTCCATTTCGGTTCACTATTTTATTTGCCTGCGTATCTATGCTCCCCATTGCATAGTTTCTCGCACGTTTTTCCCCAGCATACTTTGGGGCTAATAAAGGTTTGCTTGGGCATGTTTAAATTTCCGACGCCACCTTTTTGCCGCACCCCGTCGTCGTCCTTGGCGGCTAATTAAGCTGCCCAAATACCAGTTGTTTTGGGTTGGCATTTTTATACACCGAAAGAATTTAACCAGATATTTTAGTTAAATATTAAAGAGGAAATATATTACTTGTGTGTTAAGGCTGTCACTAAAATAAATAAATTATTTATGCTTGGATAAAATTTAGGACGAAATGAAATAAATAAAAACGATGACCAAAAGTATGCTATTGATATTTAAACCTCTCAATGCAAACACATTTTCCATGACTTTAAAACTTAAAATATTTCATTGCATACTTTTTGGGTAACCTTTAAATTGTATTCAATTACAACGCGATTTATGTTAGATATTAAAAAGGATAATAAGTCGATGTACATATTTAAATATTAAATACTAACAAAAAATATAACCTTTTATTAATATTTAAGTCGTATTGCTTTGATCCTTTAAAACTTTTTTATAAAATGGAAAAGGTTCCTTGTTTATTTCTTTATTATAAAATCCTGAACATTTTATGAAATAAATATTTCATTGTCAAACACATAAATTCCTTAATAATTTTTGTTTTTTTATTGAGGCGCATTGGTATGCCTATATTTTCTCTGCACTATTTTTTTGCCAGCTTTTTGTTAGCAGCTTTTTCCACCTTTTGTTACTTTCGTTCCCATGAAGCCGGAAATCTGGGGCCTTTTGTTTTATGGAGGAGAACCCTCCACCATCTAAGATTCGCTGGAAATTTATGCCTGGCTCCCTGCTCCGCCTCCAACTTGTTGTGTCTTTCTCCCTAATTCTCCCTTCCTTTCCCATTATAAAAATATACTTTGGCCATTTCATTTCGGTTGCCTTGGACTGTGCTTGTTTCTTGCATATTTTTCACGGGCTCTGGCCGCGGCGGCGGTGTTTTCATGCCCCGTTCTCCCTCGGTTTTAGCCTGCACACACATTAGAAGTCTCTTATGTCTTTGTCTCAGTTTGTGCAATTTGTCTCACTCTCTTTCTCATGCCACTACCCCCGATTCTCCGAGTCTCCTAGTCTCCGATTCCCCGATTCTCCGCTTCCCTTGGCAGCTCAGAGTTGCTTTGGACTTGACTCGGAGCGAATGCTGCGAACGTTGAAGTTGTTAATTGCAATGGTCGTCAGCCGCAACGACAACGTCGGCGTTGTCTGCCTCTGTCTCTGGCTCCGTCTCTTTCTCCGCCTCAATTGCGGTCTCTTTCGAATGCATACCTGGTCGAAAACGGCGGAAAGACCGGAGATCCGAGGCCGGAGCAGAGCAGCCTACTCCCACAGCCAGCGCCATCGAAGTGAGCTGCATATTCACAGAGGGAGAAACGGAGATTTAAAGAGCAGGTGCATTGAGAAAAATGATTACCAGAGCAGTAGTAACCAGAGAAATCGGTTTACTTTTAGAATTAAATAAAATACAGTGCCCAAAAGTAGGCAATAAAATATTATTGTTAAATGTTACACATTTTGTAACACACTTTTCAACACCATTTTAATTGATTTTAAAAATATTGTTTACTATTATTGCAAACAATTATATTATAGTGTTTTAAAAATATAAAAAGCGAGAAGATGTTAAAATCCTTAGAAGAGAAAAATAAATTAAATTGAATTGTTTGATAAAATGTATTTTAAGTCTTTATTTTAAGGAATACATTTTTTCCAGTGTCGAAAGAGGGCGACACACTCACTCACGTATGAATTCTAAGTCGGAGAAGTGCGATGTTTATCGCCGACATCTACCTACACGTATCCGTACCGCGCGCCTGTAAATTATCCCAAAAAAAAACCATGCAAACCGAAAAGATACTTATAGTTTGAATCCGTCCCTATCGCTCCTGCACTGAGGCACTTAAAATTTATAATTATTTTCCGCTTGTTGCATGCGGTCGGTCCCTCTCTGACTCCGTCTAACTCTGCAACTCAACTCAACTTTGCCATGTGGAAATCTTTCCGTTACTCATTCGTGGCTTTTTAATTTCCTCTTCTTTTCTCCTTGTTCGAACAATGCAGCTTTAAAATATTTTCCTTTGGCTTGACTTTTTTTTTTTTGCGGATCTCTGACATTAACCTAGGGCTGTGTCATCCTCCCACTCCTCGGAATTTCCTCCGCCGCTTTTCCACCGTTTTCCCCTTTTCCACTGATGTTTACCTTGTTGCTGCCTCGCTGACTTCGCTGTTGATTGCCAGCTGGCAGCGCCAACACAGACACATCCACATCCCAACCAACAGCCACAAAATAAAGTAAAGTAAAAAATACGAGTAGTAATAAAAGCAAAGCAAAACCGCAACTTAAAACTCTTTCACATGGAATTTAAAGCTCTGCGGCGGATTTCAGATGCGGGCTCAGCATAACCAATTAACCATGAGAAGCGCTCTGGAAGCCGGCGATCCATCTATCTGTCCATCTATCTTTCAGACTTAATATCCATCAAATTGGGAAGACGAGCGTGTGTGTATATTAAGCGAGACATCTAACTGCACTACAAATTATTAAGAGTGATTCTGATGACAAAAAGTTTCTCAAAAGGTAGCAATACTCGGGAAATCTTATTAAAACAAATCTGATTAAAAACAATATGCAATTATTACTGTTAACAAGAATATTAATCTTTCCATGAACTCCTCTATCTTCTGTGATTATCTATCCACCTTTCTGAGTACATCTGCATCTCTTTGTTGCACTTCAACCAAATCTAACCAAATATAGTTTTTAATCTTCTTTCACTTCTTTTCTGGTCACATATTTGTTTATAAACAGACGTGTTGATTGCTCCGCTCCAAAGACTTTATGCCATATCAAACTATATATAGTTTGTAGTTCATAGCACGATAGATTTAAAGTCTCGAATGCCAAGGTCAGGCTAGAAGCAATCATAAATATGTTTAGTTTATAGTAGAGAGCGGGTGGAGAAAAAACCATAAGCAAATGGACTAGGACTGCTTTGGGGAGCTCTTGTGTCCACTGGAATTGGGATAAGTTATATGTATTTCGTACGGAAAGCTTATCTTAGATAAATTTTTACATTTTTTGTGGGTTAGTTTAATCTTTAAATGTGTCACGCATTGTTCCTATGGATGGAATTATTTATTTAATATTAGGGTGAGTAAATTTTTATTTCCCGTCGAGTTAATTTTTTAGCGATAAATCAAATAAAGAATTCAAAAAAGCTGTTAATCATAGTTAAAATATAATCAAATAAATAACAAAAATAAAAAATAGTACAGTAAAAATGAGTAATAAATTGAGAGATTAATTTTGAAATGAAAGTACAATTTTTGTATTCACCTGAAGGCTACTTACCGCTACTTATTTCATCAATTATAATTATTTATCAACAAGCAACAATAAATAAACACTCGATTCAAAGTTGGCGCCCTCTCAGCTCCCACGCATGCTCTCTTTTCTCGCTACGAATCTTTCTCTCTTTCTCTTTGTGCTAGAGCTATCCTACTCTGGCGCACACTGCTCCAATTGAACGCCAGGCTTTGGTATTTTTTAGTACATTTCGAGAGCTCGCTCGGCTGCGTTGACGTTGCACAGTGGTTCTTTTTCCGTAAACTGGTTGCAAATATGGAATTCGAGTTGTTGAATTTAGCAAGACTTTTGTTACACTTTCTTTTTCATATATATTTAAAAAAAAAAGTGCTTAAGAGGCCAGTTTAAATGCATTTTTGGTCAAAAATTCTTAAGCTTGAAGGTTGTTGTTCTTGTTGGAAAATATTCCTTGTCGTAAAAAAACAAATTTAAAATATGAATGACAAAGACATCTACTTGAAATTTTTTTGAGCATATTATTTCTTAAATAATAAATATAATTTATATTATTATTAGACTGAATATTTTAGAATTTATCAATTTTGCAGTTTTATAAGCCATGATTCTTATAAAATTTTAAAGTATTACTTTGGCAATTTAATTACGCCCTTTTTGAGAGTCATAAACTTATAAATGTAACATCTTAAAAATGGTTATACTTTGGTCATTATTAAGAGTTAAGAGTAATTAATTTGGCAACCAATTTTGAGCAATCGAGCCACTGTGCGGCGACTGCGGCTGAAGCGACAGTGGCGAAGGCAGCGACAAGCATCGAACATGTTTCAGTTGCCGTTTTTCCGTTGCCGCAACCAGACGTTTCCACCGGTTTAGATTTTGAATCGCAGTCGTATTTCAAAAATCTCGAACCGCTCTCTATCTCGCGCACTCTCGTGTTTCTGTTCGTTACAAATTCAAAACAAAAACAGCGACCGACAAACGCACGCATTTCGAGTTATTTTTAAAAAGAAGAATCCGCTCTTTATTTCTCGGTTTCTCCATGGAACCGAAATAAAACCGAAAGCCGAAAAACCGATTTTGTGAGTGCAATAAACCAAACTGCAGCGGTGTAAATCTGTATTATGTGCGTGCATTCTGTGTGTGTTTGTGCGGTGCATTTACAAAAATAACACGCATCAAAAATCCCACTTGATATGTACATATAAATATTCGTATATATATACTGTCATCTCGATATCCACGCATCTATATGCATAAGCGGATCCCAGTGAAATTATTTGCCTAGAAATTCGGTTGGCCGAAAATTTGAAAGCCCCAATATTTGCATATAAGCCGCGGTTTGACAGTCACTGACGTGTCCGCGTACAAAAACCCGTCAAACGAGTAAGGCAAGCGCAAAAAGCAGGCGAAATATCGCGTCAAAAACTCGTAAAAAAAGAGAGATATTAATGAAAAAGCAAAATCTTTATTTTTGTGTGTGAGCGAATCGGCCGCAAGCAAAGCCAGCTAAAATTATAACAATTACCACGGCAGTAACTGCGGGGTAAATAATATATATCTTAGAGAACGCCTCCCCAAAGGAAAACCCTCGAAGACCAGAGTTCTAAGCCAAGTTGGTGAAGTAACCGAGCAGCGACTCCAATTGCAACATCAGCAACGGCAACGGCAGCAGCCACATCTAGAAAAAATAGTAATTTGATCTAAGAACGCCCACTATAGCGAAAAACCCTTGAAGAGGTAACAAAGGCAATTCTAAGAAGCGGCGGCAACACCAGCAATTGCAACAGCAAAAGCAGCTGCAACATCTGCGGGAAAACAGCACTTTAAATGCTTTAAAAAACTTTGGAAAAGGTGCAAATACCAAGATAATTAAATAATTAAATGGCTAAAAAGAAATAGCCACACATCTAGAGCAGCTGCGTTAGAAACAGCAGCATTATCTTAAATATATAGCAGCAAAGAAAGCATATTTACAAGTAGCAAGAATTACAACCTTTATAAAATCTAAGAAATATCATAAATAAATGCAGTAATAAGCAGAGTTAAACAAACAGCGAAACATCACAACAAAAAACCCAAAATATAACTTAAATAAATGCAGAGATAAGAAGCAATTGCAGCAGCAGCTTCAAATCAGAATAAATATATATATATCACAGTCAAGTTCGGTGACTTCTTGGCTTGCAGAAGGGCTTAAATGCAGACCTAAGCCGAATTTTTAATAAGCAGCCGCAGCAGCAGCAACAGTTGCAGTAACTACTGCAGCAGCAGCAACAGCAACAACAGTGGCATTTTACAGCGAAGGCGCCGAACGACGTTGGGTGCGTCAGGCCGTCATGGGGGTATTGAGATGGCGCGATTCCCCCGGATCGCGTATATCGGGTTCTATATCCAACAGTACTGGCAACACCAATAACAACCATCATCACAGCAGCAGCAACGCTCATCAGCAGCAACACCACAGCAGCAGCAGCAGCAGCAACAACAATCACATCAACAATAATAACAACAACAACAATCGCGAGGTACACATAAAAAATAAATCTGATTTTTTATATGAGCTGGTTATTTTATAGATCAACTTTTTCAATATATATTAAATTGGTTTGATTCTGATCTTTAATTATTTTAAATATCAAAATTGCTCAGAGAACTGTTGATTTATTTTATTTTATTTCATTTTACTAACTATATTTTTCGGTGTATGAGTGGGCTGTAAATTCACCAGATCACCGCTCCGATCCCATTTCAAATTCCAATTTCGATTCCTATACTCGGTTGTGACAACAAAAACATCACGTTGTGTTGCGGATACATTTCCATTAATTAAATGCAATTTGGGCGTTTGTAATTGATGTTGTTTGTTGTTGTTTTCCCTCTTTTTTTAGCATTGTTTGTGGTTAGTCACAAACGTGTTGCTGCACTTTTTGAGAGCCATTGGAGGGCATTTAATGTGGGTGTTAAAAAATGCAGCTGGAAGGGGGGGGGGCTTTATAATGCCCCTTTTTGTCCAAAAATAAATCATTTTAATTTGCGGTTTAATTGGTAGAATGGGCAGCTCATTATTTAATCTGAATTGAGCCAATTAAGTCCTAAATTACAGAATCGATTTCAAGGGAATACATTTGGCTTATCGAAATTATAATCCATGAGGTTTACTTTAAATTTTAAATTTTATAAAAACTTATTGAACATTCTGCAAATAATATTTCAAGATAAAATCCTCTTATTAAATCCAGAGAATTCCCCAGTTTCAGAGCCACTGAGCTGCTCATATTGCTTAATTTCCACATCACCAACCCCTTTGTGATCTTTAAAGTTTAAGTTTGAGAATCGCTGCTCGCTGCCCCTCATCTTGCACTTTAATTCCCCCTTTTAATGCCCTCGATAATGGCTCTTTGAACTGCCCCATCAAATCCATTGTGGTCTCTGTTCCCGGACCAT
Organism: Drosophila lacteicornis; assembly: GCA_008044355.1. Lineage (NCBI taxonomy): Eukaryota > Metazoa > Arthropoda > Insecta > Diptera > Drosophilidae > Drosophila > Drosophila lacteicornis. The sequence goes on along the minus strand of VNKF01005549.1, from coordinate 148,510 downwards.
TCTCGACGGAATCTGAGCGGCGGCTTATCAACATCAACCGCCACCGAATATGGCTCGTTTTTTTTAATACCAAAAAATAAAAGCTGAATGAAAAACGCTCGCGTTTTATTGTAATTTCCATAAAAATGCGGCTCTTTCACACATGACTTGTTCTTGTTCTCGGCGGCTGTGTGGTTGTTGTTTGCTTTTAAGTTGCTTAATTTAAATAAAGTCAACGGCAACAGCAGTTTGAACGCCTCGCTGATAACACATGTTGAGCGATGGATGCTTTTGTAATTTTGTGTAATTTTCATGTCGCAAGACAGTGCCTACAAATTGTTGGCTACCTAGAAAGTGGGGAATGGGTTGGCTTTTCGATTGGAAAAGCAACTATGTTAGTGGGCCCAAGTATAGAAAGAAGGCCCGAGTTGACACATTTCGTATAAATCACTCAGCAGCAGCCTCCGCAGCGAAAGCGGAATCGAGTTTTGGTCGCCAGTCTAGGGAACCGATGATGATTGGTCTGTTGATTGTGATTGAGTCTGAGATTGTGATTGCATTCATCATCATTATGGCCATTAGCCGCATTCTCCACTCGGAGCCGCGAGCCGCGAGCTTTTACCTACGCACTTTTACTTCTAGCCGGGCTTCTTTCTCTCTCCGCTCTCCGTATCGCGCAGATGCTTGGAGTGTATCTCTTGGCTTGCACAACTTTCGCCAACCTCACAGATAGATCGCACGCTCCAATTGAGGTTTTCAGCCTCGTTCTCCACTCGGATTCCCCAATTCCCAAAATTGTTATCGCCACCTTGAATTGAATTGTACATTCCTTTATCTCTCGCGCTATTTTATCCGCATTTAATTCATTTTATTTGCGGTTCCAAGCACACACACTTTCGTATCTGGGATCGTATTGAAACAGAAATTATCTTGGGGCACCGCTCAGTCTGCTGATGATACAGATGATGATGATGATGACGCTGAAAACAAAAAGCAACAAACTTTCGCTGCTTGCTTAGCAGATACTTTTGTATCTCCTCGGCGTATCTCCCGCACTCTCCGGCTGCCCCGTTCGATTTCGTAAGCATTCCACATGTGTGCTGCCTGCCTGTCCCTTTGTGTACGAGTGTATCTGCCAGAGGGAGATACTTTCGATGCCTACCACACATCAGCTGGGGAAATTTCTCGCTGCGTTTGATGTCAAGGTTTCCCCCGGCTAATTCCGCCAAGGGAACCACTTGAAACGGTTTGAGAGCTGCAATTCCACGCCTCCTCACCCGAAAACCTCCTGCTGTGCGTGCACTTCAAGATACAAAGATACAAAGGTGCACAGGGAGAGAAGTAATCAATTCAGCTTGAAACTTACGTTTTTTAATAGGAAAAATATGAATTACATTTGGTTAATATTAATAACTAAGCACTTGCAATAATAAATCATATTCCTACACCCTTTGCTAGGAGCCATTTATTTCTTCCTGTGCACCAAAAGGGGGGTGGAGAATTCTGTTCTGAAACCGAGAACGAGTTGAAGAAACCGCCTCAAGGTCTCTCGGAAACGCTTTCGCTTTTTGTCGCCACTCGAAGACTGTCTGCCCTTAAATGGCCGGCGTGTAACTAACGATCGGTGCAGAGGTGTAGGTAACTCCTATACCTGGTACCACCTATACCCCCTCTCTATATATATATCTCCCTGAAATAATGCATATGGATTGCAGTTGAGCTGGAGGCGCGTGTCTTGCATAATGGCCGACGATTAATGGGTAAAAAAAAGGAGAAAAAATAATGGAGGAGAGGAGCGGCGAAGAGAACTGCTAATGAAAAGACTCCTTTTCTGTCTGCCAGTCTTTCTCATTTTTTTTTAGTGATTCATGGCCTGTGGTTCTGCGTCATTTAGTCAATCGTTCAGTTAGTCAATTGTTAAAGCCACCGCGCACTTCCTTCTTGGAACGACCAGCACCGGATATCCATTTTGCATTTTGCAAAAATGAGAGAAAAAATATGGAAAATGAAGAATATGTGTGTGCATAAAATATATTTATGTTGCTCTTTGACAAAGGCCACATGCCCATGATGATGTTGAGGACGATTATGATGATGATGACGGCTATGCCAGGCCTCAGACTGATTAAAAGTCAGCAACAAAGCCCACACAAGAGGGAGAAAACACAGAGAGAGAGAATGAGAGGAGAAATGAGAAGGGGAAACTCCAGACAGAGGAAAACCCACGCGAGACAAGACTGGAAATGCTCTGCAGAAGGAGGCAAATATGGTGAGGACACAGACACAGATAAGAGCAGGTAGTGCCTGAGATCCTATATGTGCGATAAGTCTGGAACTGATAGATCAATGAAGTACGTAAACAAGAAACCCAGAGGGGCAGGAGAGAAAGTAGCCATCGATAGGGATTTCCGAGAAGTGTTTGCCAGAGTAGCTATCACTCAGAGATCTAGATAGGGTAGGTAGGAAAATAGGAACAAGACACTATTAATTTCAATGGGATCAGAAAAATTACTTTAAAGTGAGATAAGGTAGTAAAATAATTATTTTGAATTAAAAATAATGGGAATATAATTCTGTTATAAAAATAAATTCATTAATAAAAGCATAAGCTTAAAAAAATTGAAGAAAGCATATCCTCAAATAAGAAATTATATTTTTATTCAAGCCTTAAAGAGTTTAACTTGTTCCTTACTCAAGCTATACAAGTTCCCTTATCATTTCTGCGTTATAATATTATTTTCAATTTTTTTTCTCTAAGTTTATATTTATATTTTCCTTGCTTTTATCGCCAGTAAAAGTAAATCCCCCTAGTTCTTGTGTTTCTTACATTTTATTTCCCATTTACCATATCATGTTCCAAAGTGCTGCCATTTCTTAACCCCCCTCGCACAGGTCTTTCTCCATTTTTAGCCCCTATGCCACCCAACCCCCCTTTAACCCATTCACATTGGCAACAATTGTGCGGTCTTTACATACAATTCCATATATAGATATGGCCATATTGTACATATGCATATATATCTAAGTAATGGCAGCAAATGCGATGACAATGCGGCATTAAAAAGCATGAAAAATCAAGCCAGCAATGGTTGTTGCTGCCGTTTCGTGTGCTTTTTGTTGCTGCCTTATTGTGTAATGTTAAAAGTTGTGTTGACGACATTGACTTGTACTGTATTCGTTGTTGTTGTTATATCTGCTGATGACAAAAAAAGTGAATAAATAAAAATGAAAATATGAAATTGCGTAGAGGAAAAACAATGCTCGGTATTTGTGGGTACAGAAATGGAAGCTTTGGCCAAACATTGACACTAGCTCATTAACTACCTTAACACGGTTTTCCGTGAGCCCCATCGCCCCCAATCTTTCGCTCTGTGTATATATATATATCTCTCGCCGTGATAAGATAAGATTTTTAGAGGTCTTCTGGCCGGGGTCTGTCTTTATTTGCTTTAAAAGATATAACTTCTTTGTTGATATATACAAATTTAGACTGGAGATAAGGCCGGGCATTATTTCTATTTCTTGTCTTTTCTTTAATGATTAAACAATTTTCGTGTTTGTACAAGAAAACACTTTTTGGCAGCTGCCTGTTTGGTTTTCCATTTTTTCTCGAGGGTCACACTTCCACCGAGTAAAAATCTTGACAAATTGAGAGCTGACAAAATTGCGACAGTCTATGTCAACCGTTGACAAATAAAGTGGTTATATGGCGAAATCGGTTCTACCACACGAGGGATATATATACCAACCCACACCTTTTTGTTTTGGAATTATGAAATGCTTCTCTTTCCCCTCTACAAATATTTACAGTTTCTCGAAGATATATCTTTTTGTATACAAAAAAGTTTCACTCAAAAGATTCTGTCCGTCTTTGTGTCGCTATATCTTTTGTTTGAAGAGCCCGAGCAAAAGTAAAAGTTGTTTCATTTCTCATTATGTCGGGTCATAAATAAGCTCAGATATTCCAACTTAATATTCTGTTAATACTTTTATTATGTCGCCCAGATTTTCACTTTGTCTCTCCGATGACGTTTTCTATGTATATGCAAACCATTTCGATCGATTTATGAATATCTATATATTTTAGAGATTTTAATCGCTTTCGCTTTATTTGTTTTCGTTTCTATCGAAGCGGCTCGACTCAAACGAAAACATTTTTTCCTAATGGCAAATTTGTGAAAAATTACTCGCGCTCATTTCAATTTTGTAATTAACGAAACATAGTTGCCATTGTTGCTATTTTATTGCAATTACCTTTGGCAGCCATTGTTCGCTCGCTCGCGCATTTGGCCTCCGATCGGCGAACTTGGCGCCTTTTGGCTTCGCAGGTTTTTGCCTTTTTTTCTTCTTGTTCTCTCGTTGGCGACGCACTGAAGTTGCCAAATGTTATTGACCCAAATTGAAAACATATAACAAAAAAAGAGAATAGTACGCGGGGCAGCCATTCGAAATAGAACCAAGCGCAAACAGCAAAACAGTGAAAAACCGAGAGAGAAATAAGTACAAAACGGTGTGGAGCTAAGTTTCGGCTTCGACAGACGGGCTAGATGGCCCGATTTATGGCCACATGCTAGTTTATACACTATAGACTGGAGGCCGACATCGGGCCATTTATATTGCCTGACATTCTGACACGACTCGGCCAGAGAGTGAAAAATGCCAGTGGAGCTCGCATAAAATGAGGCAGATCAATTTTACTGGCCAACAGATGCGGTGCTCTCGGGCCTGACAAATGGCCAACGAAAATAAATACATTTTAATTGAACTAAAGAAGAAATATGGCTGTGGGCTGAAACGTTAATTTTGTGAGATCTTTTAGGCTAAAAAAACTGTATCTCTTAGCAATTAAAATCTTAGAAAATATTCCCTTAAGGCCAACGAACTTTACACCTACTAGTTTTGTAATTAACCCTCTCTACAGCTTATGTAATACTCTCTGACCTAAGAATGAATCCCCTTGCAAACATGTAAATCGAAAGACTTTATTACCGAGTTCGGACAATCTTATCTTATCTGTTTCCAGCGATTGATTACCATATCCCTGATTTCATCATCAGGTAATGGGTATCGGTAGGTAACCCCATATTGTGTGCTTGGTACACATCCGATGGCAACTTTCCATGCTGTTTGCACTTCTCTTGTTCGCATTCGTTTATTTTTTATTTTTCTGTCTTTCCGTTTATGGCAAGTATTTGCATATCTGTTATCCGACTCTAAGTTTTGTTTAAACATTGGCGAATTTAGCACATACCTGGCCTAAATTGCAGCAGCTGAGCCAACAGACGCCAGTAGGCTCGGATTTTCCGAAACGCACAAAAAAATGGCAACAAATACAATGAAATAAATAAATTCCTCAGCCCCGAAAGTGGAAACCTTGTCGCGTCTGTTTGTTGACAAACTAATTGCAACATTTTGCATTTCGAGATCGCTCTTAATTAGCAAGACGCGACGCTTTGGAGACAAAAATAGCGATACCCCCGATACCGATACCGATACCAACTCCAACCGAGACTTGACTTTTACTATTAATTAACATAATTGGCGGCGTCTCCCGATTCGATTATTTGCACAATATAATTTGTCATGATTAGATACATTTGGCTAACTGCAACTGTTTCGTTAATTGGTATCTTGGCTCTGAAAAGCAATTTGGGTCACACACACCGAGTCTGTGTGTGAGGAATTTCAATTTTCACAGCAACGGCATATCGGCAAACCGTCGAGAACTCTATGGAGAAATCTATTAGCCAACTGGCGGTCTTTGAACCCGCCACTGCCACTCGTTCTCCATTTCTCCATGCATCTCTCTATGAGCCTCTATGAGCCGGAGATTTATGTATATCATAATCATGGCAGGCACAGCTCCAGAGGAGGCCCCCCCAAAGGCATGGAGCGTTCAAGTTTGCCATTTTGTAGATACCTCGGGTTTTTCAGAGAGATTAGATGGGCTCAGAAATATAACTAATATAAGAAGATACTTAATAATCATCTTCACGTTCTTCTATGAACTTAAAAATCTTCTTAAAAATAATTATTATGATACTTCTAGTTACAAAAGCATGCTTTACCTGCTTCTACTAAGGTTACGTAATAACTATGCCTCTAGGGTATCACCTTTTCGGTTTCCCTGCCTCATTTTATCTCTTGTTGGCCATATTGCGCATACGCCACGTTCGCCGGGCCTAGATGGCAAGCCAAGATAGTTGCTGGCAGGCTCGGGCTGCAGTTTTGATGCCAAAAGCAAAGGCAAAAACATAGCCAGCGACAGAGGCAAAGCCACAGATGAGGAGATGCTTATCCCCAACTGGCCGAGATGAGATGGCTTGGGGAATCATTTTGCGGCTGTTGTCTTCTGGCCACGCTTTGTTGTCTTCGTTGGCCGGTTCGGGGCGGAGAAGTGAAGTGAAAAGTTGCCATAAGCAGCCGCCGCCGTCGCGTTTGTTTGTTTGCTTCCAATGCGTTGCTGACCCAGAAAAACTTTCATACCGCCAGCTGCCAGCCGACGGTACCCGGGTTCCCGGGGTTCTGGTTCTGGTTCTGGCTCTGGCTCTGTTCTTGGTGCTGGCACTGGAATAGCAGAATGCAACCGCAGTGGATCTGGAACAGCTGCAAGTGTTTTGCTTCAGGTCAGGCCTCGTTCAGCCGCCGCCACACCCGCGCAGTTCACCGTCCCTTTGTGGGAAGTGCCTCTCGAATCTTCGTCTGTCATCGCAGCTGAAGTGCAATTGGGAATCGGAATCGATTCAGCATATGGTCATGACGTTTGCTGTACAATGGCTACTTGAGCAGGCCTGATTTATGTCTTTAGCACACAGAAACAAATGCCGGACGGCCAGGCACGATAAATGTATGTCATATGGGATTTTATTGGACAATTTTTGAGAGGAAAATAAGACAAATATATTGGTATTTATTTTCTAATTACAATTATATTTTATTTTGATGTTTAAGAAGTAACTTTCTAACATTTATCTCAATATCTTTGAAGCCGCCTCACTTTCTATTTACCCGTTGGAAAATCTCATAAAAATATCTCAAAATGTGATGTTGTATACGATCAGATAATCCCATATTTTAGCCACGTTTTTGTCTCACTTGAGATCTCCCAGACTTTGTAAGTCTTTGTTGTAAACCAAACTAGTTTGCCATAAATTCCGACTTTTTCCTTGCGCAATTTGCATTAACTTGTTCGATATTCCACCTCTAACTTCTTCCCAACACTCCACGCATGCCATGTTATTCATTTTTTTTCTCTTTTATTACTGCAACATTTGAGAAGTAGGTATGTGTTTAATGAAAAACTTGTGCCATTAAAAATTTACATGCCAGCTATAAACAAATACAAAAACCACACTAAGTACAGGTTTCCTTTTGCCTACTTTGCGTCTTAAACGAGTTTTATTTACAAACAATTTTTGCTCGTAGTTGATTTCACAGTTCTCGTGTTAAACGAACAAGTTTATTTGGCTTTGCCGCTCAAACAAGCCGTTGACGGAGAGCCCGAGAGCCCAGCTTATGTAATCATAAGCAGGCCCAGTGCCTGCCCAACTGTAGACAGCTGAGATGGGCCTGAAAAAAAAGCAAAAAATAAATCTCAGAAATGTATAAACAACTCCAAGTGAGTGAAAAATTACAAACAACATTTGCAATTAGTATATGCCCACAAATTTATTATTAAATCATTGATTTGTGGAGGCATTAGTCGGTATTTAATTATAGAAATAAGTATGTGTAAGCAAACGTGAATAAAGAAGATTTTTGCTTAATTAGGGGATTGAGGCTTTTTCATTGAATCTCCGCTTTAAAAGTATCAGTGACATCATTAAGAATCGAACAAAGTTTAAAGGTTGAGGCAATCATTAGCAGATTTTTCTCTGTCAGAGAGAATTTTCTCAGTTTCTTCTGTTCTTGAGACACTTTCTTTGACCGACTTGCATCACTTTCAAATTCTCGCTAATTGGTTCTCAGCTTGATTTCCCTGGATATATATGCATATATATATTTTCAGATTCGCTCTGGAACATTTTTCTCACTCTCTGTCTTGGCAATTATTTCAATTTGCCCGTCGACTCGATTGCTTTCTATGACATTTGCAATTGCTGGAATTGCAATTGCAATTGGCTTGCATTTTTCACTTTGCTCTGCTCTCTGCTCGCGTTCTGCATTCACAATCACTGGAAACGAACCCCTCTGGCCTCTGGATATTTTTTCAACAATTTCACTTTGCCGGGGTAAAAAACTTTCATTTTAATTAGCAGCAGAGCGACGGAGGCAAAAGCATAACAAAATCAAAATCAATTTCAGTTAACTGGCCAAGAGATTGGATTGGAAAACCGACCGCAGATTCAATTTTCAGAGGTCAATTAGCAAAACTCTTGATGGACATGTGGCAGAAATGGGGGAGAGGAGGAAAAACCAGTTTTGGTTCAATTTTACAATATTTTTTCTTATTTTTCTATTCACTTACCATTTGAAAGGCAGAAAAAAATAATGTTTCAGAGCCGCATATTTATTTCTCCGCCGCTTTAGTTTGCATTGTGTGTTGCTCAACGAAAAGTCAAACGTGGCTAATTACGAGGCATTGCGATTGCGATTGCCAGCGTCATTGTTCGCGGTTATTTCGTGTGCAAGGTGTGTCTGAGCAGCCAGTATTTGGCGGACGGAGCGGACCCCACACCGAACAAGCTCACAAAACAGTCGCAGAGTCACCCGATCGCAATGGAAGCCACCCACCCAAGTGGCCTTTGGGTGCAACTAAGGTTTTTAGCATTGAAAGTCACTGGAAAAAAATGAATTTAATCGGAAATAAATAAAAGAAAGAATGTAAAAATAAATGGAAAGAAAGTCTGAGATTTGTTAAAATATAAATACACAAACTATTATTAGAAACAAATACAATTAAGTGTGATTTTCAAATAAAAACTTTGAACAAATATTCGTTTGTGTTAAGGCATTATTTATTTTAATCATTTTCTTAATTCCTTTCTGCTTTTAATTAATTTCTTGAAAGAAATGAATCCCTATTCTAAAATCCCTTTACTAAAGGCAAGCTTCAATTAAAATCCGCTTGATTTGAATTATTTTTTCTCCCAGTGCCGCATTGGAAATTGTTTAGAAATCAAGCCCTTAGCGATATGGCTTTGTAAATTGAAACCTTGGCTATCCTTCATGCTCGGTGTGCCTGTCTAGACTTTGTATTTCTCCTAATTGATACAGGGCAGTCCCTGAGTTGAGTCACACTGAAAAGTATCTTAAATAGAAGTATATATAGAACCGAAATCAAAAGACCAAAAGCCGCGTCTCTTGACTCATCCAGCCAAGGAGCCACCAATAAATTCCGAATGGATAACATTCTATAAAAATACCCAATGTCCAATGTCCCATAAATACCGAATACTATTGATTCGAACTATCTATTCATGCTAACATTCCCATTCTTTCGGTTCTCTGCTTTTTTCAATAAATCTCTTGCCTCTATTCACACACTCTTTGGTCTATTTCAATCAGAGCCGGCCAAGTTCAAATGTCAATGGCAAGTAAATTGAGTAAAATAACACAAAATCAACGTTTTGCTAATGGACAGGCAATTTTGCACTCGCACACGCTGTCGCACACACATAGATACGAATGTATCTTTAATTGCTACAAATTGCCTTTGAGCTACGATTTCAGCTCTTTCCATGCTGGTTTTTTTCATATACTTTTTTATGCCGCTTTCACATCGAGTCAAGTCAATTTAAATCCTGCGGAGCAGGACGCGTGGGCGCGTAGGTGGCACTAATTCAGTTTCCTGTCCCTGGCGCCAGATACTTCCATAGGCTGAATTTCCACGAATCCAGTACAGAGTTTTATTTTGTTTCTCCTACCTGAATTTCCAGGGGCTGGCGAGCCATGTGTTGATGTCACGTTCGAGAACCCTAGGAGTAACCACTGGCGTGCCTGTAAATCCTCATTACACCATGTCACACGACTCTTAAACCTTTCTTTATTTTTAGTTAATTGTTTATCGCTGACTTTTTCTGTTGTTTGGCTCGTAAAAAATATAAATAAATTTTTGTGAAATGTTTATGGCTGGACATTTGAAAACGAGCGCCAGGTACGGCAATTCTATTTTATTTACGATCGTTCTGTCACCGTGTCTCTGTTTGCCTTAAACAGTCACGTCGAACTTTGCATTTTTTGCAAAATAATGAGCCAGTTATATACATTCGTTTAAGGGAGGAAAGCATTCGATAACAGATTCTACAGTTTCAGCTAAATATTTATACTGATAAAGTATTATTAAACACGTACCAAATGCCCCATTTGATCAATAAATATTACCTATTTAAATTGTTTTCGTTTGTGGCTTATCTTTGTACAAACATTCAGTCACATATTTATGATTCTGTGTGAATGCATTCGAACCCAGGAAAATTATCAATGCAGCCGGAAATTTTCCACTTCCCCTCATGAATAAATATCAACAATTCGGATACTAGATAAGCGATAAGCCTTTGTCCGTATTCCGTATATTTGCATATGATAAGAGCTCATTATTGATTTTCGTTTGTCCCGCAGAAAGCCGCCAAATGGGACACACCTCCCGAATTAGATTATTTTTTTCAGGGGGTAATAACCAGGCAGCTGGCAAGATTATTAGCAGCCCCGAAAAAGAATACAGAACAAGGCCTTTCGGCCGTAAAAGAATTATAATGTTGTTGTTTGCTCGCCGGAATATAACTTAACAACTAACAGACAGCGACAAGAACTAAAGGTCGAATGGGCTGTAAACATAAAACAAATGACGCAGCAGTAAAAGTAAAAAAAATTCGCTTTGGCTTAAAGAGCTTCCTCTGCAGATTGCGCAATTCCCTGAACCACACAGGAAAAAGAAAACTCAGACCTTACCTGGCCAACTCCAGCTACGGTTTCAGCTCCAGTCTGCAGTCTGCAGTCTGCAGTCTCCAGGTGAAAGCCCTCGCTTCCTTGGCCATTCTGTCAGCTGTCAATTGACATTTATTATAAAACATTTAAATGTCAGCTCCGATCGTTTTGCGGCCAATTGTTTTCGCTGTCGCTGCCTATAAATTTCCAGCAGCTGATGATGATTTGTGGCGGGGAAAAGGCTGAGCTCCTTGGGACCGAGCTCAAACGGACCGTCAAATGGTCAGTCCTCTGTTTTGGTCTTTTTTTTTTTTGTGTTTTTATTTATTTATTTTGTCTTGTCTTTGTCTCGCGTTTCATTTGGCCCAACAGATGATGTCATATCGGCTAGACAAAGGCCCGGATCAGATCGGTTGCCAACTCGGTTCTGTGTCTCTCTGTTTCAGTCCGGGGTCTTGAGCCCTAACGGAAATGTTAAGAGCTGCTCTTAAAATTAGTAATTTTTTGGGGGGAAGGTAAATGTTTAGAGTAGCCTCAACCTTTTAGGAGATAAATATGTGGTGGTTTACGTGTGATTTATGGGCAGTCTTTAGCTGGACATGTTGTCCAGGTGAACATGGTTGAAACAGAGTTAAAAGGTTTAATGGATTTAATATCCGCAGTTAAATTGGGTAAATAAAATACAAGAAATAATTTTAAAGTATTTTTAACCATTTTATTGGACACCTTCAACTAACCATTCATAAATAAAGATATTAAGTGAAATATCTTCTATTTTCCTCCATGTAAAACCCATAAGAGTATCAAAAGTTTGATAATCTCTTACCAATCACAATATTCAACCACTCTTGTACCTCTTTTTGCTTTTGCTGCTCTCTTGACATGGCTAATTCTGGTCGTTGTCGCTGCTATTTTTGCATTTGGGCGTCTCCGACATATGCTTATTGTAATTTTCAGCCGGCGCCTGTTCCCAAAATGGGTGAAGGGGGGCCTGCCCAAAAGGGGCACGTATAAGTTATGGGGAACTGCGACTGCCCACCGGCTCAACCCTTTTGCTGTTTTCCGTGTTTTTTGCCATGGCTCTATGATGATTTAATATGTAGGCAACTCGCTTATGACATGGCACCGAGCCGCAAGCCGCAAAACGAGGCGAAAAACAAGAACTGTGTGAATGGAATAAATGGGCGGCGGCGGTTGGTTGGGGCACAAAAAGGTGCGCCTCTGGGGCTCCAGGGGAGAGAAAAAAGCGGCACTATGGCGAATACTTCTCGTTCGCCTGACTCGCCAACGTTTTTGGCCAAAGTTCAGCGAGCGGTTTAAGGGAGGGGACGTGGCTGAAAAGGAGGCTGACTCCTCCGGCTCCGGTTGACTCATGGAAGTCACGTATGGCCCGCAAAAACTCTGCAGAAAAAAAAGCTGTGCTCGCATTCGGAACGCGGTATTCGGCGCTTTTTGCCCCGGCACGCCATGTTTATTAATATTTAAATGCAACGAGCCATTCGCCATGCGAACAATTTCAGGCTTGAGTGCGGTCGCCTGGGCGGGGTTAAAAGGGGGCATGCCTAAAGGGGAGCCCAAAAAGGGGATCCCGGGGGGACAGAGGTGCCACTTGCGTAACCCTTTGGCAAATGCCTCTAAATGCAGTGTCGAGGAGATCCCACTTCCATTTCCACTTCCACGGCTGCTCTACACATGTTACATTTCTAATGAAGCATGTTGTCCAAGCACGAACCTCGCCAAGACTGCTCTAACCCGCATGTTCCTATCTACTCGTACTTACAGATCCCACTCCCCCCGAAGCTCATCGGGCATTTTGGCAGTGTTTGCAAATGATCATCATCATTTGTTGAAGGGGATTTTCGAATGGTTTACTTGGATTCCAGCTTGGGTTAGGTCATGGGTTGGCTTAGGTCATCCTTTGGTGGCAAATGGATTCGTTACTTTGAAAAAAATAAGGGATGGGCTTAAATGAAAGAAATATTAAGAGAAATTATAACAAGAAAGCTAAATAGATACTTAATATATAGCAATAAAACTTAAATATGATTTATTAACATGAATTAAGGCTCATTTAAACTTTAGAAGAAGAATAATAAAATCCCTCTCAAATCCTTTCTTTGGCTTATTTTCCCTCGGTGCACTTTTCCTTGAAGCCACCATCACAATCATTGTTAGTGAAGTTCATTTTCCCCCAGTTTGTGGGCTTGGCCACCTCATTAGCTGCACTTCCTGGACGGACGTTCGGAGTTCGGTTCCGTTGCGGTTCCCACTGCCCATCCCCCTGAAATGTAACTCCTTTGTAAGCGAAGCCTGTTAGCTGACCAGATACGTTCCAGAGCCCACTTTGGGTATATATCTCTGGCCACTCCTGAGTCCTGCACGCATCCCACATCCGATGGCAATTTGTTATGCTGTGTTTTTCAGACGTTTTTTCCTGTATTTTATTTTATTTTTTTTGGGTTCCTGGGTTCCACTTGAGTTTGTCTGCAGTATCTCATACCCTGCACAGCTGTCTGCTTATTATTTTGGCTTCTCCTTCGGCTTTTGTGTGCCGGGCTCCTTGTTCTTTGTTGCACCTGCTGCTCTCCTCTCCTCGACTCTCCTCTCCACTGGGCAATTGTTTCCCATGAAGTGCACTCTCGGTGTGTGTGTGTTCCCCCTCTGCCTCCTCGGGTTTCGTGCTCTGGGTTTCTGCCTGCGCAAGGATGTTTATCCTTTGCTGCACTAGTTACCCCGCACGTTTGCCTCATTTGCATTACAAATCAGTTGGGCAAGTGAAAAATCCTCGCGGCGACCTAGTTTCACTCTTGGTTTCTCTCTCTGTGTTTAACAGTGCCTGCCAGCAATTTGCGCATCAAAGATTCATTTCGCATAAATCGCTGACCGTTTTTAAGCCCAACTCTATTCCCACGTTGAAATAAAAAACCCTCAAGGAGTGAAATTTATTTTTTGGGGGGGACGAAAAACAACTGCAAAATAAAATAAAAGGGAACTACTTTAGGGATGGGCGTTACCAGCTGCCCTTTTGAAATGTATTTTTGCTTACTTCCCAAAAAACTAAACCAAAAAATTTCCCCTCTTCTTTCTTTGCAGGTTAGTACCTAAAAAAAACCCGAGATGATGAATGGCCCGCAGGAGGAGATGGGTCAGAAAAAAAAAGCGGCGGACTCGCATATTTCTGGGCTCATGAATTATGAGCTAAAGCCGATTAGTAAGGGAATGATAAAGCAATAGACTGCGTCTGGCTGGGGTTTTATAATATCCCGACAGATTTTTAATTTGCCAAATGTAATTGGTGCGGCATTTATGGTATTTTGTGGCACGTTCCTTCTCCCCCGAAAAGGATTTAGTTGGGAGCTTAGCTGCTCTTCTCATGCCCAGGCAGGTTTCACTATGCACAGGGAGAAATGTGACCATACTGATAGGTTTTAATTAAAAAACCGTCTATAATATTGCGTATTTCTTATGAGACTTAAAATCTGTTGAAACCTAATTTATAAATATTTTTTGTGAATGAATTTGGCACTCGTAGGTGCCCCGAATGATACCTTTTTTCTACCTGTGCACACAAAAGAAATCTCTTAAGCGGCTTAGGCCATCAGCTCACTCATAGGAACCAAAGGCAGCGACTAATCGTTCACCTGGCGGCTTTGGCCTGGGACAGGTGTAGTGCTCAATTAGCCATAAGACCCCTCTCTGTCTTCTGCCCGTTTACTTTTCCTTTTTTCGTTTTTCGGTTCCTTGGAAAGCCAAACTTTTGTTTACTTTCACTGTGACAGAACTTTTTGCCGCGACAGAATCGATTTCTGTCACAGCTGACAAGTTTTCCATTTAATTTCCCCAGATGATTGGCCAAAACGATGGCTGGAACTATAGGAAAATGTGCAGGGATAACTTTAACCCTGGGGTATCCGCATTCGCAGTGACATCCGCATCGCGTGGGAAAACCTCAGAGCTCACAGCTAACAGCTCGAATGGAGCTCTCCGGCTCTTGTGACAAGTTTTAATTACATGCGACATCCGCTGACATTTTCATGGAGCAGGCCGAAACGGAAATTACTTTTGGCCCAACCAGCCATCCAAGCATCCATCCAGTGTTCGGGCCAGTTCGAGAATGTTTGCCCACACATTAGGCCCGTTGTTTGCTCTCCGAGCCAAGTCAACCTCAAACTCATACTCAGAAACTCTCCAGTCTCAGTTTCATTTTCTCCCCCAGCGTTTAGTGCCCGCAATTAAGCAATCAAGCAAATGTTGATTAATTAGTCAGCAAGTTAATCGAGCTGAGGGGAAATCGCTTGATTTACATGTCAAGAGATTATGTTTTAATATTGCCATTAATCGATGGACTAAGCATTACAAGGTCATCTTGGAGTCTGCGATTTATGGAGATGGCGAATCTAATTTGGTTTATTTCCTGCGAATGATGGATGACTGATTAGGTTTTCCTAAGACCAATATTTATATTGAGACTCTCATAACACATCATAACACAAATTATTTTGAATATTAAAGCTTTTATTTTTGAGACAAAAACCGCGATATATACCACTCTGCCTGACACGATCGGTAATGTCTTCATCTCACGCAGCTTTCGTTGGTTATCATCATCAAGGTATCATCACAATGATTTCTTTATGAGACAAGTTTAATGAACTCGCCGCTTAAGTTGCTGGCAAAATGTTTCATTAGCTTGCAGAGCGGCTTCAGGGGGTTAAGGCAGTGTTTTTTTTTTATACAGTGCCCGAGAAAAAACTCGCACTCTGATGCTGGGGTAATTAAGCTGTGTGGCAACCCTGTGGGTTCCCATAATTTATGGCCTGGCAAATAATTATAATAGTAACACAATGCCCACGAGGAGATCCGAAAGGGGATTATGCATATACTATCTCTACCCGTATTCTCTGCCATTGTACAAAAGAGTCTTAAATTTTATTGCATTAGACGCAAGTTTGTTACTCTTTGATTATGGGAAAATGTTGGAAAAGCTCCTGCACACTGCACTGCAGCTACTGCAGTAATTTTCTAGCTTTGGCTTGGCTCTCCTAACGGTAACCCCGGCTAACTGCAACCGGCCACTTTTTGCATTGGTCTTGTGGATTTCCTCGACTCCAAGTTGTGTCTCTCTCTCGGCCTGCCTTGGCAATTATGCAAGTTGGGTTCTAGAGACTGCAATTGGGATTGAGACGGCGACTGCCACCAGACAAGGCAACAAATTCAGTCGAGAGGAGAAGCAAGGCAGGTGCACAGAGCAAAAAAATAAGTTTACTTTACTAAAAGTCAATGAAAATGGCATTAAAAAATCGAATTGATGGCTTTAAATAAATCTAATTAAATTCCCTGGGCACCTACAACATTTTTTTTATTAAGCAGAATTTTGTAACCCTCAGAATTTAGCTAGATTTTCTCCTGGTGCACTTAGAAATCAAGTCTTTGGGTGTCTTTGGCCACTTGCCACTTGTTTGCATAAGACTGGAATTCTGCGTTGCGTTGCGTCATTAATAAAAATGTCTGGCAATGGCTTAAAATTTATGGCATGCTCTCGGCCTGGCCAGCACTTTGGCCAGAAGTGGGAGATGCTGCAGCAATGCCGGTTGACACGGGAGCGGGTTTTCCTCTTGGTTATGCCTGTACCTGGAAAACTGTAAGCCGCAAGCGTAAGTTTACTGTGTGAATGCCAAACTGTAATGAATTTTAAATTTCCCCAAGTGGAGATTTATGATGGCTGGCACGCAATTTGTTTGCTCCACTTTGGGATCCAACTGTCCTGGAAATTGTGACACGTGTCCCTAGCACGCCCCTTTGGCCACCATTTTCCACCATTTTCCACCGTTTTTCCCCCATTTTCCTGGCTTGGGTTCCTTTGACTTTGCCCCGTCATTGTCATAAAATAATAAATGCCGCTTATAAACACACATTGTCATCGTGAGGGGGGTGGGTGGAGTGGAGTGAGAGTGAGAGATATAACCAATCATTAATTCGATTGTGGGACAACTCTGTATTTAGGGTTGCCATCCATTAGATGGGGGCTAAAATGTCAATAAAACTATTGTTGCCCGTGTCGGGGAGTGACCCAGAAAATGGGTTTGTTGACGTCATGCTCGACTGTCGAATTTGGGCACTAAGAAAAATACTTAAAAAATTCATCAACTATAAACTGAAAAGGCTGACAAGTGCCAGAAAGTATGCAATGCTTTTTAAGCACTAAGACGGGACCTGAGCCTTCTTTTTCTTTATTTTACAAATTTAACCCATAATTCCAATTCTATTTTTTTAATTTTTTTTTTTTTATACTAAATTTACTTACTTAGTTCTCTATTTTCTTAAATATTTGTTTTCTGTGCAAAGGAAGCAAGCCGAGCTCAATCATCCCTGACAGCTGGACAGGAAGAGGAGCTGGAGAGGAGGTAGAAGAGAGACCGCTAAAGGAAGCCAAGACGGAAGGATGCATTATGCTCGCCTTTCGGCTTCTCTGCGGTTTCGCTTTCGCTCCCAGTTTCGCTGGAACTTCCGGCCCAAATGGATTTATTTGTCTTCTGCTGCTTCCGCTTCTCCTCCATTGGCTTTGGTTTTATTTTCCCTCTTTGGCTTGGTTTTTTATTAATTATGGCCTTTTTTGGTGGCCCAAATTCAGGTGTCAGCTGCTGCTGCTGGCGGCAGCTGCCAATTTGAAATTGTATATTGTGCGGTCAAAACTTCTTCTCTCTTCTCTGGCACTCTTTTTCCCTCCCTTTCACTTGGCACGCGTTGGCTCAAAACAGGTGCAAAGTCAGGTGAATAAGCGAAAGAAGAAAGCAACAAAAATAAAAGCCGTTTTAATGAGTTTTCCATTACACGCTGAGGTCATCGCTGCACTCGCGGTAATCAAATTATTTCCAGAGGGGGAAACACATAAATACCCCCTCTCTCTCTTAACTTGGCTAATTGTGATGACCTAAGCTCCTAAGCGCGAATTCCATTTCCATTTCGGCCACTAATGGGTTAATAATGTGCCAAAGCAAATAAAAACCTTCTTAGTCTAATTAAATGTCGTTTCTAGCTGTTGATAATTGTAATTGCGAGCGAAACAGCGAAGCACAGTTTACCATTTCCCACAGCCGATTTTGGCCATTATCGAAAATGCTTCTGGCCAAAAAAAAAGAAGCGGGACAATCATCGAAATGGGGGTTAAACGAATTAGGGTCAAGTTGATAGAAAAAGAGAGAGAGAGAGGGCAATTGGGGTTTTGGGGATACAAATATTTAATATTGAATATTGTGTTAAAAAAATAGTTTATGTCAGTTTGAACTTTGATATTTATTTTCTTAAAACTAGATCTCACCATTTTTTATTTAATCTATACTTTTATACCTTTCCAAGTTTTTGGAGCTTAATTATGATCCCATAATATGTTTTTAATGCCCATTTAAAGAGCTTGAATCTGGATTTTTGAGTCAACATTCATATTTGAATTTTAATCACCATTGAACTGTGATACTTAAATTTAAAAATTCAGTATAATGCTTTTAAAAATAACTTTGGACTTGACAACCAGACCTCGTCACTATTTTTCCGTTGCAACTCGCATTACATTTATTATTCTTCTGCTTAAAGCTCGTTGCCTTGGCTTAGTTTCAGCATAGTTTCTGATCATTTGATACCCTGACTGACAGAATTTTCCGCAGAACCCACCGGCAGACCTTCTAGAGTTGCATTGAGTGAGTGTGCTTGGATTTAGACAAAGATTCCAACTAAGCCTGATCCCCATAAGCCTGAGCTTCGAGAGTCAGTAGGCAGCGGATCGACTTACCACAAAGAGCGGGCGGGAACTGGCTCGGAACAAGCGCAGAGCTTTGTTTAGCCAGTTTTTTTTTTTTTCATTTTAACCAAACCAGTTAACTTGTTTGGCCAGCTCAACTTTCAGTTTTTTCTTGCGCCCCTCAAAACAACGGCTTTGGAGGAAAAATGACAAGCGGAAAACATTGTTTACATTGATTGAGCGAGGGAATTGGTTAAATTACTGGGCAAAAATTATAAAAATTAGCAGCAAATTATTTATGAATGGGGCGTGTTTAAGTAAAGTGACTTGGGATCGAAGATCATTAGCATGCCAACGAGAATGGAGGAAGAACAGATCAGAAGAGTGGTAACTGGGAACTAAGAACTGGGAGTGTGATATAAGCCTTTGTGTTTCCCACTTCCAGGCATCGATTGTGTCTGACTTTTATTGCCCCTGTGAAGAGATCTACTAGCGATTAACTCTTATGTGTGATGTGTAAATTATGTGTTGGCATTGTGTTCTTAACTGCTTTTGTGCCGTTCGGCTGTCTCTAACTGTTGTTTTCCAGCGGGCCAAGCAACGACCTTAGGCTTAATTTATGCCCAAACACTTTGAAAACACTCGCAACAACCTTGTAATAGTTCCTGCTACTCTTCCAATAGCAACTCTTTTTTTGTATTTACACAGAAACAAACGAATTATAAATGCTAAGTAATTAATTTGGCATAGGGTTTCCACCTTCATGTTTGATGCAAAATAAATAAACAAATGTTGTAGATTGGTTTCATTTTTGACTTATTATTATTAATGATGGTATAATTTCCCCAGTTAATTTCCTTTTAAAATACATATCTTTTTCTGCGTGTATTCATCTCTTTTTTTGCTGGCAGCTGCCAATCTCTGGCCATCTCTTTTTCCTACTGTCATGCCGGAAAAGCATTGTTATTGCCAACTTTCGCTGGCAAGAAAAGCTGAAAATCTGACTCTCGTATATGGGTGTGTGAAAAGCGTTTGTTCGTTCAGTGTGCCCATGTAAATGTTATTTGTTGTTTGTTATTTGTTATTTGTTATTGCAGCAACAATGCCATGGAAATTAGCTGACACAGAAATCGAAGAAAAAATACAGCAAAAAACTAGACAGCTGATAAAGCTCAGTCGAGCATTGCAGATACAGATACAAAGATACACCCGAGATATAGTCATAACCAAGGCTTCGCATAAGCGGATCAGTCATTTGACATTTCCAGGCGGCTCAGAAAACACGTTTTAGCACACCGACAGAAAGAGAGCGAGAGAGAGATCGAGGGCTTTGGGCCATTAGCCTTATTGGAACGTTGGCAATACATTTAAGAGCCACAAAGGTGGAGTGAGTACCCAGGCCGCACTTCTCGGGCCACGCCAAGCCAAAATCCATGTCAGAGTTCACAACAGTTACAACAGTAAAAGAAGCAGCCAGATGAACTCAAAGCACGCCACAGAACAAAATAAATAAAAAAAGACAAACACACACATAAGAAATTAATGGCCATCAAGTGCGAAAAAGTTCATTTCTCCTCGCTTTTTTTTCTGTTCTTGTTGTGTTTTTTTTTATGACGCCTTGTAAACTGTCACAGAAGACGGTACAAGGTGGGGTTTATCTGGCAGATTGCTGGGCGACCTGGTCACCAGGTTTACCCCAGAGAGACATCCGACAGCCAGAGATGACAAATGGGATTGTCGCATCGCCGTAGGTCTTACTTTATTTGGTTCAATGAACTGGCAAACTGAACTGTAGGTGTTTTTGGGAAATTAAATTAAATTGTGTGAATTTAAAGCGTTACAAATGGAAGTTGATGTTACCAAATTAAAAAATAATGATAACACTTTATTTGGTGCTAAGTTATAACAAAACTTGAAGAAATATTCCTCTAAAAATAACCAATTATTAGGTTCTAATTGGTATAAACAAATAAGCTAAAGCTGACAGCGTATTAATTACTTCACAGTTGAGTGATATATCATGGTCTTCTTCAGTTTCAACATTTTCAAAACCACATCCCAACCTTGTTCTTGTGTTTATACAGCACTCAAGAGGAATTCCCCCGGCGGTGTTCTCCATCTGCCATTAGACACCCGCACTTCTTGTCCACACGCCTCAGATTGATTTGCTGCCAAAAATTATGATCAACTGACGGATCGGCCCACTTGACCTCATTCGCCATATAAACAAAAGACAGAAAAGATACCTACATTGATTCATAGCTCGATGCCACATATTTCTATTTGCATCTGTATGTAAATTACTTGACGGAGCCGGAGCCTTGACTCTCCGGTTCAATTAATAATTAAATCTCATTTGTTTTTCCGTCACTTTTTTATGGTTTTTGTTAATTGAATTTCAGCTCTTTGAGATTTGTTATTTTCTGGTTCTTTTTGCGCTGCAAAACAAAGCGACCAAAATCAATTCAAATGCGGCTAAGACGGCGCAAGAAACAAATAACCCAAAGACTTAGCCAAGGTTTTGGACACCGTCGCTCGCGTGCGTGTCAAAACTTGAGAAAAACTTAAAAAGAAATAATAATAAAATAGTAATAATGATGATAATAATAAAGAGCGTTCGCCGGAGACAGACAGTCAGACATGATATGCCCTCAAGATAATTCCGAGATTTTGTTCCGGTTTTTTGTCTGTGTCTGCTGATGATGCTGCCTGCTATGCGGCTGGGAAAGAAAGTTTCTAAATGAAATTGCTCGCAATGTTGTGTGTTAAAAAATACAGAGAAAAAGATAAATTCATTAGGCAAAGACCGAAATCCCGTTGGCCCCGGGCAAATGAGCTGGGAAAGGGCTCTGAAAATGGTTAACACGCCCACAACGAGCACTCAAGTTAACCCGCCCGCAGCCGACACTCTTTATGTTTGAGTACAGTGTTGGGTCTGAAGAGTGATCTGTGAGATTTCCTAGGTATAAGTAACTTTTATAAGGATTTAATTAGGTTTAACATGAATAATTAATTATCTTGTGTTTACTTACCTTTGTGGGTCTGTAATTCTTAATTAAATCTTGTTGAAATACTATATAGGATAGGATATATATCAGAGGGGCCCAAAGTCCTGACTCACCAGTCTCCAAATTTCTCTGCCCGACCTCTGCCAGCATTGGATGTAAATAAGGCAAAATTACACCATACAAAACTCCATGAAAATATTACACAACACATGCTAATCAATACATAGTACTTGTATCGATCGTTCACTGTATTTTGATATCTGCGATGCCCCTTCTTTTGCGCTGTGTGAATTTCTTCATAAATATTTCGTAAAAAGAAAGTTTCACAGTGGCTGACAAACTGTAACGCACCCAAAAACAAAAACCAAAAACCAAGAAAAGTAAATAAATAAACAAAGCATAAACGAAAACCCGACGCCAGATGAATCACCAAAGCGATTGTGGCCGTGTTGAAAGTGTTAAATGCATTGCATACGGGTGGGATGGGGATTTGGATTTGGCCAATGTGCTTCACTCGAATCTGCTGACCAATGGTCACTACACTACCACTCGTTGTTGTTGCTTTCTTATTGCTCAACTCTGGGTTTCAGGCCTGGCTTTTATTTTCATTTTGCATTTCACTTTGCCGCTTGCATGACTCCCCACTGCGGTGCGGTTGTTATTGTTTTCTTCGGTTTCTTATTTAGTGTTTTTCTAGTCGCTGCTGGCTATTTTGGAATTTTTTAATTGGCCGCCAACATGCAATTGGCCAATGATTCTCCAGCTCCGAAATGCACTCTGCAGGATGTCAATGATTGATTACAAAAGTGGAATGTCCCTCCTTCACTCTTTTCACACCGCTCAGTTTTGACTGCATTGCGTGTTACCCACAGTGGTTGTGTTATTTATCTGGCTTATTAAGTTTATGGACTGCTAATTTATTGATTTATATGCCAGGCTCTGTTTTCGACTTGTTGAGAGTTATGCCAGACACGTTGTAAGACAAAAAAGTGAGCAATTTTGCAAGGTAATTGATTTGGCAATGAGCTGGAGAGGAATCAAGGGAGTTCAGTTGAGGCAGGTTGGGAGTTTTATGTTCAGGGAATATGTAATAAATATTAAAATAAATATGTATAAATCAGATAATTCTTGAAACTGCAGACATTCCAGTTATTAGGATACGCTTTTCATTTACCCGTAATGTTAATCATCACCTAAATTAAGTCTAGTCCCTTTGATTATTATTTTCCTGCATCTCCAGCCAAATTTTCCTAGCAAACTTTAATAAATTTAATGAAAATCTCTCTGTTTTCTTAAAGAAAATTCAAACCATCCTCAACAGAAGCTTTCAAGACATTAAATTTTTATTATTTTGACTAGACACAATATATGCATTTTATATCTGCCTGTGGATGAGGCTGCAAATGGTTATCCAGATGATTCAGGCTTTTCCATTACTCCTTAGTCAGCCATTAAGTCGCTGCGACTCTTTCAATGTAAACAATCAACGGAGTCGCGTACTGAGAATAGTTTTACGATCCCTTCGCTGATTTCCATCTGGCGTCTGCTGCTTAATTTTTCTTAAACAAAAACAAAAAATAAGAGAAAAACCGGAGCCAGCCCGAGTCTCGTGTGCGATCATAAATAAGTCAACGAATGGGACTCGAAAGGGGGGTGTTTGGGGATGAAGTGCACTTGTGGCCACTCACTTGGCGTCAAAAGATTTGCTATAAATAAGCGAACTTCGGCTGAGGAAGCAATTTGCGGCAATTGCCACTTATGCGATGCATTTACAGTTTGAGAGCCGGACTGCGAGTAGTGAGTACTGAATAATGAATAATGAATACCGAGTGCCGAATGCAACATATGCAGCACATGCAAATAAATGAAGATTAACGATGAGCGAGTGGTAAATCGGGCGGGAAGCTTCCCTTTTACACTCGTAAGTGGCTTTTTTTCAGCCTGGCGACATGAGTTGACCCAGTTTTCGGGCTCCAACAAAAAAAAAAGGAGATATACACATGCATATGTAGCTGCGGATTCAGTAAAAAGTGAATGTTGCCGATGCCAAAGTAACTAAAAAAAACGCCAACGCATCTGCGGGTGGTCAGGCAACTTTTGTTGAGCAAAAATCAAGCAGAGAAATGCCAGATCCCCTACAGTTTCTACCCCCAACCCCGCCCTGGTAACCCGTCAAAAAAATCCATAAATCATTCAGCAAAATTCGCTGACAAATAGCCTGAAGTACGTCGAGAGTGGCTCAACCTAGAGTGCGGATTATTGCCAACTGAACACTGGAAAAACTAAAAAAAAATTGATTTGAATAGAGTTATAAGGCCATTAAGTCATGAGGATAAGAGCTTAAATATATTAGCCAAAATGAAAGCATATAAAACGAATTAAACAATGGAATAAAATATGTAACTTTAAATGACATTTTAATTTAAAGAAAGTTTATTTAATGGTCTTAGTTTTCTATGAATTTCTTTGCATCAAATTATTAAGGAGCTTTCATATTTATATTTAATTTATTATCAATGAACTTTGCTATTTCATTTAAATTAAATTCTAGATCTATAGCGAATTCCAGTGTACCCGAATATATATTTTATTTAGTAAAGACCTTAATTGTATTTCCACAATATTAATTATAACTTTTCCTGTGCACTCTTGGACTGACAGACGCCTCCCCTTTCTGTCGAAAAGTCCCTTAACTTGGCCCAGAGTCTGCCCTGCCATGCCAGCCCTTGTCTCTCTCACAACTGCAGTTGACATTTTGAACCACAGGCAATCGAAGCTGCCTTCAATAATTCAATATGCACGTCCAATTTGTTAGCCTCGTTGGTGGCTTGTTTTGGCCAAGTAAACAATGCGTTGGTTGCCCATATGGACGAGTGAGTGTGTGTGCCCCGTTCGAGGAGTTATGTTCCAGTTAGGCTTGTTTAATCAATATTTGACATGCGGACGGGAATCGGGTTTACCTACGGCTTGGCTAGCTGCCATTTTCCCACTAATTATACGGGCAGGAAATGTATACATATATTCCGCAGCTTTGACAACTGTTTGGAAGCACGCAAAAAATAAAGTTTCCTCGGAAGCCGAATGGAGCTTACAAGTTTGGGGCCTGGCAATTTAGCATAGAAGAAAAAAAAGATTCTAGGAAGGGTTCGCCCAGCAGAAGAACATTCTTCCATGTTTCACGCTTGGCTGCCGAAATTCTCGTGAGACAAAGCCAACTCACTTCACAAGTCTCCACGGGGCGGAGTTGGTAAATCCACTCAAAGCCCAGAGTCTCGTCGATCACACGAGCAATTATTTTATGAGAAAAGCCAAGCCAAGCGAAGGAAATAATAAAAAGAAGAAAGAGGGGAAGTTAGTTGTTGGTTGGGCAACCACCACTTTGGACTTGCTCTGGCGGCAAAACTTTTGTCAGCTGTTTGTAATTTAAATGTGCAAAGTTACACAAAGTCTTAACCCATCCATCGCACACCCCTTGGCCAGTCGAGTGGAAACGGAGCAGCTTCAATGCCCATGCGCCGAAGGGTTAAGCGAGTGTAGAAGGTTGGTCAATCTCTCACGAAAGCCCAAAGAAAGCCATTGAAAATGGTCACAGTCAAGGGGAAAATGATAGTATTTATACAAATATTAATAAAATTATTAAAATAAAATAATTGTTAATTTTTAAATAGAATGCTTTGTTTCCCATAACAAAATAAGTTATTACCCTAATCCCAAGCCAGATCTTGCTTTATTTTAGTTTCTCAGACCTTCTGCATGGCATTAAAATAATTATTTTCCGGAGCAACTTGTCGCTGGGTATTAATTCTCCCCAAAAACCCTTGATGACACTACTATTATTTCCAGCACAGCCTTAGCTTATTGCAGAATATCTTGTTACGGCTCTCGGCCCCCTGGTTTTCTGGTGCTCATAAAGGCGTGACATGAAGTCATGCTCCTCATACCTTTCGAGTTACCTCCGGACTCATGCTGGGGTAGATCGGGGGAAATTGCTTCCCGTGGGCGTGTGGGAATGGAATCGAGTGTGGAGTAGAGTGGCTTCTCGGTCCTCTCTTGATTCTGCCTTGGAATTGTCGCAGCTAATTTTATGCAGCAACTCCGGCTGTTGGGTTCACTGCGCACAAATTGGGTCACACACCGCAAGACTTCACATGCAACTCGTAGCCGAGACTCCGTCTCCGACTCCGAAACTCCACTGCAATTAAATCTATTTTAAGGCGCAAATAATGCATCATTTTTTATTAATTAGGGGGGATCTTAAAAATCAATCAGGTAGCTTGCATAATTTATGGCAATCTTGAAACCATTTTCGGCTGCCTTTCGCTTTCAGCCATATAATCTTTACGTTTTCGGTTTGCTTTGTTCCGCTAATGAAATTGTCGCCAAACTGTAGCAACTTGAGCCAATGATTGCCATATTTAGGCCGTGTTTGGTGTTCAATAAATACCGAAACAAAACACGAATATCAATGAACGAAAAAACGAGCGAACCAGTTGCTAAAGCGATTTTGGCCAAACACAAAAACGCCCCCAAAAAGCTGACTGTCTGTGTGTGAGCTCACTTTTTTTTTACACCTGAGAGACATGATCTCATTCCGATTGCAGTTGCCAAAGCTTCTAGGAATTTTATATATCATTTTATATCATATGAGTGGCTCTTTTTTATGCCCATTTTAACACTTATTTTGTTCTGGTCTGTGAAAAACGATAAGAAAGTCCATGAGTGTATGTTAATTAAGTTTGTGAAAGCGTTTCAAACATAACATTCGTGCTCAGCTCGGAGACGTGTTACGAATTCTAAGTTGAGAGATCAGCTTTCAATAGGTTCTAGAGTGCGTCGCAGCTGGAGCTTGGCCCATTAAGAGAGTAGCGGTTTTAATAAAGTTCTGCTAGGCATTAAAAGTCTTAATGATCTTTGGGGTTTTCTGAGAAAAAATAGAAGAAAACTTTGCTTAAAAATGGGAATATAATGAATTATAAAGATTGCTGGGCATGGAAACTAATTAACAATTACCAGGGCTTATTATTTTTGGAACTTCATACGTTTTGGTTACTTTTAAATTTAATTTACAATTACCAGGGATCATTATCTTTGGTAGATCATTAGCTTAATACTGAAATTACTGTTAAATTGTTGCAGATACTGTTGATATTATCCTTAATTCCATTGTTTCAAATCCCTTTGCTAATTTCATCCGCTGCTTGACACTTACTCTTGACTCGACTTGACATTTGTGATTTATGCGTTTTTGATTTAAGCACTTCAATCTCGAGCTTGACTTGTGTGTGTTTTCGTATCACCCTCAGAGACACGAATAAATCATGCAGTGGGGTGAGTGGGTTGTGGATTTGTCGCCATATATCCACATTTATAGCTCCTTTTCGCCCTCCCTTTTTTCGCCTCACGTGCGTAGGACCCACCACACACATATATCAATCACTTGGCGAACTCGCATGTGTCACACTTTCCGAGAGTTGAGCAATGCGAACTGCATAAAATATTCACAAAGGCGAAACGGGGAATAATATTAATAATATTACACAGTTTCGGAGGCGTTGCAATGCCTGCCAAACCCCTTACTTTCAGCCTTTTTTTATGATTTTGTTCCCCTAAAAGTTAGGGGGCCCCGGTGCTTCCTGTGCTTTTTTGTTGTACTTTGTTTGTGAAGAGGCGAGGGCGTTGGATGCAAAATGCACATTTTTAATGACGCCCCCCGACTGCACTTGAGGCCGAAACAATAACAAAAAAGAAACAACAAGGAAACGCTGTTGACTTTGGCAACGTCGCAGGATTTTGCACACATGGGGGTGTCCGTCCAGGGACAGGGACAGGGACAGGGCCAGGGATTGAGTATGGTGAGGAGAGATCGCTGCCCTTCGTCGTATGCAAATCGGTTGTTCAATGCAGATGGAGATGACTTTGCCAAGGGGCCTGCTCTTTGCCCTTTCCATTCGACGACGCCAGGGGCCCCTCTCATCTCCTCACTTTACCCCACTAACCTCGAAAGAAAGCCTCTGTACAGAGAGAGAAAAAGGATTTTTAAAAGGAGAAATGGAAATGAAAAATATAGAAGAATCCTTCCTTCTATAAATTCCTACATATAACTGCTTAGATCTTGGCAGTTCTTTCGTTTCTATAAATCCCTTTTATTTGTTTAAAATTCCCCAATTTAATAGCTTTATCTTCAGTGTACTTGAAGCTGCCATATGGCGGCTGTAGTTCCGCTTTCGGTTCTCCTCACTTTTGGTTCCATTTCTGCGCCGTGTGCTCTGTGTTGTGTCTCTGGCTGTATGTTCTTTTAGATCTGAGCTCGTAACACTTTTCCCCATCTTGTGGCGCGTGTGTGTGCTTGCTCGCTGTGACTGTAATCCGCTTAAGTTCCTTGGAATCGGCACATAAACATCATCATCATTGTCGGCGTTATGATTGTCATCGGCGGGTTCTTCTGGTTCTGTGCAAGTTCTACATTCGTCATGCTTTCCACTTTATTAAATTTTAGCTTTGGCATTTTCCGGTTTTGCCCGGTTGTCCGGCTGTGCTTAATACTCCGCTTACAGACTCCGCTTTCCTAATTAGATCTCATAGAACAGAATCAAAACGGAAAACGGAAAACCGAAAACCGAAAACCAATTGCCAAAGTGGAAATCTTGACAAAATTAGTTGAGTTTTCCCTATTCGATGACTCACTTCCTTTGTTGACCCAACTTGACTTAGCTTATCCTAACTTAATATATATTTTCGGGGTTGGGTTCCGTTCCCCTCGCCTGGCCATTTCCCAATTTTCTCCCATTTCCCATTTCCCATTTGCCATTTAAGCAAACATTAAAAGGGCAACCCGCCCTCGGCAAATGAAGCCAACTAAGCGTGTGACGTGACCGGCTCTATGAGCAGTATCTGCAACATTCCCACTCCAGTTGCACAGTTCCATACTTCCATAGCTCCAGTTTCCATTTAATTCCCCATCCAGCCATCCATCTAGTGACTGTCTAGGGTTACAACAAAATTTATTAATTTTCCTCAATTGCCACATTCGTTTTGTTTGCCTGCCAAGGGGAGTTGCAGTAGGAAACTGCATTTGCATATTGTTTTTTGGTTCACACGATACAGATACAGATACAAAAAAACTGGCGAATGCCTGAGCGATGGATGTCAAAATCCATTGGATATGCACCCAAATGACTGACAATGCAATTCATTAGCGGTGCAGTCAGCTAGCTGGAAACCACTCGGCTTGAATAATCGACTGAGCTAACCTTGCAATCGATGGCAGAAGTGAGAGGCGCCTCCTAGTGATTGTCAAAGTGCGGCTGCTGGCCTCCCTCCTCCAGTCCGTGTCAAACTTATTTCTTTTCTAATTCCTTTCCCAAAAACTTCCTGGCTGGCTGGGTCATTACTTCCAGCCATCAGCTGCAGTTGCAATTGGCAGCCGGCAGACTATTAAATCAAGGCACGAACTATCGATGAACCTTAACTTGACACACACTCCCTTTAACCCCTTACGAACCCTCCTTTAACCCCATTTGGCTGCAGGCCAGCGCAACACAAAAGAATCGCAGAAATGGAAAAACTGTTATTTGCAAATAAAAGAGTGAACTTTTTAATATGCTTGCTTGTTTAGGGGCCCGGGACTAGACAAAAGCTTCGAGTGGCGCCAGGAATTGAAAAGGAAATGCTTGGAAAAGCAAGGCAGCTCCTCATGTCAAATGAAAATTGTTGGCTTAATGTTATCAAAAATTCAAACCCAGCCGAGTTTCCCTCGGCGCAAATCCATCACGTAATCCCCGCCCCGCCCCACACACCCACTGCCATATTTGTTTGGCGCTTTTGCAAATAGTTTGTGCCAACAAAATTGCAAAGGCATCGACAGTCGCTGCACCACTCTGGTCTCCTCCGCTCTGCATTGCTCTGCCATTATCCAATCCATCCACATGGCCCCAGGCCCCGGGACGGGCATTTGCATGCGGGGCTCTTCGTCGACGATAATTGCATGAAATTATAATACAGCCGTGTGCTGTCGAGCCGAGCTCTTTGTCCGTCGTCGCCATGTGGGAGGCTCCACTGTGTGGCACCCACACACATAATCAGGCCCCAGTTGTTGTGTCGAGCTGGGCGGGTTTTTGGGTTTGAAATAGGGACTGCTGCCACACATGGTCCTCTGACACACTATCCCGCTGAATAATCACGACGCGGAGAATGGGTATAGAAAATTATATTTATTTCCACTCAGGAACTATATTATTTGTGGCCAGTAATCAGGAAAGAATAGGTATATCTTAAGTTATTTATAATGTTAAAATCTTAAAACTAACTCCGATTTAAACCCTTTTCTCTCCCACAGAACCACCATCGCGGCAGCAACGCGAGCGAGGAGCGCGTGCCACAGCCGCACTCGCCCCACGACAGCCACTCGCATCCGCACAACGGGGGCCTGCAGCACTCGGGATCACGGGCCACACTCCGGCATTCGATGAACCACTCGAGCACCTCCACGGTGTCCGGCTCCGCCTGCAGCTCCACGCCCGCCTCGCCGCAGCTGAGCGGGGTGGTGAGCGCCTCCGGGGGCCAGCTGCTGTCCAACGGACACCACTACCAGTCCCAGTCGTCGGTGAGCTCCAACTCGTCCATCGTCTCGGCCATTCCCGCCTCGCAGAGACTGCTGGAGGAGGCGCTGGCCAAGTCGGCCCCGTATCCGATGATCCTGCTGCCGCAGCTGGGCGGCTATTGGCTGGATGGGACCGAGCACGAGTGCGGCTACGATGCCAGGGGCAATCCCCTGCTGCCGCAGACCACCTGGATGGCCAAGTTCGAGACGGACGACACGGCCAAGTGTTATCGGAGATTCTACGCGGCCAGGGAGCACTCGAATCTGGTGGGCCAGGACGAGCAGCTGGGGCCCGTTTTGATTTCGATCAAGACCGAGAATGTGGCCAACCAGGAGCACATGCGCATCCTGCTCCGGCTGAGGACTGGGACAATGCACGAGCTGATCCCGGTCTCGTGTTTGGGCGCCCAGCCCAGTCCGCTGAAGATGGTGCGGCTGCTGAATGATCAGATCCAGGTGGACCACTTCATGCCGGTGCTGTGCCCCAAGGCCTCGCAGCTGATCAGCGTCTACGACGAACACGTCCTTGTTTCGCACTTCAAGTTCGGAGTGCTCTACCAAAGATATGGACAGACCACCGAGGAGGAGCTGTTCGGCAACCAGATGACCTCGCCGGCTTTCGACGAGTTCTTGGACGTGCTGGGCCAGCGGATCCGGCTCAAGGATCACAAGGGCTATAGGGGTGGGTTGGACATCCAGAACGGACACACTGGCGACACGGCCGTGTATGAGGTGTTCAAGGAACGCGAGGTCATGTTCCACGTGTCCACCCTGCTGCCCCACACCGAGGGCGATCCCCAGCAGCTGCAGCGGAAGCGGCACATTGGCAACGACATCGTTGCCATCGTTTTCCAGGAGACCAACACCCCCTTCTCGCCGGACATGATCGCCAGCCACTTCCTGCACGCCTTCATCGTGGTGCAGCCCATCGAGCCGAACACTCCACACACCCGGTACAAGGTCAGCGTGACGGCCCGCGACGATGTGCCCTTCTTCGGACCCACGCTCCCCAATCCGGCCGTCTTCCGGAAGGGCCAGGAGTTCAAGGAGTTCATCCTCACCAAGCTGATCAATGCGGAGAATGCCTGCTACAAGGCCGAGAAGTTTGCCAAGTTGGAGCAGCGCACCAGGACCTCGTTGCTACAGAATTTGGTGGAGGAGCTGCGCGAGAAGACCCGCGACTTCCTGGGCGCCGATCTCTCCCAGGCCACCGCCGGTAGTCCCACTCCCGAGACCCCCAAGGCGGAGAGTGGCGGCGGTGGAAATGCGGGCTCCCGATTCATAGACACGGTGAAGAAGGCCCTGATCATGAGGGTGCGATCGCAGAGCGTGGACACCGGAAATGGACATGGTCCGGGGCAGACGGACAAGTTCAGTGTGAACACCAAGCTGGGCACTCTGAATGCCAAGAAGGAGGCGCATCCCGAAATGCAGACACCCAATTTGAATGTAAGTTCAAGGAGAGATAACTTCAAGATTCCCTTTTCCTAATCCAATTTCTTTCTTAAACAGACCTGCAGTCGTACGGCCTCCAAGTCCTCGTCCAAGTCCAAGTCCTCGAACGAGTCCACCTCCTCCTCGCCGGACATCACCTCTCGCCAGGCGAACAATAACAACATCAACAGCAACTCCAATGGCGGTCTTCTGGCCCAAAATGGATCCGGAGGCGTGGCCGCAGCGGTAGCCAGTGCCGCCCAAAATGGAGTAGTGGCCGTGGCCACCATGTCCGAGACGAGCGATGACTCCAGCTTGAACAGCGTGGATCTGGACCCAATGATGGCTCACTTGGACGGTGGGGCCACCTACATAGACAGCGACACGGGGCTGGAGAGCATGAGCTCCGCGGAGGCCACCACCAAGGCGTGCTCCCTGTGCCTGGACGGCGTCCAGTCCACCATGATGGGCAGTTCACCGAGCAACGAAACGATCATGAAGATTGAGAATCTGCGCCAGGAGGTCACGCGGTTGAAGTGCGACAAGCTGGACCTACTCAGGCAGAATGTGGTGGGTATTTCTTTTGCCTTTTTCGATATTTAAGATAAATATTAAACCAAATCCTTATCCTTATCTATTGTGCAGACCTGCCAGCGCGACATCAAGCGGCTACGAGAGCGGGAACTGTCCCTGCAGGGCGATCTATCCGCCGCTGGCAAGGAGATCCTGCGACTGCGGGATCTGCTCAAGGAGTACATGCCGGACACCGCAGCAGCTCCGCTCTCCATATCACCTATCTGAGCGTCAAACGCAGCCCTTCGATAGGCGATTGGACGAGGCAGGAGGTCTGCTGGGAGCGAGGAGTAACCACTGTGCCGTGTATAACACTTTGGAGGAGTCAGGAGCAGACAGTGGCGTAGCCCCAAACAAAATGCAAAAACAAACAAAAACTGTATTATATTTAATTTACGTAGCTGTAGATGTGAGGAGATCTATAGAGATCGGACAGGCGGCAGCAGGCATGCGCATTGACAAGTTATTATCTATAAACAACATACAAACAGTTACAAACTAAACTAAAAACAAAAAGCAGTAGGCAAAAACAAAGCGATAAAGCAGCTTGCAAGCAAAACAGAACACAAAACTCAAAAAAGTACACCAAATATATAATATAAGTCTTTAAGCATATTTAACGCAAGAATAACACCCTAAAACTATTCCAGATCCCATCCTAAGTAGAGAGCGATCAATCGCAAAGCATCACACACAGAGATCGATATATCGATATATGCATACATATATTATGATAATAATCACTGGAACACTTGTAGCAAAGTTTTGAGGTTTACAAAACCGTTACTCGTTCGTTAGTCGCACCCGTAAAGTGTTACTGTTACCGTGACTGTTACCGTGACTCTCGTTTCACACTTCATCCCCCCCATAATCGACGATAACTAAATTTATCGATATGACTTTCTTTTAAATTAAAACAAATCACCGGCAGAACCAGCAGAGAGTCCGCGAAAGACGCGAGCAAGAGGGAACTGTTAACCTTAAGTTTAAGTTGCTTTAAATAATTTTACCTAAACCGTATGTTAATTAATTATTTCTTAAGTTTAACCAAATGCAGAAACCACATCATCGAACGAATTTGATGACTCACGAGAATATATACTTTGCATGGCGCGCATTCATTGTACATATGTGTAGGAGCGCGCTCTATAATTCTCGATCCGCATTCGGATCTATCGAAATTAACTATGACTATCTATTTTTATTTTCTAATCGATTAACGTTAATACCAATATAACCGACATAAGAGAGCAAGGCAAAAATGAAATAAAGCAAGTAGTAGTTGGGAAAACAATTCCAAGAGCAAAAGTTACGAATCACGCAAGCATGAATTTTGTCTAAGTACCGCGAATAATTGTTTTTGTTGAGACGCATTATCATTTTTATTGTGTAAAGCATAGAAACACCAACAAATATATGCAAAATATATGGAATATATAAACAATTTGGCTGTTGACTTTTTAATTGGGGAAAAAATATTACTTTGAAACTATATTTGAGATATGGAATATGGCTAAGTTTAAAACAGGTTTTTATTATATTTCAGTAATTTATTTATTTGTTTATTTATAAATCATTTTCTTTTACATTGCCTTCACTTTATACAGTTTGAGTAACATTGAATGTTACGAGGGTTTAGTAAGAACTGTTTTACATATTACCACAGTTTGACAAGTATGGTTCAAAGCTAACTTTTAGAGATGTGTAGTCGAGTTTCAATATTATAACAAGCCCCTAAAAGGCCTCTATAATTTAATTGAAATCCCACCTAATCATCACATTTTTTTTTCTACTAAGAAATTGTTTTTAATTTATTTTATATTAAATTCATCTTATGCCTCGCAAATGAAATGATTCTTGTAATAACATGAACTGTCGTACATGTAAAAGTTAATTAAGGTAACGCAGTGACTTTCAAAGTTATAGTTGTCAGGTTCCCCCTGCCTCCATTTCAAAAAGGGGGCTGGCTGACCGGAAACTGTAGTGAAATCGCCCTCGTGGGCCAAATCGTTGAGAGACAGCCAATATTTAGAGTTCCATTTCAGTTTGGGTACAATAAGTTCCAGCTCCTGTTGGTTTTGGATGGTCGCCAGTTTGCCGTTCATCTCCTTGCAGGTCCTTGAGGCAGAAAACCAATCAAGGGTTACCTCCTTCTCGATGTAGAAAAACCGCGATCCGATCAGCTCAAACTTCTCTGGGGCGGCAGCAGCATCCAGTGCTGTCAATGCAGCGAAGAATATTATTAGCGAGGAGTACCCGACCATTCTGAATTCTTTTTGTTACTGTTAGGAAATGCTTTTAATTTTGGTGTATTTATAGGCCAACATTATTGATAAGAAACATTATTATACATACGTTACTTATACATTCCACGAAAAACCATCCGCAGTTTCGTGAATTGACGATCTCTGCCACATCATTTTATTCCGCGAATTTCATCTTTTGATAATAAACCAGGAGAAGAATCTACAGAGTCAAAAGATTAAGAATTCATTGGAATATTTCTTAGCTTTAAAATGCGAGTTTCTTTCTAAAAACTAGTTCGGACAATAAAATATTTGCCAATTGTTTTTATTAATGCTATAGAAATAAGATCCATCTCCGACCCTATGGGGTACATACATTCAAGCTTACCGTCAACTACCCAGTCGATTTAGCCATGACCGTTGGTTCGCCCCGTCTCCGTCTCGTTCACGAGGTCGCTTAAATATATTTTCTGGAACTGTTAATTTTGTATCGCAATATTTAATATATTTAAAACAATATTTAGTTCTATTCAAAATATAAGAATATGCGGTATCGAAAGGGTGCCAAAAGTGTTAAATTCAATGAGCCTAATGAAAACTCTGCCCTTATTTGCATTGCTATTAATGCCGATGATATCGTTTGCAAAAATCTGAAATTTCAAGTTCGCGTTCGTTTTTTTTTTTTTAATGAGAAGATATACCGCTTCAAAGTTGCCATTTTATTTATTTAAAAATAACACACAATTTTAATGCATTTCGCGATCCTTCCGCGATCATTCCGCGATCATTCCGCGATCATTCCGCGATCCTTCCGCGATCCTTCCGCGATCCTTCCGCGATCGTTCCGCGATGCTTCAGCGATTCTTCCGCGATCATTCATAATAAAATAAATAATATATTATTTTTATTTCAGATCTGGTATTATACGTATACGTAAATATATCAAATATAATATTTTTCATTTCAGATTTCATTTTTGTATAGGTCATAATATGATACATTTTTGTATAGGTCATAATATGATAACATTTTTATTTCAGATAATATTTGCGATTTACGGTGACTGTTTATAATATTACCTTCCCATTTATTAGTTTTATATTTTCAATATAATTGCAGAATTTCATCACAAAAAAAAGAACAGTGGTTCCTTGTTTCACCCCATACAAAACTGAAAGGAAGACCGCAGGTATAGAGAATGCATTCTTTACTCGCAGAGAACACATAGAACTGTGCTTGTTGAAAGCAACCAGGTCCGCCTGGGTTCGTTTGCGACCACTTAATGGAAGACAACGATTCTGCGCATCTACAGGTGCGAGGGTAGAGAGAATAGTTTTATATCGTATAAGCTTAGTTGGTCACTACAAGATGGACATGATTAAAGTGAGACAGGTTGTGAGTATAAAGGGCACCTGCACCTGCGTTTTAGAACAAGTAATTTTAAAACGACATAATTTTGCGCCAGTGTTGCTGATGCGGCACTACGGAAGCGGCGTTACCCGCGGAAATAGCGATTGCGACATATACATACATATTTTTTATTAAATGTATATATGTATATATATTAAATGGATATTTATGTGTATATAAATAATTAAATTAATTTAAAAAATAAATATTTAACATACAATATATATATATTTTTTTTAAGCCTTTTTAAATTAGTTGAAATAAAATGTTTTATCACCATTAGAAGAAGACAAAACAGAAATATATAATACAAAACATTATACATTTACTAATTGTAATTGTAGTTGTACAAAACAACACTTAAAAATCTCGACATTGCCACAGTGACGGCCGCCACAAAATGTTTCACTTATCGATAGTACCATCGATGTTTTTCAGCTGCACTCGATAGCCGACGCTCGCTCCATCTGGCGGAGGGAGGTGGAAACAGTCATTTAAAGAGAGAGAGAGAGAGCGAGAGCGCATAAACAAACTGTGTGTTGCCATTTTAGCTATTTTTTGGCAACAGAATTACCGGAGCCAAAAGTTGTTAGCTTTGCTAAATCAATAACATTTGTATCTGTTTTATTGGAAATACCTGTTAACTAACTAAATAAATTATTATTATTAAAAAGGAGTTTTATATCTGTATCCACACAAATATTTTTGGTGGATATAAAAAGGTGTAAAAAGGTGCCTATATGAAGTATTATTAATAGAAATTTGTTCAGTCAATTGCAAAACAGTATACAAACTTCGAAAATGCTAAGGAAACCTAAAACGACTAGTTTTGTGATCACATTGTTAAGAATAATATATAATTTTTTTTTTTTTGAGGTGCTAAATCTAGCAATTAAATTGCCAAAGCGTCAGCACTGTCTCTAAAGAAACCTATAAATACGAGTGCCAGCAAACAAAACGCGGCAAACAAAATCGGAAAATCGAAAACTTTGAACATGTGTCGCGTCGGTTGTGATGGTTAGCGGCAAATCGAAAACATATTCGAACGATTCGCCGATAAAATTTGCCCAAACCTGACGCCGCTCCGAAACGCAAAAACACCGGGCGAAAAATATGTATAAATAATTCATCAAGTCTGAGGCAGCCGTGCAAATGAAACAGTGTAAACAGCTGTGTTTAGTTCATTAAAGAGTTTATTGTTAATGATTTTGCGGGGATGCTTGGAGCCTGCCGTGAGTCTGTGTGGTTTTCGCAAAAAAGCAGCGCTCCTCCTCGCCTTCGACAAAAAAAGGGGCGTGGGAAATTTGACGTGCTTGTGTTGGTGTTTTTGTGTATAACATGAATTAAAAGGAATTCATACTCCGAAATCCTTCACCCAGAAATTGTCCTGTAACTTGTTAAGAGAACTGCGAATGTTTCAAGGGAAAAGTGCCGGAAAAGCCAAGAAAAAAGCAAAGGAAAAAAAGGATACGAATTAGTCATCGCTGGCAGCGACGTCGGCTGCGCAGTCGGCAGCGCATCCTGTCCACTTGTGCGTGCGTGTGTGTGTGTTCGTTTATCTGCCAGCGCGTATGTGTGCTTGTGTGTTTCTCTCTATTTTTGAATCGCCGCCGGTTTTTGCACAACAACAACAACTTGTTTGTTTCAACTCTTTTGATCCCTAAAGAACGAGAGCGATAGAGATGGAGCGTAAATTTACGCGGGGCTTGAACAAGCTCGGCTCGGCGGTGCAAATGAGAGAGAACGTCTCTCAGCTGGTCCGAGAGAGCGCAGTTTTGGTAAGTTTCTACTACTAAGCACTGTTATTATTCTCGTCTATCCCCCCTTTCGCTCACTCTCCCCATGTTTTCACTATTTTATTTTCGTTTTCAGAATTGCAGTTGTGCATTGTCAGTGTGTGTGTTTGTTTTCCTGTGGGCGTGTCTCCAGCAATGCATGTCACCTTTGTTTTGTTTACCTCATTTTTTGTTCGTAATGCGTGGGAGATGCTTATACGTAAATCTAAAATTAAATTATATAGAATTTGCCTGAATGCAAAATGATTTTGTGTGTTTTTTGGTTTATTCAACAGAATTTCCCACTTTCAAACGCACACGTTTTCTTTATTGCAACACACACTCAAAAATACACAGTTGTGGTCAAAATATTACATCTAGGGGATATTTAGTTTAAGATTTTGAAAAAAAATTATTTACGAAAAAGAGAACACACTTAAGAATTCGAAAACAATATAGTTATTTTAGGGATTTTGAAAATCAAATCCTATTTTTCAATTAGTTTTAAGTCATAAAGCTTTTTCAATGATTTAAACTTAGCTATGAGAATATGCTTATAAAGTCAAATTTAATCTGAATTATCTCAAATCAATAAAATGATTAAGAAACAAAAACAAAATAAATTATTGATTATATATTTTTTTTTAATAACAACGAAATAAAATATTTCAAAATTATAAACATTTTAAAGTACTTTAGTATGCAATTATAAAAACCTCACTATATTATTAACCACAGCTATTTATTGGGGCAAAAGTTCTTATTCTGTTGGCTCACATCCAATATGTTTTGAGTTTTAATAATATTTGCTTTTCACTTAGCACATATCATCGAGATCATAATGTTTTATAGGAAAAAATATTTCATCTGTCTGCCGTTGCATAAGAAAACTCATAAGGGAAAGGGAAAACTTGTTCTTTATCTTGTAGATGCAGGTTGTTCTCTAGGGAGACGAGACGTGAAGAGAGCTCCCAAGAGAAGAGAATCCGCCAAGGCCGAGAGACTCGAAATTCCACAGCTTCCACTTTTGTTTATATTCATGTTGAACGATAATGAGGCTGGCTGTGGAACCGAATACAGTGTCAACTCCCTAAGGGAGATATTTTTGGTCTTATCTGAATAAAATGGGAAAATTTTGTTTATTTTTTGTATAGTCAACGAATCTGTAGTGGTCTGTCTGCAGATAATATAGTCATGGGCAAGTCAAAAGGTTATTCTTAAGTAGCTATTACGTTTTCCATACTGATTAGTAATCAGGGACTATAAGTGAACTAATGAATGCGTAAATTATTTGAAAAATGTGGACATTTTTTGATATAAAAGTTAATTTTTATCAATTTCAAATAGTTCCTTATTAAAAGATATTTTTAAATGTAGCTTGAATATTTAAATTCAAATTTAATCTACATGCCTCGACTTCCAGCGGAAACCAAGTTTCTTATCACAAAGTTTAACGTTTTAAAATTGTATTAAAAAATAATTTAAATTTGTTAAGCATAATTGATAAAGGGTAGTGTGACAACATATTCCCGAATCTCAATATTTCACTGTTTATAAATGATGATAATTATCGAACAATTTTAAAACATGTCGTTTACAGATGTCGCCCTGTAAATTTGTAAACATTCCACACTAGTTTTGAACTTGGGGTGTGACTTAATTTTTCGAGGGCTTCGCCCACGTGTTGCCACCCAAAGACGGAGACAGAGATATGGGGTCTGAGTACTCCATATCCCCCTATTGATAGTACCCACTAATTGCATTATTGGAGACCAACGAAAATCATATTAGAGCGACATTAGCCACGCTTCCAATGTCAATTAACAGTGTGTGGTTCTTGTTCCTCTTTCTCCTTTTTTGTTAATTTCTTCTCCTCTGCTCCCTCCTCTCCCACCTAGTTCCGTAATTCAATTAGTGCGTAAAGTGAGAGTCGAAGCCAAAATGATAAGCAATTGTTGACTTACAGCAGCAATCAACCATCCGACAGGCAATCAAACCATAATAAGCATTGCTTATGTGTATCTAACACAGTTGTCGATAGTTGCACTGCAAATAAATGTTATTAAAACAAATATAAGTTTTTTATAAACCTTCCTAAAAGAAGTTTATAAATAACTTGTAGGAATTTAGAGAGACCAACCTTTCTATAAAATATTTGGTAAATAATAAAACTGTGTCATACCTATACAATTTTTCATCTAATAACGATAAACTGTACACCAATTTTTCTGTCTGAAACTAAAACATGCAAGAATCATTTTATTTAAATTTATTTAAAATAGTAAAACTTTCGCTTTGTCAAATAATTATTTAATTAATTTTTTTCGGTGCAAAGATTAATTTACCGGCAATAAAAAGAAGAGTGGTTGAGTGGGTTGCAGTGGGTCATCAGCTCTTCTCTTCCAACTCTTTGACGCTGTCATGGGGATTTGCACATCCAAAATGACAGTATTTCTTTTTTTATACGAAAATTTCTCCCGCTCTCCTACCACATTAATTAAATATTTCGTTATAGCCCCAACAATTTGTTGGTTTAATGTGGTTCAGCGGGTCAACATAATGAACTTAACAAATTAACAAACATTTTCTTATCCAAAAATATGAAGAGCTAATGTGTCAGGCCATTACTTAACCTTAACTTACATTGTTTCTTTGTTAATTTTTATGGTTCCCTTCAATTTATTTATACACAACATTTTGTTTATGTGTTTTCGGCCTGTTTGTTAAAATACTTGCTAACTTATTGCTCCGCACATGTGCCGCACAGTTTGTTATCCGATACCTACGTAAATATCGTATGTGCGGTTGGCATTAAAAATTAAAGGGGCTCTAGAGGAAAGAATCTCGAAGGGGGAAGGTCTGGAGAAGCTGGAATTATTTACCGTCAGCGAATTGCGACTTAATTATAAGGGAAAATATTTTAGGAAATAGTATACTATGGAATTTATATAAGTAAATGAGTCTTAGGAAATTTAAAGTGAGCTAAGCTGCCAGCTGTTGTTCAAGCTCAAGGCTTTCAATGGCTTTTAACTAGTGAATAACTAATTTAATTGAGTATTAGAAATCGTTTAGGAAAAGCTACAAACCTTGATATACTATAGGGAGTAACCGGTTTTTTGCCAGTATTATTTGTTACAATATAAATACAATTCTGAAACCTAAAATTCACACATCTAAATCCCTAAGAAGACGGATGATTTATGAGAATGAAATAGCTTTTTGTATTCCAATTCCTAAGAAATTCAAGGCAGCTTCTACCTTTTATGTCATGACCTCATCTCCCAATAATGCTGAGCACCTCTATATACAAAATACAAAGTGTATATAAGAGGTTCCTTATAAGTAGATGAAAACCAACCCAAAACTCGACTCAGACAACAAAATTCACTGTTGCTGAGTCTTGGCTAACTGCCTAAGCTAAAATCGAATTTTCGGCTTTATTTGGTCGATAAATCTGTTTGATTATATTACAAATTATCAGCTGGCACACGTAATGAACATCTAATTTGTTTAAGTGCTTACAATTTTAATTTTTAGTTTTATTTAATGTGTCACAACCCTGAAAACTTTCTGGGGATTTCCTCTTTTTAATGTTGTTTTTATTGCTTTTGAAAGCTAAATACGTATATGTGTTTAAAAGTGGCCAAAAACAGGGGTGAAGGGTGAGAGAGGAATATGAAGTAGGAAGTGGAGTAGGTAAAATGGTCATGGCTCAAGTGCTTTTCTACTGTCATTACCCTATATGTTACTGATTGATAGGGCATATACGAATTTTGTTGCTATGTTAGAAGAAAAATTTTAGTATACTATTTGTATTATTTATTTTATTTAAAAGGTCCCATCAAAACATAGATTATTATCGAAAATATATAGTATAATAAAAATGTAAAATATGTCTACATCAATTCGTTCTTAATTTATTTTGAGTTTGTTTAAAGTATCAATGCCACTTTAAAATTTAAAATATGTCTGTAAACTCGTATATTGTTTGCCTATATTAAAATCACAATGTTACATAGATCGTTCCAAATCATTTCATTACCTTCACCGTAATCTAGGATATAAAATAGTCGAAGCTCTCTTATATTTCTTTTCCTATTTGATTTATTTTGATGTGCTTTTA
Source organism: Drosophila lacteicornis (assembly GCA_008044355.1). Classification (NCBI taxonomy): domain Eukaryota; kingdom Metazoa; phylum Arthropoda; class Insecta; order Diptera; family Drosophilidae; genus Drosophila; species Drosophila lacteicornis. Next base: position 106,762 of record VNKF01005549.1, on the reverse strand, counting down.
TTGTTGCTAGTTGTCTCTTTTTGCCCGTCTGCTCTTTATTGTTTATTTTCTGTTTTCCGTGATTCTATTCTGTGTCTCGGTCATCGTTTTTTTTTTGTTTCCCCCAAACCCCCAACGGAAATATCGTTTCCCAACTTTTATTTTTTGTTTAAGCATTTCCCCGAGCTGACGTGCGATGTCTGCGATTTAATGAGCGCCACTCAGTTCCGATTCTGTTTGTTCATATATCACAGTTGTTATAGTATCATGGTCATCCAACTATATCCTTCATCTCTGATCAACCTTTGGCTATTAATAACAGAGCTTGTAATACTGACCCAAACATTTCCCTCGTCTCTTTCTGTATCATTTTCAGATGAACTGCACTGGCCGCTCTCAGCGCAGTCTCTCCATTGCGGTAAAAATATATTTTATGATACAAAATATACGCATTAAACCAGAAATTTTTTGAATAGGAGCTTTAATAATTTTGTAGATATTAAAACATAAAAAATTTGTAACGTGGGAAATAATAACAATTCTAAAATTATTTTTGGGTACTAGAATTAAAGGTATCGATTTCTTGAATTTATTAGGAAATTGTATTTGTAATGTCCCGCAATTTCTACATAATGAAAGTTTTAAAATATATATTATATCGTCAAAATAATCCACAGAAATTTAATAACATTTTTGATATGATTTCGTCTCCTACACATTATTAATATCTGGGGCAATGTCAGTTACTTAATATGCGTACCGACCCCAGCAATAACAATAAGTGGTGACCTCAATGTGTCCTCCTGCGTTTTCCATTTTCCGAGCCAGGCGGCGATGACAAACTTTTATCGATTCCTCAATCTGACCTTGACTCGTTTTGTCCTGCTTTTCTCATCTCGACGGAGGTGCTCGACTTTTCGCTCTCTCGTTATTTTTGATGACGCTCCTTTTTGCGAGCGAGCCGGCTGGCGTGATTAATTTTAATATGTCATGAGTATTTTAATTTGATTTTTCTCAAGCGATAAACTTTCTTTATGCATATTTCACCGACCGGCTAAACTAGGAAGATACTGTCGCTGAGCAATTAAAACAGCAATGAACGACAACGATGATGCTGGCTTTTTATGTTTATTGGTGCGACTGTCGTGTAAATATTGACATTGAAATCGTGCTTCGAGCAGAACCCAACCTGCACCTGATGAAGCTGTACCTGAAGCGTGTACCTGAAAGCTGAGCTCCGAACACGATCCCCTACGTCAAAAAATAAAGTATCGCCATCAAACCGGGTCTCAAGTGAGAATGAGTCGCATTTTCCAGTTTTCCCCTAGCATCGGCAGGTGCAATCAGCCGAACGGTTGAATGCGTTCTATGGCTTGACTCATGGACAATCCCCATTGAGTTTTAAGTCCATTACATGCGGCGCTGCTAGGATGTAAAAAATATAATAAATACGTAATTAAGTAAATAAATATCACTTGCTAAAAGATGTTGTCTTGTTAATTCTATGACGTGCGCTAATAGGATGTAAAAACTATTATAGATAATTATAACTTTTTGGCGCCTGTTTGAAACTTCTTTTAGAACCATCTTTTAAATTATTATTTAAAAATAAACACTTCTCGAGTAGGCTAGTGTAGCATACTAAATGAACTTCCTCCTGAGTTCGCAAATGATTGTAGAATAAACCTTCAATTTCGCTTAAATTAAATTGTTTAAAATTCGCTCTCGTTCGTCGGACAAAGCCAACAGCCCCCTCCAAATAAATAAATAAATGAGAGCTTCACGGTTTAAATCATTGTGCTGGTTGCTTGCTTTAAATTTATTTTCGTCTATTTTATTGTTCACAGTTGATGGTATACCAAGAATTTCGCGGCTGCTATTTACGGTCAGAGCTACTGAAAATCATGACCAAAATAAACAATATTTTTATTTGCCGAGAACGCGCACACTCTTCAGTTCTCACCTCGTCATACCAATTGATGGCATATTAATTTACCAGCTTTGTTGCAGATCTTTATGCACTGATAATTTACAGGCAGACAAAAGAGTATTTTTCTGCGAAAACAAACTTGCAGAGAACTGTGAATGAAATAAATGTGAAAGAACCGAGACAGGTGCCAAATCGAGTGCTGTGATCATTGATGGGTTGTAAGTCCGTAGGAGAAACTCTCTTCGGTGGAAGTGAAAGGTGTAAAGTATTGTGGGCATTTTCGTTGGACGCGGTGTAAGCTTAACGAAATAAGAAAAGGGAACCTCGAATATTGTCACATGGGTTTTTGAAGGGCCTTTTGTCTCTGCCCTAGATGGTTTCTCTTTCTACAAAACATCGAAAGTTGCGGAAGGTTTAGACTCTGAACTTTAGAGGAGTATTTTTTTGGCAAATGCAGATGGAAATATCAAAGTAATATTAATCATTCCAGATGTTCTTATTATTTTGTACTAATTTTACTGAAGGAAAAAAAGTTTATTTATCATGTTTATCTTACTTATCTGTAGATATCTTGTTTTCATAATGCAAACAGATTTAGGTGATAAGTCGGTTTAATCTTACTTATCTGAGTATTATATAGATGGGAAATGAAGGCATTTTCGCTTTATCAGATTGACCTGACCCCTAAGATTATAAACTTGTTTCTTAACCATAAAATAGTTATGACATCATAAAATAATTGGGACCCACCAACACTAAATTAAATATTTTCCATTTATTGGATTGGTAAATTCTTCAAATACTTTAACATTCTATAGGAGCTTTGGGGCGTACTTTTTTATGAATTAAAAAACCTAACCCAAAGTTACTTAATTTCCGAAATGTTCATGACTTCAATGAAATCATCAAATAATTAAGACTCTATATTTAACCACGCCCCCACACACTGGGAAAGGCCCACATCAGTACACCCACATGGAAGTTGAACCCAAGGCTTTGAAATAAAATAATAGCTTCTCCTTTTTATGTTCCACTCCAGACAACTTATTTTTTTTGTTTTGCGACAATTATTGTCGACAATTGTTTCTGTTACTGCCGGGGAGTTGGTGCTGATGCACTTTGCTCTATTGCATAATGAAAACAAAGCAATTGTTGGAGAGCTCTTTTCAGCCCGCCCATTCAACTTTGTCTCGGAGCTTCAGAGTTTAACTTGTTTACAGCAAAATCATTTGCACATCGGCTACACCCTTTGCCATACCCTCCGGCCATCACTTATGGGGACCTCTCATCTTTATAGAGAAACTACATTTGCATAAATAGAAACTTGCACGGTGCACAGGAAAAAATGAGCAGCCAATAAATATGTTTAAAAATTAAAAAGTGATAAAAGAATTCATGATTGTATTTATTTATTAAATTTATAATTCGGTTAATTGATTGTCCTCACTTATGAAACTCTAATCTTTGTTTACAATTGAGTGAATTTTATTTTATTTAATATTTTATATATATTAATTTTAATGATGTAAGATTTTTTACAAGCGTAAAATTGATTCTTTTCCCTATCTTTTATGTCAGTTCGAGAACCCTTTGCGTGTGTGGCAAATATTTTGTGCAAATTTCATTCACTTTTGGCCAGAAGCGCTAAATTGGGAGGAGGGCGTGACAGGGGGTGTGGGTAAGCTGTTAGCACTTGCTACAGCTGACACACTTACTAAGTTACTGGCAAAAAAATACAAAACAAAACAGGAACACAGCGAAGTTCCAACTAAACTCGCTTCCGTTTGGCAATCACAATGTGCCAGCTTTGTGTTTGAAGTTCTGAGCAAATACACGGAGCTCTGTCAGCTCCACTGTACTTTCATTCCCATTCGGTAAATGGGTAAAAAGGCTACTGACATAGACACAAACATTCATTTGACATGTCAGTAACCTTTATTTTTTCTGCATGTCTGATTTATTCTTTGTTCTCGCAACTTTTGTAAGCCCAGGCTTTTGTTTTTCCTCGGAATGAAAGTTGGGATTGGGCATCGTTGCCACTGCCCTAAAACCGAGACAGCACGAACGGCTATTCCCCAGACTTCAGTTGGTAATCAACAATGTTTTGACATATTTTTGTGGATAAAGATCGTGGAAGAGATTCTCTTTGAAAAGATCTCAAAGGAATGATGAGTGTGTCAGAAGCGAATTATTGTTTTAATCGACTTTAAACAATGAATTTCGGTAGTTTTATGGTTATTTCTCTTTGCATGAATTCAAGAGTTAAATTAAGTCATTAAAATTTGTTTGAATGTGGCTTTCTTTTCTATGCTGAGATTTTAATAGTTTTTAGCAGGTCTTTAAATCAATTAATTACGTATAGATGGGTTTTAAATGAGTTGGATTTGACTGATTTAATTTTAAATACAAAAATTAAAAAGCTATGAATGAAATATTTTCTGGCGAATAAATATAATAAATTTGTTCTTTTAAAAACCACATATTCGTCTACTTTTTATATATTTATATGCACCTATTTATTCTATTTTTTTCTGGACGATGAACATTAATTAAAAGCAGCGTTGATAAATTTGATTCCAAGAAAACAATCATTTACGTTTTCGTAAAAATAAACCTATAATTTAAAATGATATTCACAAGATCATAAATTAAATAGTCAACGCTTAAAATAGATTTTGCAGAAGCTGAATAATATTTCTCCGAAATTTAGGAAATCATTTTAAGCAAAAATAATCTCAGATAAGATATGGTTTCAAAATTGTAGAGAAAGTGTAATTAATTACACAATAAATATATAAATGTATCAAAAAAATGATATAATTTGATACAAATAAAATGATAATTAAATCTTGAGCACCTGTTAACTTTTACAACTTATTTTGCAATCATTTCCTGATGGCCAAAGATTGGTGCAATGAAATAGCATTGATGCGAAATAGCATTTAAAGCATACTTTTAAAACCCACACCAACATTAATTCCGCAATCGGTGCATTGCGCCCACAGCCTCCGATTTCGTTCTTTGAAAACTTGTTTGCCAGCTTAGGTCCTCGCTTTTGGCCATAAATGTCAAGCCGAAGATTATGAAATGGGTGTGTCGAGTGGCGCGCACTTCGACTTTTGGCCAAATAGAAGTTTGTCGACCCCGGAGATTTTCGGTCGTATCTCCGATCCCCGCGACAATTGAGCAATTAATGAGAGACACTTGAAGTTTACGATGGCCAGTCGCCGCCGTGTAATTAACACATATTTCACACTCTCCCATGGCACACACAATGGAAAACCGTCGCTACCATAAACGCAATTAGCTTGCCAGATTCTGCTGTTATTATGGTGGATGATGGCTGCTACTGCTGGCTGCTGCAGACACATTGTACAATTGTAATTGAAAGTGCTAAGTACTTTTTAGAAAGTTGCCCCCAGCCACACATGGCAGAACCCCATCGCATCTAGTCTCGGACACCCAATTTTCCACAGAAAACTGCACTGAAACTGTCAACTTTCCAAGGCATCTGTAAATGAGCCGACATCGGGGCTACTGTCGGCAATTAAAGCATCTTCCACAATCTACAATATTCTTTCAGCAAATGTTTGTCATTGGCGTGGAAGCTCGTCCGATTGTTTGCTCTTCAGATACTCTTTGAGGGGGTAGTACTTGTATCTTAATTGATCTGGTAAAACAATTTCGGCTCTATAAGGTACATACTTATATCAAATATATTAGTATATGCTTTTTCTTACATTTAGATAATGTTTTTATTATGTTTTTAACAGAACTCCCATTATTCTTGTGCACATCTTAAGTATAACATAGGAAATATTGTCATAATTCCCCATTATTTAGTTTGTTTTTATAAATCTCCAAAGGGAGGGTATAAAAATCGTAGGCTTTCCAGTGTTAGTTTCCTTTCACGTTTCTCCAAAAATGTGTGTACGCTTTTCTCCTGTTTTTCTTTTACTTTCTTTCAGCGCAGTTCGATGGGTAATTATTCGCTGAACAACGAGACATGACCAAGAACTGGATAAGTTTCCTATATGATTATTTCTCTATCTCTCTGTTTTCTTTTACTTTTTTTTTCCTATTTCTGCGTGGGAACTTTTTGTGTCTTTGCCTTTTGTCTTGTAGTTTTCCACATTTCCACCAGTTGTTTGTCTCTGCCTTTGCTGCACTTGCTTTTCCTGCTTTTAGGGCAATTATTTTTATGCCGGTTAAGGCTTTTTTTTTTAGTTTCATATTGTCCTCAAGGTTGTTTCTGGTTATTCTTGTACTTCTGGTTGAGTTGGCCAACACAAGTTACCTGGCATGTGGAAACCAGGTGGCTTTTGACCTTCAAAGGTTAAAATACCCAAGGGTCGGAACCTGCTCAATTGTGGAAACAAGCGTTTTCTGTGCCAAGTCAGGTGTTTTTAACTTTTACAATTTATTTTAGAATTATGCAACGCTAAGTGGGGGAAATAAATATGTATCTAAGTTTTGAAGTAATAAATCTGATGAGGAAGATATTAAAAACCAATAAAATTTAATTTAATTTTTGAAACTCTTGTGAATTTCAGTCTATAAAAAATATCTCTTAACTCCAATTCTTAGTTAGAGCCCTTAAAAATTAACTAGACTAGGAAAACATATATTTACAAATTCCTGCTATATTTTATATATATCATTTTATTTCTATCTTGAACTCCCTTCAGTTCCGAGTCAAAGTTGTGCAACAAATGAAAGTGTTTGCGGAACTTTTACCCACCCTGAACCAAGACTGATTTAAACGGGTCTAACAGAGTCATCATCTGTATCTGCTTATTGCGGCTTACATAACGCCGATCGCCAGCGATTAGTGCATTATAAATATCGCATAGTTATGCTATAGTTGTGTCGCTCCACTCGCATTATGGGGCGTATGATTTAAATGCTGCTTATGCAGCCACATCTCTCTCATTGTGCGGACAACAAAAAGCCGTCTAATGAATGCCGCTGCCAAAGTATTTGTATTTACTTTGAATTGAACGGAGCGGCTAATGATAAGCTTCCTCATTTGTCCCCGACATGTAAATTTGCCTACGAATCGGACCTCGAACTGGGTGAAATTCGTTGCCCATATTGAATAGAATATCTTGCTTAGAAAGTTCAACTTTTGCGCCCGGGCCATAAATTATTTAGTTGTATAACTAAATGCGAGAAATTTGTTGATTGGGTTTTCCGTTTTATTTTTTGTTCATATATATATTTTTTATATTTTTTTTGCAACATGTTTGGCTTGGAATGTCTGGAATTGGTGAGGAAAACTGCTGACTTGTCGCCACCTTTATGGGTGGGCCAGTTATATATCTGCACTTGGGTGGACTTTTTAAAAATATTTACACATGTTGCGGGTTCGATGAACCGCAGTCACAGTAAAACCCGCCGAAGATGACCAAAACAAATGCCTTTCCTGGGCCGAAACCAGTTCTCAAGTCGCAAATCCGATGACTGGACAAACCTCTCCATCCATCCAGTTGAGAAACTGATAAAGTAAACCCTGCCTTACAATTTATACTCACAATTATAAATAAATAAATAAACACGCGTTGTTTAAGCATTTTATCAGTGCAATTCAGGGGGAGCAGGAAATCCCTGCATGGGCATAAATTTATGGAATTTACATGCCGGATTCCTATGCCAGAACGGATGCCAGCTGCCATTCTCACATTGACCATACACTGCAAATGATCAGCAAATCATAAAAGTTGTATACTTTTTGTTCCATTTATTTGTTTATGTGAAGAAGCAAATAGTATTCCAATGGTATCAGCTCCGAAAAGGGGGCAGACATCGAACGCTGCCAGAAAATGTTTGCAAAAAATGCGACGCAAATAGTTGAGATACTATTTAATGTAAATATTATTAAAGCTTTGTATCTGGCAAAAAGTACAAAGTATTACAATATAGATGGTGTATAGAAGTTAGATACAGACACATTGTTCATTAATTCACCTTTATATTATTTCTCAGAATTTAATCTGTTGAAGTAATTGTTTTCCAACTAAGCTGTTTAAATACTAGGTTTGTTTAAATTCAATCTTATAATTAAGAAAAAATGTACAAGCTTCCTGGACTGACATTAGTACTATCAATGCTTTTAGAATCTCCAAAAATGTCCATTAAATTCCCCCTTGAATTGCTTTGACTTCTGCTACCACTTACCCAATCGAAAAGCTCTTGAACAAAAACTATTTTCGTTTGGGTCAAAAGTTCACCAGACGCAGACACAACAATCGACGCAAATCATATGCAATAAGACTTAAAGCTAAATTTAGTCACAATTTTTCCATGCCCACAAAATGCAAATCAGGAAGGGAGGAGCGCCTCGAGTATAGACCACTTCAATGGTTTCCACTTCAAAGTGAAATCCAAATGAGCCGAGCCAACATTCCGTGACCCTTTTTGCTTAAGATCTTCCTGCTGGTCGAGTCTATATAGCATAATATATATATATATAGGAAGGCATCTGCCGCATTGTTGCAATTTCAATTGATAAGCGGGGGAAATAGAAGGGACGCCGCCTCTTCAAGTGACATTCAAGACATGCCAGGGCCAATTGCTCTGGCAAAATCAATGAAAGTCAAGCCTTCTTCATTTTCAGGGAGGGGAAAGGCGGCAATGAGGGGCCCCATTTCAGAGGGAGGAGGTGTGATTGCCACTGCCACTTGAGGCCCGGCCAATGTTTCACTCAAATATGCATAAATCGTCACGTTTTGCCTGCCGTGGCGCCTCAAACCGCTAACTTCAAATTAAAACTGGCTGATGGCTAAGTAATGATCAGTGATGACGGAATTTAAAGACTACATAAAAATAGCTAAAAAGCAGAGCGTAGTGATAAAAGCAAAATTTTAATAGCATGTTATTACCTTTAATTCAGGGACTTTAATCATTATGAGTTTTATAATACAAATCTGAAAATAATGATTTAAATAATACAATTAAAAATGTAACAAGAAAAGAATGTTTCCTAAATATTCGTATTTTCATTTTAAATACTATATAAAAAAAATATTAATTAACAGATTAAAATTAAGAACTCCCTAATTGTGTTGGATAATTATTTTGAAGAAAGTCAAACCAAAAACAAATATAACAACAAGATAGGTAACGCCAACCAGTGATTATATTTCTCTTTTGGTTAAAGCTTGCATTTTTAATCCACATTTAATTCGGATTTAAACAGAAACCTTTTTCACGCTTTATAAATTAAAGCAACTTAAATACTATCATTACTAGGACATAACCAAGCTGCTGGTCACTGATCGCCAGATGAATCTCTGGTGAATCTCTGGGGTCTTCACGCCTTGCTAGACCAGTTCAGCTTGATGGGATCTTCCACCGCGAATTTGCGTGTCCAGCCATCGACCACCGTGGCGTTGCATTTTTCAGCTCCTAAGTTTGGCTTTTCATTTAGCATTTAGCCAATGCCCCAGCTGAAAAAAAAACCCACGAAAAAATATCTATATTGTTTGTCCAACTTTCTCGGCAAAGTGATTTTGAAATTGGCCGATCGCCGAAGAGTTTACCCTTTTGCGTAATGCCCGTGCACTTGTCGCTGGTTGTTGAAGGTGTAGTTTGTATGAAGTTTTTTTGTTTTGTGTTCAAGCTTGTCGCCGGTTTTGGGTTTTAATTATATAACTAAAAAGCGGCGTCGTCGCCGTCGTCGTCTGCCAATTTGCATGCGTGCGTGCCAAGAGGCGAAATGGAGGAGCCCCGCAGGAAAAGGCCCGGGCCTGAGCTCACAATGGAAAATGGAAAATGCTTTCCCCCAAACCCAAGCTGGCCAAGTGGGCGAGTGCATTGACATTGCCGCTCTTACTTTGTACGGGGCAGGTACTTATGTGGGCGTGGCAGGGCACGAAATGCATTTGAGTGGGATCAGGGCCAAAGCCAAGGCTTGTCAAGCACCAGCTGGCAGTGGATATGATATTGATTGTCTTTGATTTTTTTTTTTAATTTTTTTTTGTACAAATCATCCAAATGGAAATTTAGATTTAATTCAAGCTGAATTACTTACACGATAGAAGCGCCAAAAGTCTTAGGAGAGGCAATGAAATTAATCTAATTTCTCGTACATTCTTACCAAGTCTTGAAAATATGGGACAAAAAGCGGTTTCAGAGTAAAAAGTTTGGCGAAAAAAACTTTTCAAAGTGTAGAAATAAAATATAAATTTTTAAAGACCGTTTTGTTGAATAATAACTACATATCTGGTTAGTAAAAAATGTAATTACCCATTTAAGAAGCCAGAAAATAAACAATATAAGTGTTATAAAGTTATAAAAGAATGCTATTGAAAATTTTGATAAAACCCTAAGTTTGATATAAACCGAGAGGTAACCTACATATTATAAGTTTCTAATTGTTTACTTTGTAGTCAACATTTTACCATTTAATTAATGAGATCTTTAAGAAGTCACCAGCAAATCTGTTGGACTTCAACTTTAATATTAATTATTAATTAAGTAAGGCAAAGTTTCACCTTCCCCATTAACTATTTCCAACCTATGACAATCCTTTCTCCAATGTCCCCACATATGCGCGGTTAACCCCTCGTTAACCCTCATTTTGAGTGCCTTTCCCATGGCCTAAATTGACCTGTCGCTTCCTGAAAGAAAACCAAGCCCCAGAATAAAAGAGAAAACCAGAGAACCCACACACCTCGAGTTGCAAGAAGGCAATAAAATGACAGCAGAGTCGCCTGAAATGGATATGGCCAAACGGAAGTGGCACTTTAGGCCACTATGGCCAGGTCACAGAGGGTTGGGTCACACACCAGGTCGTATCTGCGCCATCTTCTGGCAAAAACTAAGACGCAAAAGCCAAAAATATCCACAAATGACTGCAAAATGCTAAAATGTTAGAATGTTTAAACGAAATGAATTTGTTTATGCCGAGTGGCAGACATGGAAGATATCGTTACAGGCAGCGGCAAAGGAGCGGTGGCGATGGCATCCGCTCTTTGTAATGCGGTCAAGGTCTGCTCTCTGTGGGAGAAAAAAGAACTCGTAGAGAACTCATAGAGAACTCGTAGAGAACTCATAGAGAACTCGTAGAGAACTCACAAAGTGGAAATAAATTTATGGCGTGCGTAGTACCGATAAATCTCTCAGAATCCGCCTGCATTCGGGCATCGGGAATGGATAACACATTCGGGCATTACTTTTGGGGCTGGCTATTAATAGCGGCTCTCTGCTTTTACAAGTGGCGCGCATAAATTAGCAAATAAATATTAAGAAAAATAAGAATCTTTATACAACTTTATACAACTTTATACAACTCCTCCTCCTCCTCTCTCAATTTCAGAACAAGCCCATGGTGGTGGAGCCGATCGACTTCGAAGCCTTTATAGCCAAAAATAAAACAGTTATCCAGAATGATCCCCAGAGGGAGCTGCTCATCTATCCGGCTGACGATGTCTCCGTGAGTACAGAAATATTTTAAGGGGAAGCAAACGAAGCAAAGAATTCTAAAATTGAATTCTTGAATTGATAGAAATTTAAATTGTTCGTGGGTTTAAGAGGTTTTAATTGAATAAAAAAATGTAGACTTTAAAATAGTTTTAAAAATATGTAACTGCATATATTTATGTTTATATTTTCTTGAACCAAAATATGAACTAAAAACTATAGATTTCTTTGGAATAAACATTTCTTTTGTTAATCTCTCTTTCAACTCGTATTAATATTTATTTTTCCTGCCTCTCCAGGAGATCATCATGCCCCGCAAGCAGCGGACCAATGCCAAGTCCGTGGCCGACAGATTCGAGCCCCCTAACGAGGCGATTGTGTGTCCCCTGCACGGTCCCTCCATAATTGGCAATGGCAATGGCCACAGCCAGGTGAGCCGGCAGGGCAGCATCCAGTCGAACGGTAGCCTCCACAATGGTGCATCCAACGGTAATGGACACACCACCACCAGCAGCAGTAGCAGCAGCTTGTCCAACTCCAACGGGCACGGGCAACTCTCCAGGAAGAGCTCACAGTGCTCGAATGGTTCCTCCAGTCACAAGGATTCCTCCTATGAGTCAGCTTTGTCCTCAGTCACACTCCGTTCCCATTTGGCCCAGCCGGCGGAGGTGGATGAGTATGCGGATGACGGTCATGGCGAGGACATTGTGGATGGCCATGCGAATCACGGATCCAGAGCTGAGTGCACGAGGTTTACGCGACAGGCTCTCTATACCTACAGGGCCAAGAATCACTTGATTCACTACAAATATAATGCCTATGGTGGGAATTGTCATGATCTGCCGAGGTAAGTGTTAATTTATTATTTATTTTTATTTATCCCTCAAAATGCATCCCTAAAACATATTCTTTCTCTTAGCATCTCTCCCGCTGAGGAGCTCCTGGAGGAGGTCTATGAAATCGATGCCGATCAGGATCGCATTGATGAGCAGATGACCCGCTCCCAGGCGGACACCATCACCAAGCAGGGATATCTCCTCAAGGGACCCGATTCGGCCTCGGATCGCATGTTTGCCAACATTGGCAACAAGTCCTTCAAGCGCCGCTATTGCTATCTGCGCCAGGAGATTGACGGCACCTACATTCTGGAGCTACACAAGGACGAGAAGCAAGGCGAGGCCAAGGCCACCATAGTCATGGACTTTTGCACCGAGGTGGTGCAGGTGGGTGACACTTTAAATATCTCTAGAAGCAACTATATACAAGATAATCCCCTCCAGAATCCCAAACGTGGCCGCTTCTGCTTTGAGCTTCGCATGACAGCCGGCCACAAGTCCTTCACCCTGGCCGCCGAGAACGAGCAGGACTTCAAGGACTGGCTGAGCAAGCTCTCCTCGGTTCTGGCCCAGAATCGTGCCCAGGAAGAGAAGCGGAATGCCTCGCTGGAGCGCCAGCCCTCGGTCAACTCGAGTCCTGGTCCCCAGCTCCAGCCGCCGGCCGCAGAACCTCAAACCTTTGGCACCCTGAAGGGTTTGGATCAGTCGCTGCATCCGCAGCTCATGAAGTACGGCAGGGAAACGGATCACTCGATCGCCTTGGCCAGGAGGGAGCAGCGTCGGAGGTTATTCGCTTGCTACCAGTCGCCGGCCAAGGCCAGTGGCAGTGACAATGTGGAACAGTATCGAGAGCACTTTGGCACCAGGCTCCTGCTGACCTGCCACAACCTGCGCTTCCGCCTGCAGTGCGTGCCCCAGGAGGAGGCCTCCGCGGGTGGAGGCGAGCAGCAGGTGGAGCCCTACATCACCAGCTTGGCTCTCTATGATGCCAAGGCGAACCGGAAGCTGAGCGAGAACTTCTACTTCAATGTGAATGAGCAGTGGGCGGCCCAGCTCCTGCCCAATACCCCGGTGCCCTCATCCGTGGCCGGCTGTGGAGTTCCTAGGAAGTCGGGGGATGGCGATGACAAGAGCTCGGGCTCTCAGGCACCTCACTCCTTGTTCGACGGAGTCTCCGCGGAGTTGCTACGGGCCAATCGCCAGCAGTTTCAGCAGCTTAAACAGTGCCTGCTTTCGGTCACAACCCCCCATGCGGATATATATTTGGTAAGTATTCAAGATATATATCCTAAGACCTGAAAATGGATCTAAAAAATACTTTTTAGGTTGTGCGCGTGGAGAAACTACTGCAGTGCGGCATTGCCCAGGCCGCCGAACCCTATTTGAAGGCTGGCAAGGACCCCAAGTTGGGCCAGAAGGTTTACAAGGCCGCCAAGAGCTGTGCCCAGCACATTGGCCACTACAGGCAGCCCTTTGCCTGGGCCGCCCGACCTCTGTTCAAGCAATACAGCCATGAACTGGATGTGGATCCGCACAAGGAGTTCGAGTTTAGTCCCATTTACCGCCAGGAGCTGCCCAAACTGAAGGATGACGAGCTGCTCAAGCTGCTGGTGGACTATAGGAAGCCTGAGAAGCTGAGCAAACTGACCATTATACCGGGCAGCCTGAAGATGCAGATGCAGTTCCTGGACCAAACCTCGCCCCAGTGTGGGCTGAGCAAGTCCCTGGCCCCGCTCTCCACGTTTAGCCCCAATTCCAAGCATTCGCCCACCCTGGAGCTAGCCGAGTTCCAGAGCCAGAGCGAGAGGGAGGCGCATCCTTATACCAGTTTCTGCAATCATCTGTATGTGTATCCTTTGAGCCTGCAGTTCGACAGCCAGAAGCTGTTCTCGCGGGCCAGGAACATTACGGTGGTGGTGGAGCTAAGGGATAGTGATGGGGAGTACAGTAAGCCCTTGAAAGTAAGAATATACTCCTCATAATTTTGCAGAAATATTGAACTAAGACCCTGCCTTAATTCCAGTGCATCTATGGTCGTCCGGGTCAGGATCTTTTAGTATCTCAGATAGCCTGCCCCGTGCTGCATCACAATGTGACGCCCACCTGGTACGAGGAGATCAAGCTGCGTCTTCCTTTGGGTCTATTCCCAGAGCACCACCTGCTCTTCTCCTTCTACCATGTCTCGTGCAATCTGAGCAAGAAACGGGATGCTCATGCGGCCTTCGAGACACCCATTGGCTATGCCTGGCTGCCGTTGCTCCAGAAGAATCGGATTTGCCTGGAGGAGCAGCAGCTGCCGGTGGCCGCCACGTTGCCGGTGGGATACCTCTCCATCCAGCCGCTGGGCTGGGGCAAGGGGGTAAGTCATAGACGTTGTATGCTTCGCTCATTAACTCATTCATACGATGTTTGTTTGCGTGTCTCTTACCCTACACTCCACCATCCACGAATCATACCCAATCGGTCATCCCCTGGGCTTGCCAACTAACCTGTGTGCTCTCTCTCTTTTCGTGTTTTTCTCCTTTCTCCGCACTGATCCGCATGCTTTCTGCACCGCCAAATCGAAATCGAAATCCACCCACAATCCCCCCCTGTCGGCGCCTACAAACCCTTCCAATTTCTCAGCAGAACTGCGGTCCGGACATCCAGTGGATCGATAACCAGAGGAACCTCTATACGGTGGGTCTGCGCCTGGACTCCACGGTTCTCACGGCGGACCAGCACCTGCACAACTTCTTTGGGCACTGCGAACGACTCCTGGAGGGGGGCAAGACTGGAGCTGTACCAGCGGAAACGGAAACGTGCAAGATCCTGAAGGCAGCCCATGCCATCGACATGCGATCCTTGATCAACTATCTGCCCACGGTCCTCAACGAGCTGTTCACCCTGTTGGTGCACACCCAGTCCGAGGAGATTGGCCTAAATGTGATCCGTTTGATAACGAACATTATCCACTTGATAAGCGACCAGGCAAAGAGGCCGGATCTCCTGGGGGCCTATGTGAAGTACGTGTTCCACGCTCCCTACTACAGCCAGCAGACGGCGAGGCAGAGGACGGTTCATGGTGAGCTGTGCCGGCACCTGCCCTTCCTCCTGAATCCCAGCAATCCCGACTTCCTGATAGTCAACAAGTTCATGAGGTATTCCTCCATTTTCTTCGATCTGATCGTGAAGAGCATGGCCCAGCATCTGCTGGCCACGGGGAGGATTCGGATGCTGAGGAACGAGCGCTTCCCAAAGGAGTACGCCGACCGGGTGGAGCAGCTGATCAAGGTACTGATGCCGTACATCACCACGCGGTATGAGGATTTGGGGGAGGAAACGCACCTGCTGAATCGCTCGCTGGCCCGGTTCGTGCGCCAGTGCCTGAGCTACATGGACAGGGGATTCGTGTATCGCCTGATCCGCTGCTACATGGCAGAGTTTGCGCCGGGCAATGCCAGGATACTCCACGAGTACAAGTTCAACTTCCTGCAGGAGATCTGCCAGCACGAGCACTATGTGCCCCTCAATCTCCCCTTTGTGCTGAATCCAAAGAACAGGCCGCCGGAGATGATGCAGCACTTCACGCTCTCCGAGCAGTTCTGCCGGCAGCACTTCCTGTCGGGCCTGCTCCTCCAGGAGCTAAAGAGCAGCCTCAACGAGGTGGGTCACGTGCGGCGGCATGCTCTGGGCATCTTCAAGGATCTGCTGGCGAAGCACGAGCTGGACAACCGGTATCAGCAGAGGGGACAGCTCTCGAGGATTGCCCTTCTCTACGTTCCTTGGCTGGGTGTGGTGATGGACAACATTCACCGCATCGACGACATGTCCGAGTCGGGGGCCTGCACCCCCAATGGCCATGTTTACGCGGACTCGGCTTCGTATACAAAGCGACTGAGCTGCTCCAGCAGCTATGTGTTCAGCAAGGACTCGTCCACGTTTGGATCTTTGACATCCACTCCGAGGTCCAAGAATCGCCTGACCCTGCACTGCGACCAGCCGAGTCCCTACCGCACCTCGGTCCACATGAAGGAGCACAACTACCTGGCCGCCATCGCCGGGCAGCCCATCAGCAATGGCATCTCCAATCTCTCGCTTAATTCCAACACGGATTCGGGGGTAAGTTTCTATCATATTCAAAGTTAAGCCCTGCTAAGGTGAGGTCTCCATAGCACTCGCAGGACACCACCACCATTGGGGCCTACACAAACGGAGGGGATACGGATGTGGCCCTTCGGAATGGTCACAATCGCTCCGTGAGCGTTACCCACGCCCAGATCCTGTCGCGCTGCGACAAGTTCAGCTCGGCGGAGAGCAAGGACCTTTTGCTGGGCTTCCTTTTCATCATCAAGCACCTGTCGCAGGACCAGATGGTGGCCTGGTGGCAGAACTGCAACGAGTCCGAGACCCTGCAGTTCCTCTCCATCCTGGATCTCTGCCTGCTCCAGTTCCGCTATGTGGGCAAGAAGAGTGTGGTTCTGACCTCACCTGACTCGCGAACAGGTCGCTCTGGCAAGGCCCACACACTCCCGGCCAGGACGCAGCCGCCCTCGGGCTTGGAGAACGGCAACGGCCAGGAGCAGCAGCAGCAGCCGAACAGTGGCACCCTTAACCAAACCCGGGAGCATCTCCTGGAGGATATGGACACTCTGGCTAGGAGTCAGCTGGCGCTGTACGAATCCAACTTGGCCACTGAGGTGGGCATGATTATTTTGGACTGCCTGGGCATGTATGTCCTGCAGTTCCGACAGCTGCTGGCCGAGAGTTTGATCCTGCCCAAGGTGGCCCGGGTCTACCTGCGCTTCCTACAGCTGGGCCAGTCGGAGAGGCTCTCGAAGCACGTCTTTGCCGCCCTAAGGGCATTCATCAACAACTATGCCATGGCCCTGTTCAAGGGCAATGCCATGCTCTGCGGCCAGATGGTCTACGAGCTGCTGAAGGCCTGCGACAGCCGCCTGGTGGAGATTCGCCACGAGTCCTGCGCCGTTTTGTATCTCCTCATGCGGAGCAACTTCGAGTTTAGTGGCAGGAAGGCCCTGACGCGAGTACACCTCCAGGTGATCATCTCCGTCTCCCAGATGATCGGCAATGTGATCGGGCTGAACAATGCCAGGTTCCAGGAGAGCCTGTCCATCATCAACAGCTATGCGAACAGCGACAAGGCCATGAAGGGCACTGGCTTTCCCATGGAGGTCAAGGACTTGACGCGTCGCGTCCGCACAGTCCTGATGGCCACCGCCCAGATGCAGGCCCATCACATGGACCCGGAACGGCTGCTCGAGCTGCAGTATTCCCTGGCCAACTCGTATGCCTCCACGCCGGAGCTAAGGCACACTTGGCTTGTGACCATGGCCAGGAACCACGAGCAGAACGGCAATCTCTCGGAGGCCGCCTGCTGCCACCTCCACATAGCCGCCCTGATGTGCGAATACCTGCGCTTAAGGGGTGGCTGCAGTCTCAGCTGGTCGTCCACGGCCTTTGGCAAGATATCCAGGAATATTCCCCTGGACGAGCAGGGTCTGAAGCTGGATGCTGGGGCTCAGGACTCCCAGTACACGGAGCAAATGCTCCTGGAGCAGCTGAAGCAGTGTGCGGACTTCCTGGATCGCGCCGAGAGGTTCGAGTGCCTTGGGGAGCTCTACAAGCTCATACTGCCGATGTACGAGAGGGATCGCAGCTTCCTGGAGCTGGCCCACTGCTACGAGCACCTGACCCAGGCCTACAACAAGATCGTGGAGGTGAATCGTTCGGGCAAGAGGATGCTGGGTCGCTTCTACCGAGTGGTGTTCTACGGAATGGTAAGGAATTTACTTGCAGGAGAGTATTCTATATCCTTAACTATGTGTATATCTTGCAGATGTACTTCGAGGAGGACCATGCCATCGAGTACGTGTACAAGGAGCCAAAGCTGACCTCGCTGAGCGAGATATCCGAGAGACTGGGCAAGCAGTACAAGGAGAAGTTCGGCTCCGATGTGGTCAAAATGATCATGGATTCATCACCGGTAAGTTAAACTGAATTTTAATGGGTATAATAATATTCTAGTATGATTTTTCCATATCAACATATATATCTATTTATTATTTATGACCTGTTTCTACCCTCCCTGTCAAAATTTCCGGCTAAGAAAATTTAGTTTTCTATCGTGGAAATGTAAGAACTAACTTCTACAGGAACCCCGACTCTCTGTCAAATCTTTTCCAAGTGAAAAAAAGATTTACAACAGCTTTGAATGGTTTCGATAACCAGGGCAATCGAATTTTTGCGCCTTACAGCACAATTCGGTGCTTTCCAGCTCTAACCGAGAGTTAAAAGCATTGTTAAGAGCCTTATGCTATTTTCTTTAAGTTCACATACATTTTAGGAAGGCAGAAACAGGTTTGCTTAGTGATAAGTTTATCTGGAGATTATCTTTTTCGGACAGATAGCTATCAGGACAGTTGACAGTGAGGGCAGAAACAGAAGTTTAACCGGAAAAAAAATAGGAAATAGGAAACCAATATCCAAGAGAAGATGATGATGTTATTTACAACAGTTTTGAGTGGTTCCGATAACCAAAGCAATTGTGTTTTTGCGCCTTACAGCACAATTCGGTGCCGTACAGCTGTAATCGATAGGTAATAGAATGGTTAACAGCATAATGTTAATCTCTCGGGTTAACATACATTTTATTAAGGCATAAAACCAATTATCTTTTCCGGACAGATAGGGAGGGCCAAAACCGGAGCCTAGAATAATAAAAGGATTAAGGTAACCTACTTTAAACCTTAGGTTAAAAATTAAAAAACACTATTCTATTATGATTTTTCCATATTAAAATTTTTATATATTTTTTTCTTAATTTTCTGCCTATTGAGTTACGTTGAAACACTTATTTTTTCAAGGTGACTAATAAAAACCATACAATCGTCAATACATCCGCAGTGATGGATCACTTAAAGAGATACTCGCTGAAGAGCATATCCGAGTCGCTCTCGCCGCGCAAAAGGCTCATTCGCTAAAAAATAGAATAGTTAACGGGGAGTTAAGTCCAGTCACTGGACACTATCACTCATTTGCGTGCACCTACTCGCTTAACCTCCGATTGACGCATCAGCGAAGTGGTGGTGCTCCTCGGGATCATTCGCTGGGCGGTGCCATTTTGCTGCTTGCTCGATGATCCCTTGGCGGCCTTGCAGCTGGGGAAAATATCACTTTAAAATACCGGAAGTTGTAATCTCTATAAGGTTACTCACAGATGATTCGATTGCGTCTGTTTCTGGACAGTGATCGGCTGTCTGGCCTGTCTGGTGGCTGCCTGCTGGCATCCCAACTCGGACTTGGGGGCCGTTGCCCGCAGGTAGTTGTTCTGCTTGCGAGTCGGTACGGGCAGGAAGGACTCTGTCTGGTGCTTCCGGGCAGTAGAAGTGCCCACTGCTGCTGCTCCTCCTCCGCCGGTCAGTCGGCATCGCTGTGCGGGCTGGGTGGCCTGAGCCTGGGCCTGGGCCACCGCCCGGCTGTAGGGTGTGGGCCGGTGTAGCTGCGAGCCTCCCTGGAGGCCGCTGGTTCCTGCTCCCCGGTGAGAGCACTTGGCCTTGGCCGTCTTGTAGAGCCGTGGAAAGGTGGTCGGCATGCTGGGGGCTATCACAGACTTGGCTGGTGTGGTGGGATGGGCACTGTCATCGGAGACGTCGATCGTCATGGGTTCAGAGCATGGGGGATCCGCCTCGGTCAGCTGGTTCACCAACTGGGATCCCTCAGAGTCCTCGTATCTGAAAGGGGACTCATTTTTAGCTTGAATTCCTAAGATATTTCTAAGCTCACTTACCTGTA
Source organism: Drosophila lacteicornis (assembly GCA_008044355.1). Classification (NCBI taxonomy): domain Eukaryota; kingdom Metazoa; phylum Arthropoda; class Insecta; order Diptera; family Drosophilidae; genus Drosophila; species Drosophila lacteicornis. The sequence continues at coordinate 86,800 of VNKF01005549.1, read as the reverse complement.
GAGCTTTCCCCTCACGTATTCCGTGGAATTTTCCAAGCTACCACTTCCCTTGGGTGTCAGCTCATCTCCATTCGACTGGGACTCGTCGTCGCCGGCATATGCATCCCCATCTCCATCCGCGTCTGTTTCCGTTTCCGTTTCGTTGGTGGTCTGCTCAGTGGCCACAGTGACCTCCGAGGGCTGGGCGGAGGGTGGTGGTGGCGAGACAGCCGTGGACAGTCCGCTGCTGGCCCTATTGATGTGGATCTGATCCCGGCTCACGATCAGGCCCAGCCTGCGGCACAGCTCCTTGAAGGCCTTGTGCGAGACCAGGTCCTGGTAGCGAGTGGACTCGGTGAAGGTGAAGTTCTCGAACGCCTTAATGCCCTCGATCTGTTGCTCGATCTCCAACTCCGTGTAGCTGCGATTCGAGCAGAGAGTGCACTTGGGACAGATGGAGAGGTCACCGCCGTCCTCGTACTTCTCCCGGAGCAAGTCGTTGATGCGGAAGAGGAACTGGGAGACCAGGACGCTCTCCGGGCGGCTGGCCAACTTCTGGGGGTCGCCCACTTCCAGCTGGAGGGTGTGGCCCTTGTGAAAGATCGGTTCGTTGGGGTCTGGCGGCTGCAGCAGCTCTCCCGCCTTCGGCTTGGTGGTGAATCTAATGGTAAGGCCCTGGCCGCCGGGCAGCAAACCCACCGAGACCTCCTCCAGCGGCATCTGTTCGTCTCCCAGCTGGCTGAGGCACTCGAAGATCTGACGCTGCACCAGAAATCCATTCTCCACTTGGTCCAAGGCATCGCCGACCATCTCGGGACGAGGCAAGGTGGTGGTTGAAGTGGCCTCCGTTTTGGTCTTTGCAGTGGCGGCCACATCGCAGTCCAACTGTTGGCGATACGAGGGCACGAACTCCACGGCGTTCGGGTTCAGAGAGTACTCCAGCGGCGGCGACGGCGTCTGAGTTGGATGTAGCTGCATCGGGCACTCCATCTGTATCATTCCGAGTGACATCCGAGACACCGGAAAGGAAAAGAAGTGCTCCATGCCGGACGCTCGGCGCGTGTCGGATGTCGTATGTATGGATGAGCAGCCGGTTGTTTCTGCCAAAAATAGGGAATACGCGGACTGGATAAGAAATTTGGAATCTTTAGAGCGGGTTTACTGTCTGTGTACTGTCTTGGTCTGCAGAGTTGTTGTAAAAAAGTAACAAACAATTTACTAGAGTCTAGTAAAGTTGTTGAATTGTTTGAACTACATCAGTTGTGGGTAGGAAGTGGAGCAATGATTGTGAAAACGAGTTGGTCTGACTGATATCTGCTGGAAGGGTGACTTGATTTGGGGAAATGTGGATTGAAGAAAATATTCCCTTTTCTATAATAATCTGTAAACTATAAAATAGCATCCCTTCCTCTGATAACCTTAAAATTCAAACCTAATTTCCTCTCCAATTTTCTTGCCTTTAGGTCAAAGTTGACGAATTGGATGCCAAGCTGGCCTACATACAGGTCACCCACGTCATACCCTTTTTCTCCAAGGACGAACTCGATCAGCGGCTAAACGAATTCGAGCAGAATCACGATGTGGACACGTTTATGTATGAAACACCCTTCACCAAATCGGGTTCAGCTCGTGGCAGCGTGGAGGAGCAATGGAAACGCAAGACGGTCATAAAGAGTAAGTCCCAGGATCACTAATAAATCGAAACCATAATAAACCCCTATTTCCCCAGCTCAATACTCTTTCCCGTATGTCCTCAAACGCATACCCGTGAAAGCCCGCGAGATCATAGAACTGAGTCCCATCGAGGTGGCCATCGATGAGATGCAATCAAAGGTTTCAGAACTGGAGGAGATCATCCTCCCGCCAGCCGATGTGAAGAAGCTGCAGTTGCGCCTGCAGGGAAGTGTGGCGGTGACGGTGAATGCGGGCCCCTTGGCCTACGCCCATGCCTTTTTGGATGCCAAGGTGGTCAATAATTTCTCAGTGGATCGGGTTAGCGATCTCAAGGATGTCTTTCGGTATGTCTTTTATATATTTAACTTTGTTTTAGGTATTTTTAAAAGATATTAATTGAGAAATCGCGAGGAAATTAGTTGATAGAAAAAAAAGCTTTCCGAAGAGCGACGGAAGAGATATTTTTAATAAAGGGACTGGCACATAGACTCTGAAACATAAACTAAAGAAAACTACCTAGTATCCTGAATTGTACTGATTAGTAGTATTAAATACTTATAAATTAAATAATAAGCATAGATCGAACCGTAAACTTGAAATGTTTTTTGGTACGGTTCTGTTTGGGTGAGAAACAAGTCCTTTCAAAATTAAAAAATTCGCACCTTTACAGTTTATGGCTTAAAAAAGTTTAGGTATTACAGGAAGAGATAGAATCGTATAGCCAACGACCAATATAATCAGTAATATGCTAAACGGCCGTACATTTGTATTGCAATATGCGTCTTTTTTTCTGCTAACGACGAAAATTGCACTCTCTCCCCTCGCACAAAGTTAAGAGCGTAAAAAATTCTATGTGTGAGTACAAGAGAGCGGCTGGCTCTTGAACAAAATTTGAAGAGAGCCTGGAGCCAGCTTAGAGTAAAAAAAAATGGGTTTGGCTTTACTCATCTTGAAGTTTTTATATCTTTGGTTTAACTTTATACTTACCTGAGTAAAGCAGACCACAACAGGTAAAGCTCCGTATAAAAAGAATGTATAATATTATATGGGAAAAAATTTGTTTTTGAAAAGATACTCGTTTCGTAGCCTATTTGATGCCATTAAAGTTGCTCTTACATTTGTCACCTTAATTCTATTCCCTCTTTCAGCGACTTCATTGTGGTGTGCCAGAAGGCCTTGTTCCTCAACGAGCGTATCATTAGCGCCGACCAGAAGGAGTACCATCATGTGCTGAAGGAGAACTACGAGAAGCTGTGCCAGGCGCTCAGTGAGTTGCTCGACGACGAGTCCTTCCAGCCGCTGGGCGACGATGCCGACAGCATAAATCAGCGCAACAGCATGGCTTTGTTCAATGCGATCAGCGGCGCCTCCCATAACTCAAGTACTGCTTAAGTTCAGCAAAACCAAACAAGATACCGAAGCTCAGATACAGATACAGATACACAGATACACGCACATCTAACCAGAAACCAAACCGAATACCAAGTGCACTGTATTTGATCTTAACACCAGCAGAGTGCCGTAGGCGTAACCACATCGTATTTAGTCTTAACCTAGACGTGTTTGGTGTTTCCTTGTTTAGAGTTGAAGTTGAAATTGAAGTTGAAGTTGAAATTGAAATTGTCTGGCGGCAGGTAAAGCGCAACTTGTGAGCTTTACGGTTTGAGTCTCGGCTATGGGGCTTCGCATGTGACTAACCCCGCACAAAATCCAAAAAAGCAAACCCTGCATCCATTGGTGGCTTTTAATCCGACCCAAAGAACTAACCGTAAGCTTCACTGCAAAATTCTAACCGCAACTATTTATCTGTTATGTGAGCTTTCCTTCCCTAAAATGCTTTGCCATTCTGTATTAACGAAATCTTTGTAATTCTCCCGTTTTTTTAGGACCGTATTTTGTTGAGCAAAATACCAGCAACAACACCCACCACCACCACCACAGTTCCCACATACACACATAGAACTCCACACAACATCCATAACCGATAACCGATTACCGATAACCGAACTATAAGTTCCATAAGTTCCAGTTAAGCGAGAAATCACTTGTTAATTTCTACGACTAAGATTCCCCCATTGATTGTTGTTAGATTTTTATGTTGAACGATTTTTGATTTTAAAAATTTCCTTAAAATGTATTTGTATATTTTTAATCATAGCATTAGCTATAAATTTAGCCTATGAACTGTATATTATTATTATTATTTGGACAGAAACCATTTACTTTATTAGATCAAATCTGCTAACCGTGTGTCTTCTTCAAAACTCGAAATGGCTAATCATTTATTAATTTAAATGTATTCCTAAACGCAAATGAAATTAGTTTTAATGTTGTAACAAAACTAGACGAATAAGTTCCAGCAAGCAAACAGAACTTACCAAAGTATTCAGATAATGGAAATATAAAAATATATATTTACATACATGCATTTTCTAGTGAAATCGTATAATGAGCTAAATACAAATATATATGCATTAAATGTTTAAAAAATCAGAAACCTTCTTTCACTGGTTGGGTTCAATTTTTGTATTTATTAACAATTTGTTTCTTTAAAATTATTTAACAATTTTGTTTATCATGCGCGGATCGACACAGAAATGTTATTCAAATTTTAGATTTTTTGATTTTTAGAACTAAACCGAACAAACGAATGTTAGGCGCTTTGGAAGCCATCAATGTTGGATTGAACAGTCACTGAATCAAACAATCAATCATCAAATCAATCAATCAATCATCAACCAATCAATGTTCCGTTTACAGGCTACATAAATATGTAAGTTTTAATCATCTCCATTAAAGGCTTAGGCTCTAGCTAGAATTACAAGCGGACGTTGGGGTTCCGGGAGCGGACGAAGTTCAGCAGCTCGTCGGAATCCTCGCACACGAACGGCTTGATGTGATGGCAGGCCACGTCGTGCCACTTGATCCCGTCGTTGTAGAAGTTGTTCAGGATGGACAGGCAGCTCTCGTCGTTGCCCTGGGCAGCCTCCCGGTTGTCCGGCTGCGGCTGCTGATAGCCGCCCGTGGCCGACCAGTCGCCGGTGTTCCTCTGCGAGGTGGGTCCAATCTTGGCCCCCGATCCCGACCAGAACCAACCGTTCTCATTCGGCGGCTGCAGATCGGGCCTGTCGCAACCAGCGAAGTTGCACTTCCTGCCGGAGGTCCAGATATATCGCACATTGCCTCGGGCGATGCGCTGCTTCACAAAGTCATTCTCCTGCGGAGTCTCTAGAGAGACGGCGTCCATGCAGTGACGACGACAGATATTCCTCGCGTCCAGCCAGTCCACCTCCAGGCTGCGGGTGGGAGCGTGCTCCCAGCTGAAGAAGTACGAGTGGGAGACGCCCCTGGCATCCCGGTAGCTGGCGTGGCGCACACGGTTCGCACAGCTCCTGGGATCGGGCAAGGCCAGACGACGCTGGGCCAGCGCCATGGTGGCGCTCAGTGCCAGCAGCAGCAGGGCACGCAGCACAGACATATTTGGATAGCTAAAATATAGATAAAAGATATAAAAAATTAATTAATGATTAATAAACATTTTTAAGGCCAATCCGGCTCGAAGGACCAAATATTTGTGTTGCTCAGAAACATTGTTCAGCATTAAAAATCTAATTAAATATTTTAAAAGGAATATATATGTAGTAAATGTAGCTTTAAACACCTCAATCAGTTTAAATAAGTATAGAAATTCTATAAAAACATATATTTTAACTCCTTACCAACTTTTCTGACCCAGCAGACAAACAAATTTTTTTTTCAGGCCAATTAACTCGCCGAAACAAATCTAGAGTGACTTAACCCGCTAAGCTCGGCCTAAAACTGTTTGGAAAATTCGATTTTGACTAGAAGTGGATCCCATTTGCCCCACCCAATCCATTTCCGCATCGATGAGTCGCTGGTTTTTATGCAAAATCAGTGATTGGAAATGCTTTGCATCGATTTTGATCAATTTTGAGTGTGTTTTGTATATGGAATTTGTCGCTTACAATTGTCATTTTGCACAATTTGATTCCATTTCGGCTAATTAAGTAGTTTTCCATTCCAGAGAGAGAGGCCTTCAATCTGGTTTCTATTTCGTAACGTGAGAATTGTTCCCCGCGCAACAGACACTCGGCTCGGCAACAGTCGATGGCTGCTCGATGTTGCCTCTTACCTATGCAAATGGCTTTATTGTTTTATATTTGTACATAAAAAAAATTAAACATGAAAATTGTATGCAAATCTTTATGGGACGACTGGTTGTGGCAACTAATCAAAATTACATCTTATATAAATTATCGACTTGCAAATAGGTCCGGTTTAAATTGGCTGATTAAAGCTAAGGCCCCTCCATTGGGAGGGAAATGAGAAAAACGCGTGCTGAAAATTGTCTAAACGCTAAACAAAAGGAGTTAATTATATCTAACTAACCAAGCAAATCAGTTTAAATAAATTGCTGATGATTGGAATTGATCTGAACGGTTGAAAAGAAAATTGGTCCACTATTGTTTCGGGGAAGAAATAAGGTAACCAAAATTATAATCACGAATTTATCAAGAAAGTTTAGGGGTAATTTGCTTAAATCATTTTTATTTAATCTGAATTTTAGCTATTTAATTCATGAAATTTAATTCTTTAAACTTAGAAAATTATATAAAATTGCTTTGTAATTAAATAGTGAATACTTAAAATATTTGTCTCTAATCGAAAAATAATTAAAATCAGATGAATTTTTATTTATTGTATAAGCGTATGAAAAATATTTTAAAATAAGAAAGCTATGAATATTCTCAATTTATAATTGAGATGAGATATATCAATGTACCTAAGAGTGAATAATTTTAATTTTTGTTTTATTATTTAAATATTCTTATTATTTACTTAATATACAAAAACTCCAAGATTTTTTTTTTTGTAATTTAAAACTAATTTCTGCTGAATCAATCAACCTAAAAATTGAATTGACCAACTTAACTCTTTTTTTTTCCAGAATCAAAAGCATTTATAGCTTCGGTGACCTTAAAAAAATTACCAAACCGTAACTGACCTAGCCCCAAAACCTGACCTAGCCAATGCCAAGGAACTCCCTGTCCCGCACTCGTCGCGTGATGGGAACACATGCTATGCCCATTAGTCAGAGGCGGCATTCCAGGTACCCATTCGTTTCTAGCTCAGAGCCGGAGCCCCAAAGTTTGTCTTGTGCATACCAAGCGGCGGAGAAATACTCGCAGTTAATGGAGAAAGTTGCCCGAGTTCGAGGCCCGTCCATGGTCATGCATTACACATATTGCCAACGGTCTCCCTCCTGGCCAATATTCGAAACTCTTCCGCCTGATAACAAGCCGAAGCCCCAAAATTTGTCGTCTTCGGTTTTGGCCTTTGTTTTGGCCACGCGCAATTGCATGTGTTTTTTTTTTCCTTCTTCCCCTTTTTTTTTTTTTCTCGGCTCGTAAATTTTGTAATTTGAATTTCCGTTGCCTCATTTGCTCTTCCTATTAAAGCCAATCCATATACGTGTGTGTACAGGTTTTTTCTTCGGCTAATTGCCGTGGGTAAGGAAGGGCATTGGCAACTGCTGAAATATTTCCGAACCAATTGTCTTCACCTTTTTGTATTTTTTTTTTTGTAATTTTTGTATTTTTACTTCGGGCACTTGCTCCCTTCCCAAGTAGCTCTCATTTTTGTCTAATTTTGTTTTCTTTTGGACTTTTGGGCTTCGGTTTCTTCTGTTATGCAATATTTGCCTTTATTGAACGCTTCAATGGACGCACTTGTAAATATAAATTGTGGGAGAAAGGCATTTGCTTTTATGTCTTTGACGGCTAAATGACTAATGATGATTTTAGGCTCTTTAAATGGTTATCTCTTTTATATAATTCACCTGTGGCGGCGTGCAAAAAGCAACCTTCAAAACGTGCTCAATAGCCAAATAAATATTACAAAATAACTACAGCGAAAAAAAAGAGCAGTCTCGAATCTCTGAAAGATGTTTTTCCAAGCACATCTGTGCAGCATTCCGACTCCGAAACCTGTGTTAGATAATTAATTCCAAGCCACTTGTACGTACTTGTGCTGCTGGCTTCGTGGTTGCATCTGCCAAACATTTTTTTGTTTATTTTTTCAAAACCCCTCCCACCACCTCCATGCAAGGCAATTAATCTCCGGCTTATACATTACAGTTTACAGCGATCTCCGCATGGCTTAGAGCAACTGGTTTTTTACCGGATTTTTCCTCGTCGATGGCAAGCAAATTTTATTTATGTATCACGCGCCTCGAGCACATTTTGAGGTGAAGTAAATGTATAAAAAAAATTGTCATTAGCTGCGCTGAGAGCGGAACAGGTGTCTAAATCTTGTAAAGAAGAGGTAGGGGCTCAATAAGAGTTACTGAAATATTTGCCAATAATTTTGGGGAGAATTCCGCTTGAGGGACTGGATTTTTGATTAATTAAAATGTATAAAAATTACTTTATATATCTGCAGACTTTAATTTTAGTGTTATTAACTGGCTTCGATATTTTTAAATAAATAAAAATCTCAGCAGGCTGTCATTAAAGTTTACGGCCAATAAAATATTCATGTTAATAATATTGTTAATAAAAGTATCATATATATTGCCATGGACTATTAACCTTTTGTTTATAGGTAACATTTTACTACTGTTAATAATCAATATATAGTATTCCACATTAAAATGTTGCCATAAATGCTACCCCCTGACCTGTCTTTCTTGTAGTTTTTTTACCATAAATCTTTTAGCAAATAATTCTCAATTAAAACAGCATAAACTGTGATTACATTATTCATATAGAAACTTGTTAGAATATGTATGAAGCTCCTCCTGACCTTACTATCTGCAAAACCCCTTCTAGATTTAATGTTAGCTACCTAGATCTGCTTCTGCCATTTCCTGTTAATTAGAAATCAATCGATAAGCAGACATTTCTCCAGAGAAAACACCGAGAAACTTGCACTTGCAGCAGCTCGTTTGTAGAACGAAGACCAAGACGGGTTTCTGGTTTCTGTTTTCCAGCACCGCCTCGCTGTGAAGCGATGACAGTAATTATAAAGAAGACGGATTTACCAGTTGCTGGCCATTGCAGCCACAACCCACCTGGGTGTATCTAGATATAGCCCCCATTGGATGCACTCGAGGTCGAGTACTAATTAGAATGGGTTGCGACATCAGTGACCTGTTTCGGGTGGAATTAAAGGGAGCAGGATGCTGCTGTCGTTATGAAAGTTTCACGCGGATGCATCTGCGAAACGGTGGCGACGCTTTAATTGCCCCGGCCTGTGGCTGGTCTTGGCCAGATCTGGTCTCGTCTTGGCCCGAAGAAGATGCCGCTGGCCGCCGAGAGCACAGAGTAAACAATATGCAGAAAAACTGGACAGACGGTAGAAGAAAGTCTGTCAGCGGCCAGTTTGCGGAGCAGACAGGCCGAAGGAGCATTACTTTTACTGGTCACCAAGCACCTGCGACTTACTGGTTTTCTCGGATGAGCAAAACACAAAAATGCCAACAGACTCAGTGCAGTCAGCAGTCGCTGCAAACAATAACAATGAAGCGAAATGATAGTGAAAATGGTCATGTTTCTTCGTTCGCTTTTTGGTCATCGCATAAATATGTATTTATATATGTGCAGGCCATATCAATAAATATTGACAGCGCGTCAGGTGAAAAAAGGAGGAGGAGGCGGAGTGAGTGGTACGGTGGAATCTTCTCAGGTGTCTGGGCATCTTCACTTTCATCTGCGGAGCCAGGTGCTAATGAATTGCCCAAATTAATGGTTGAAAAAATAAATAAGCCGGTGACAGAAGGGAAAACATTAAAATGTACTAAGAAATAGGCTCTGTCACGGTACTCTTAAAGAATCTATGAAGAAACAGATTGTTTACAAAATGTTGTTAAATATTTTCATAACTTTACTCGAAGAATTATTCAATATTTTTATAAATAGAATTAATCAACCGTTGGAAGAAGCAATCACTATTTTAAAGTTGAGGAATTCCTTAGTTTAATTCGGGTTTTCTGACTTATTTAAAAGATTGCAAGGATTCCTATTAGAACTTTATAAGCCAAATGTAAATATTGTGATAAATTATTTAATTCTTGAAGATATGTCTTAAAGGATTAAATATTGTATTACTATTTTCTTGATATACATGTTGTGTTATGTACTTTCATTGACAAAACAAAATAAACAGTTACTTAAAGTCAATTGCTTTAATTTAAAATTTTAGAAAATATACAAAAATAAATATAGTTATACTTTTCTCATTTTCAGAACTGTCTTTAAGTTCAGAACATAATTTTGTGTTATAAAGGATAGTATTCTGAAATATAAATGGCATCAAAGAGAAACTCTATATCCCCCTTATTATATTTCCCCCATAATCATAACAGCCAATGGAAGCTGCAAAAAATTCTGAAACAGAAAATTGTCACTCATCTTGAAGAGCTGCAAAATTGGCATATGTAAAACCAGAAATTCACTCGCAAAAAAAAGGAGGCGGAGCAGACACGCCCACAAGCCATACAAAAAGCAAAAAAAAAAAACTTTCCTTTAAAGAGAATCCATCCAACAGAGTGACAGGAGAAGCCCAGAGAGATTTGGTTTTTGTTTTTTGTGTGTTGCCTGTAAAGACTTTCCCGCATTCCGCGGAGATAAATTATTTTGTTGTCAATTGGAGACGGAATCGTGACTGGTGATTTCTTCTGTGGAATTTTCAGAGATTGCAGACTCGAGCTGCAGATCCTCCTCCTCCGCAAATGCGATGGGAAATGGCATTGAAATTGTTTAACGGGTGACCTGTCAAAGCGGCGAGATCTTAAATAACCAGCCAAGTGTGGTCACCTCGAGCTGAGGCTGTAAAAATGTCAAAGGCTGCCGCGGTTGCTATTCTTATCAAGTTGCCTTTATTGCCAGTCATAAAATATTATTGACTTTACGACCCCAAAAGCATTCTGCAGCAGCAATAGCAACAGCAGCAAGAGTAGCAGCAGCTGCCTGACATTTTGGTAATTACTGCCCGAATATTTGCATGCTGCGCCTGCTACTGTTGCTGGTGGAAAATTAGATTTTCCACTCATTTGCACTGCCACATATTGCGTAATCTTCTGCTTCAATGCATGGCCCTGGGGGTGGCAAGTGGGCGAGAAAAACAGGCCAAAACGAGGGCAAGCTTGGTAATAAAACAAAAAATAAAAAAGAACCCCATCATTGTTGGGTTTACTAACAACGATTTTTCACACTGTTTGCCTTGCTCTTCAAACTGACAGAATGCATTGTGACAGAATTATTTTTAGGTAGGCTGATACAGAACTTTGGAGAACAAATTATTTTTTACAAACTATTCTAAGTCATTCCTAAGTTGGAAAAAACTAAAATGTGAGTCAGCTGTTACTGATTTTTTTGTTTTATTCATGTTTAAAAACCCATTTTAATTGTTTATGACTCGCTTGTCTTTTTGTATATTCTTGTGGAAGAAAAACGATTTAGTAGAATCTATTATACACTTTTATAATATTTTTAAATTTATATTTCTACTGCTCAGAAGTCTACATTAATTCTATTAAAACAAGACAAAAAAGATTTTAATTAATGATACAATTTGTATATAGAATATTATTGTATATTTGTTTTCATATAATTATTAATTCAATAAAAAAAAATAAATAATCAAATTGATTTATAAAGCGAAAATACAATAAAACGAACCATATATTACAATAAAATAAACCATATATTTATGTTCGCTTCACAAATTAATTATTTTTCAAATAATTACCAAAAGTTTAGGTTTTAGAGTTTACAAGGGCCTCTTCAAAATAAATTGAAGAAAAGCGAATAATAACAATAAATACTTTACTTTATTTAGTACTTTACAATAAATACTTAAAAATTGTTTATGTATTAGTCCTGAATAAAATCTCACACAGTCAATAAATACATAAATACAAATAACAAAGATCAAATGGATAATAAATGCAAAATAAAAATGCAAAACTACAGCTGACTCCTAAACCAATCAAAAAACTTAAACTTCTTAACCAAAATCATCGCAAATATTTTACTAAGTAAAATATAAGAAACTAAATCTGTAACTCTACAACTGACCCACTTCTAAGTTCACTTCTTATACATAATAATTATTGAGAAAGCCTCAGAATAAGAATCACAAAACATCTCAACTTATGAAATTAATTTTCTAAAGGAAAGATTACACTTTTTTTGCAGTCACTTGTCCTTAAAGGATATGGTTTGTAATCACCTTTAGATCGGCGCAAACGACACGAACGGAGCTGAAAGAACTCGAAATCCAACTGAGGTTGTGGTTTTTAGCTGGGGAACAACCGCACGCAACGCTTCACTTTTACCAACTGAACGCACTGACGATCTTGCCACGGTTTATAGCCTGTCCCCAAAAACCAAAACAAACCAAAACGAGCAAAAACGAGCATCGGTGGCGATGTTCGATGTTCGAACGTGGATCAAACCGGGGGCGCTGGGAGGCCTGGCTTAGACAAGTGAGGAGTCACGTTGGCAAGACAAACAGCGAGGGGGTCGCTACGAAAATGGCCTAAGTCAATGGGGCTTGGCTCTATCAGTTTTTGGTTTTCAGCTGGAGATGCGATGAGTTCGGAATGCATTCGATGGCTAATTGAGTTTGGGGGGCCGTAAATCGGCAGTTGCGGCTACTGCCGCCATAAATGTGCCACTGGGCTACTGGTTTTTGGCTTGTTTGGCCAAAGCTGCATCTTGAATGCATCTTTTTGCGGCTTCGAACATGTTCGCGCGGCGAGTTCGCTGCCTGAGTCTTTTGTTTTGCTTTGCGATCTTTTTTTCTTGTTTTTGCTGCTGTGGCAACGGCAATAAGTAAGTGTGAAAAGGCAAAAAGCCATCGATAACCGTTACAAGATTTGTTTAAACAAATGATTATGCATTTGTGTTTGATTTTATTTTAATTGCCTTGAGTTAAGCTGAACCCCCACGGGGTTAATTTTAATTATTGCCCCGTTTTTTTTTAATATTTTATACAATACACTTATGTAACAATTGAATATTTTTTCGGCTTCTCTGATACAAAGCAAAACGGTGTCAATAAAATCAATGGAGGTCCAAATTGCTTCCGGCACAATTTGCTCATCATTAGCCAAAAAGGTGTTGAAGAAGCGAGCAAAAAAGGGCCGCAAAAAAATAAATAACAAAATAAACAAATGGATATCAGTCAAAATAGTAAAATGGTTTAAAAAATGCTACTTTTTCAACAGCCTTTGTGGGCCTACACTCAGCGTGATTAATGCTATTTCTTGATTTGCCTAATGAGAGCACAGCAACTGGAATAATATTCATTAATTTTCATTGTGCTCGGCCCAATAATGCTTAATAACGTCGGATGTTTAGTGCATCCAACTCCAATGCTGCTCGGCATGCTCAAGTTCACCCCTACAAGGCGATTCAGCTTCTGATCTGTTCCAAGTGTCCTCTCACGCACCTCGAGCGCATCTTCAAATTGCATTTCGAGCATACATAAAACATGAAAATATGGCAGCATCCGATGCTATCCGATGGGAGGTCGTTCAGTAAATTAAATTTAATTGCATTTTCCACATAAGCCAAGTGCGGTGGAGTGGCTGGCAGCCAACAACTTCAAATCGATTCGCAATCACTTCAAATTTTGCCGGTACATCTGCCGTGCATCTTAGTTTTTTTTCTTTACCCTAGACTTATGAAGACAGGTTGGATTTATATTTATTTTAAAGAAAAAAATAGTGTGGATTAATATATATTAATAATAGGCATTTATAAAATAATAGTGAAACAAAATTAAATGCAGTCCGAACCCAGAATATTTCCTCATCTTTGTTCAGTTAACATTAAATACGGATAAATAAACTGAGAATAATAATCATACAAATAATTACCTTTATTATTTATTTTTACACTGTATATACAAATAATTAGATAAAATAATTATAGAATATAAATAATTATACGAAATTATAAACAAAATATATAATATATTTTTTATTTCAAATATTTAGTCAATTTCACTAATTAAAGTCCCAAAATCATTCATTTTGCTTTCATAATTGAATTGGTTTTCTGTTACTTTTGCTATCTCAATAAATTTACTAACTTTCATCACATAAAAATTAACATTACAAATCGGAAAACAATTTCAAAATCTCTGAACATGTATAACTTATTGTTATATATATTTTATTTTTTTGATTAAGTTATTAAATGTCAAAGATGAATTATGGCCTAGTCTCAATTTTCTGCACAGCGAAGCATAAGATACATTTCTGACTAATTGAATTATGTTTAGCTTAGTGTATTTCGGAGTTCGAGCCTCCAAACGAAGCCTGCATTTCTTGATTTTTGTTGTGACTTTGAACGCATTTGCTTAAGTAATTTATGCATCCGAATATCTGAAAACAACCGATCTCGAAATCAGTCGGAGCAGCAGATGTGTGAAATCATTAAGTGCGAACAGCGCCAAATGATGGAGCCCCGAACTTGAACTTGAAGAACGCTGACTGGCAAAAGGCCGCCGCACAAAATACAAAAAAAAATAACACCCGAAAACGAACGAAATAGATAGACAGACAATCCAAAAAGCATATCCATGGCTGCGGCTGCAATTAGATCTGCACTCAATGCTCCATGCTCCAAACTCCATGCGAATGGGTTACCCAGAGGCGAGCAACAATTAAAAATGGGTCTCGCTGCCGGAGCAACAATAAAAATTAAAGCTCCGCTTACCGCTTACCATGAAGTTAAGTACGAGAGACCTTAGGCGTCATGGATATAGCGTACGTAAAGGCACTACAGTGCGGACCCAAATAGAGCAACTTTTCGGAAGGAGTTATTTCTTTAAAAATAACATTATAAAAAAAACATTTTAGAATATTTTTAGCAATATGTCTTATAATTTCTTGTTAATAGAAAAAAGATCGGACTTAAATGTAATTTTTTTACCTTTTACCTAAAGTGCAAAATATTATAAAATAGAAAACCCGAGAAATCTAAGAAATTTTTGTACTAATTTAAAAATAAAATCAATTTGTGACCATATTTATAAAAAAAATATCAAAAGCGTTTTTAGAAAGTTAATAAAAATAACCCAGGAATCAGTATGGTTTTGAAATTACTATAAGATGTGTTTTAAAATATGCAATAAGATGTTAGAGTTACCAAATTCAATACATTTTCTTTTTTTAGTGACAAACATTGTAGGATAGTTTTAGACATCTTATTAAGTGATTTCAAAAAGCTAGTGATATTTGTAGTAACACCAATTTGTATCCGAAATTAATTCTTAAGTTAAATATTCGAACATAATATTAATCGGTTAGTTTATAATTAAAGTTTTTCTATATCTTTATAATATAAATATTATAATTTTCCTTAATTTTTTTTGGTTTGCATCCTTAGAGTTACAAGTTTACACTTACTATTACATTACTATTTTTTTATCTCAAATAAAGCATTTTTTAATCAAGGCTTAATTAAAATTTGTATAGGAGAAGGTCCTTGATTTTTATTAGTTCCCACTATCGATCGTTAACTGTACATAGATACCAATATTTAATGGCCCTCGACGGTGGCTCACGACTGGTGTGGGACTGTGATTTTCCATTGCCTGCAATTTCACTTTCCTTCGCCACATATCTCACGAAATTGGCAACAACGGCCCAGAGCCGCCTGCTGAGATCCCACGCAGCCTCAGTGCCACATACTCATAATTGGGTCGCTTAATCTATCACTTGACATCTCCCATCCCAAAAACTTTTTAATTACAATTGGGCTCATTGTTTGAGTAGCGATTTCTGCCTTTTGCTTTCGGTTACGCAACATTCGCATTGCGTGGCGATTGCCAAAGGAAAGTCATCATTAGATTGACATATAAAACTCTTTATCGGCTTGAAGAAATGTTTGTAACTTACAAAATGGGTTTTTTTATTATTTTGATTGAGTGGCATTCACAGGGCTTAGGTACGTATGTGATTACCTTTTCAAGTACAAGTGGATTAGCATTAAATAAAACAGAAATTACTTTGATATAACATTTTATTTGACTGGGCTTCCTAATTTAAGTTTTTTACAATGAAGAACAATATATCTTGGGATTGTTCAATAACAGCACAAATATTATTACATCAAAAGAAATAAAATTACTAAAAAAACTATCAAGCTTACCTCTATTGAAATAATACCCTTTAAAGGCACTTCCATTAACTTTACAGCTAACTTTGAGCCACCAACAATGCTTTACTTTAAATGAAGTATTCTGGGCAATGATTAAACATATATTTTTGTTCATTCGAGGGACAGGTGAAGTCTTGGGAAAATTGGCTGTTGGCTGAAAAGAAGTGCGGGCACAAAGCGTAAACAATGATAAATTACAATAACATAACATAATTAACTTTGGGCTCAGCCTCTAATGCTAATTAACTTCTTCTCTTGCTCTCGACGAATGTAGATGTCGATGGCTTTTTAGGTTTTATATATGTATCTATTTTTTTTTTTGAGGTTACCATAACCCAGTGACTGACTTTGACTGCTGGCCACATCACGTGGTGTCGGCACCTTGGGTTCTGTAACTCATCGCCAAAAACCAAAACACGAAAAACACAAAACTATTTCGACACTCTTCGATGGCCAAAATGTCAGAGGTTCGCCTTTTTGGTCAGCCGACGATTATCCGAAGCATTTTCCGCCATCAACCACTATTTAATTCATTTATGTGTGGTTTTAAGTATATTTTGCAGTCTTTTTTTTTCAATTGAGGAAAGCCTTCATCGATTTTGGCCCTGAAATAAATTCGCATCAAATCGCTTGGAAGCCAAAATTGTTCAAATAATTGTTTGGTTCATTTCAGTTTTGGTCAAGGAGAAAAGTTTGCTTTGTTTTGTTTGTTATATTAATTTCGAGGCATAATATTTATTTAGGTAAGCCGATATGGGCATTGTTTTTATTAAATTGAATAAATAGTGGGATTTTGTCTTACGTGCATAAGCGGATATTGGGAAAAGATATTTTTAGATTAAATAAAGCAGAATGGCAAATATTCATTAATTTATTTTAGTTTAATGCATTTGAAAAATATAAGCTTTATGGGACAATTATCTACTTGTTTATATATTTATCAATATTTTTTTTTAACAATACGAAATATAAATTATTTTCTGAAAACTATGGAAAATAGGGGATTTAGATTTCTAGTTGTATGCAATTAATTCTCATATAAACAAAGAATATTTGATTTACATTTTTTTAGATAAGAATATTATTGAAGCGCCTGATTTGTTTAAATATAAAATATACTCGGAATATATTCTTTAAAGGTTTAAATTAAACCCCTCAAGCCCTAAAAACCATTTTGCATTTCCTTTCCGAAGCTATAATATTTATGCACTTTAGTTGCAAATTCCCATTTTCGCATATAAAAAGTGTTGGCATTGCGTAGCACGTGTGAAAAAATAAACAAAAAAGTTGGATCAACTCTTTGAATGCGTATTATTTAATGCCGGCGCCATTGTCATGGGAGAAGTGAGCTTAGAGACAGAATTTTGTTGGGGGACCCCCAGCCACTCTGTTATTGTTTTGACTGGCATTTGGCTGAAGTGTTGTTAGCCAAATTGTGCGACAAAAATTCTGAGCCAGACACATGATTTAATGCACTAAAGCACGATGCTGCTGCAGCTGAGAGTACAGAGCAGGGAGCTGGGTGATGGGTGATGGTAGCTCATTAAACCGGGGGGAATCCGTTGTGCAACCTCGTTTGCATTGTTAACTTCGCCGGCACAGAGGCTGAAGATGATGGTCCCCGGCTTGTTGTCTCATTGGGATTTGTTTTTGCCAAGATTTGGTAATGTGGATTTGTGTCTTGCGTCTGCTGCTACTATTCAGCATAAATACTGAGCTTTCGTTTGCTTTACGCAATGGTTGACAACATTATAAAAAGGAAGCTAATAAGTTCTTGTATGATTAGCTGGAAATTAAGTATGTACAATTTCTGGGTTGTTGAATCTGAATAGGTTACTGGCTAAGATTATTATATAATTTATTAAAATATTGATTAGTATTGGTTTATGATTAGTAATTTAAAATTACGCAATGAATACTGTTTTAATTTTTTACAATTCCCCTAGAGTACGTTTGGGCCATTTAGGAAAACGTAAAGAAACTTACTATTAAAATTATAATAATATTTAAAATTAGAATAAATCAATTATTAAAAGTCGATTAAATGGGACAACGAATCGGTTGGGTTTTTTTATAGTTTTCTTACAATAAACCTTATATTAATTTAAAATAAAAACATATAATAATTAGAAGTCTATAAAATTAGGAAGTATTGTTAGTCTTTTTTATTGTTTGGGTTCAATGTACCTAATATTATTAAATATTTACCTAAACTGTAATTACTAGTTCGAATGGAGATTAGGGCTTGGGGGTGAAGATTCCGTGAACCCTTTTCCAGATACCATATTCCGATAAAATGCAAGTTGAACCCATAGCAATTACTGTCGAGCAGGCACACACAAAAGAAAATAAACAAAAATAAAACTTAATTTAATACGATATAAAATCTATAATAAATATCAAATTTAAATACAAAAACAATAATGAGATCTTCATAATAATATTAAAAAGTATTATTATCATTTACATTACAAAGATTTAATAATATTTAAAAATATTATTATCATTTACATTACAAAGATTGCATTCATATAAAATAAAACCTAAGACAATAACAATTTTAGATATGAAATCAATAAAATAAAAGCTTAAGGAGATACTTTATAAAATGATAATTATATAAAAAACCTTCTAAACAGCTCACATTATCTAGATCATTTCCGGAACTTTTTTTTTTGCGTGTACGATAACATTTTAGCTTAATCTGCGATAAGAAAAGCACTCCACCGAAATGACTCCACCTTAATTAGGCGTTGAAATCGAATTTATTCCGAGTGCAACTATGATCGGCAACGGTCTGGATACGGTCCGAGGGCTCCTTAGGCAGCTGCGCTACTGGATGAGTGTCCGGGACTGCTACGGTTCCATCCATCTGATAGTGTCCGTAGCCTTCGGCCTGGGCATCACTCCGTTTCTGGTGCGTCGAAACTCCCTGGGCGAGAACTCCCTGGAGCAGTCCTGGTATGGATTCCTCAATGCCATCAGTCGGTGGCTGCTGCTCGCCTATTGCTACATCCACATCAACATGAACGGCGAGAGTCTGATCGAATATTTCATGAGTAACCACGTCTCCCAAGTCAGCACGCGGCTCCACGACATCCTAGGCATCATCGTGGCCATATGCATCTTCATTGTGCCCCTGTTGCTGCGCAGGCACTTCCTGCGCTCGGTACGCACCGTGGTCGAGGTGGATCAGCGATTGAAGCGGCTCCGGTGTCCGGTGAACTTCAACACGGTCCTGGTTCTGGTGTTGCTGGTCATGGCCATAATTGTCCTGGTTAATGTGATCCTGATCACCACCTGTCTGGTGTGCCTGTCCAAGATGGACGTTCACGCCTCGTGGCAGCTGACCGTTATCATGGTCTACGAACTCCTGGTCACTTCCATCACTATTTGCATGTTTTGTCTGATGACAAAGTCGGTCCAGCGGCGACTAGCATGTCTGCACAAGGTGAGTGATGTTTGTAATTATTTATTATAAATAATTTAGATAATATATAATTTAATTCTTATATTATATTGGATTTATATATTTACTTTTCTTAAAAGAGTAAATAATAATCTGTGGTGAATATAAATATAGATACTGTATACTGTATAGCTCTTACTTAATTACAATAATTTAGATAACATAAACAAATATATAATACTCGAATTTAAAGCTTCTTTTGCCTAACCGAACCTCCTATCCAATCATCATAAATTTACCTATCAATCAGAGTAATCCTTGTGCCCCAGGAGCTAGCTGAATGGGGAAATCCGATCAGCTTATGGCGCAGCCAATGGCCAGGAACACATCCCCATTTGCATTCTCCATCTTCGTTTCCATATACATCCAGCCATTAGTCGAGTGTGACCAGATATGCGATTATCCGAGACTCGAGACTCTAGAGTCCCTCGATAATGAAGATAATGAATTGCCCGTCACGGCGCACACAAACTCACACATTCCCGCACACTGGCTGGCAGCAGCAGATATATCTACAGTCTGACAACTGAATTAAATTGAGGCATCTTTAACAAGGACACACACAGTGATGCTGAATAGGGGTTTTTTTTTCAAAGATTGAAATATTTTTTTATTAAAAAATATGTTAGTTTATTGACCAAAATATTGAACTTTATAAACTGTTTTGTAATTAATTGTTAGGATATTTTTTTATAAATTAAGCTACAAAAATATCCTCGTATTTAATTAAATATATTAAGTCAAATAAATTTACCTTTAAATAAATTATAATTTCTCTACATTTTAGAAAAATGCTGATATTTTTTTTTATTATTATATGTTTTAAGAATGAACATAAAAGTATGTCTCAATTTGACGTTTATATATTAAACCTTGAATATTTTTTTTTTTATATTTTGATGGAAAGGAAAATATTTAAAACTACCTAATTTTATGTGAATTCAAATTAAACTAAACTTAAACCATTTTCTTACTGAATGAATCGAGTCTTGATTAATTTCTAAAAGTGAAAAAATCAGAAGAGACTAGGTTATAATTCATGACTTAGTGATATAATTAGGATTTCCTCACAGAAACCCCAGATATTTTAACATATTTGTTCCTACTTATTGCTTTTTCTAAAATAATTAATAATAATAAAATAATTTTCTTTGAAAACATCTTCACTGCCATCACTGTCTGCGGGATGAAGGGAGAAAATGAAAACACTTGTTGCTATCGAATGCCACTTGTTGTTGGGAATCCTAGACAACGTGATAATGAGCTTTCGCCGGATACAACTTCCGAAGCCGGCATTTATTTTTTTTTTATATCCTCTTTACACCACTTCACAGGACTCCCTTTCCCTGCCGTTTATGGCCTCCTCACTTCGTTTTGCATCCCTCGCTCGGCATTCGCTATTTTACCTTTTTTGTTGCCATTTGCCAGCCAGTTCGCGTTGACTCCTTCACCCGAACGGTCGTGCTCTGCGCTGCGCTTTGTTTTCACTTCCGGTTTCCGGTATATAATAGCTTCGATTTCGGGATTATGTCGGCGCTACGAAGAGTGCGCAAATACTTTATATCCTCGCAGGTCTACGAGGCTCTGCGTCCGCTCTTCTTCCTTACATTCCTCTACGGTCTAACACCCTTCCATGTGGTGAGGAAGAAGATGGGCGAGTCCTACCTGAAGATGTCCTGCTTCGGTGTCTTCAACATCTTCATCTACATATGTCTGTGTGGCTTTTGTTACATCTCGTCTCTGAGGCAGGGAGAGTCCATTGTGGGCTACTTCTTTCGGACCGAGATCTCCACGATTGGAGATCGCCTGCAGATCTTCAATGGCCTCATAGCCGGCGCCGTGATCTACACGTCGGCCATATTGAAGCGCTGCAAGCTGCTGGGAACCCTGACCATACTGCACAGCCTGGATACGAATTTCTCCAACATCGGCATTAGGGTGAAGTACTCGAGGATCTTCCGGTACTCCATCTTGGTGCTGGTCTTCAAGCTTTTAATATTGGGCGTGTATTTCGTGGGAGTTTTCCGGCTGCTGGTCTCCCTTAATGTCACGCCATCGTTCTGCGTTTGCATGACATTCTTCCTGCAGCATACGGTGGTCTCCATTGCGATTTGTTTGTTCTGCGTGATTGCCTTCAGTTTCGAGCGTCGCCTCAGTATCATCAATCAGGTGAGTAACAGGTAAATATTGACATTTGCCTGCTGTGACAGACAGCGTGACGGGAATAGTCAGAGGAGGTGCAGGCTTCTATCAACGCAGAAATCAAGTGGAATACAATTTATATAAAACCTAGGAAACACATTGATAGTTAGCCATGACATATTTAGTAATTAAGTCTGCCCGTTTTGGCAAATAAGAATGCCTTCAATATTTGGTCAACAAGTGTGTTAGTTTTGTGTATAGAAAAGTGGATTGAATTTCTCGTTTATCTATGGAAATTAATTTTCGGTAGCCTCGACTAGTTGATGGAATAAATTACTGAAAAAATATGTGTTGCCTACTTTGTGGCTGGAATTTAATATCTCGAAGATAATGAGTAATACGTTTTAAAATTGTATTTAAAGCTTTGGGGGTTGAATATCTCTTTAAATAGTTAGAGCTTCTATTTTTCTAGTTATATTTTATTTTTACCAACAATTAATTCCCACCAAGCAAGGCTCTTCCTAAGAAAGATTGCCTAAAAAAAGGATACATCTACATATTCAATTTGTCTCTTTTTCCCCCCTTTAATCTGCGTTGTTTCTTAATACAAAAAATATTCAAATTACTCAGCTTTCTTAGAATTTCACTCTGCATAAATTCCCAAAATATATTTCACCCCTCCTGCGCCTCATTTAAATCAACTGAAGAACCCGTTTGACCCCTCGTAACTAATAAAACGAATGAATGTCAGTTATGGCGGCTGTAACTCATGCTTTACTAACCAAATCTCATCTGACAAAAGGACATACATACAGAATAATGGCCATAATGTCGTGCTGAACAATTGACATAAATTCATTTTGCGCATTTCAAGGAAACCATGAAATTAATTAGGCTTATGGGAGACCCTCAATAAAAGTGGGCCAAAAAAAGAAGAGCTTCCATTCATTGATCCGAAAAAACTTCCCTGTATATTTTGTGTGGGGAAATCGTGGGTTTACCCTGGGGAATTATTTCCCTTGGGGAACCGGAACCATTAATTAAAATGCAACAGCTTAAGCTAATAGGTTAATGGTCGCAACATGACAGCGGAAAGCGGACAACGGCTTGTCTAGACCCAGAGTACGCGTATAAAAATGGGAAAATTATTTACTTTCGCTGGCCCCACCTCGGAGACCTTTCCGGGAGTTTCTTCGGTGCTGACGCGTCCTCGTAAAATGCAAATCATTTGCGGTCCCCGGCGTCAGTCGCCGGCTGGAGCTCAAACGAAGCGGACATGGATATCGAAAGGGCCAAGGACACGACGACGGATCCCGTGGATACGGTGGAGATAGAAGTGGCCACCGGTCTGTGTCAGCCCTTGCGTCGCAGATTCTGGCGTTTTCTGAGCGCCAAGCAGCTCTACGAGTGCCTCCGTCCGCTCTTCCATGTGACCTACCTCCACGGACTCACCTCGTTCTACCTGAGCTGCGACAGCAAGACGGGACGCAGGTGCATCAAGAGGACCTTCTTTGGCTATCTGAATGGACTACTGCACATTGGACTCTATACCGTCTGCTATAGCCTGACCATATACAATAATTGCGAGTCCGTGGCCAGCTACTTCTTTCGCTCGCGAATCACCTACTTCGGGGACATGATGCAGATCGTGAGTGGATTCATTGGGGTGACCGTCATCTACCTGACGGCCTTCGTACCGAACCACCGGCTGGAGCGCTGCCTCCAGAAGTTCCACACCATGGACGTCCAGCTGCAGACGGTGGGCATCAAGATCATGTACAGCAAAGTGCTCCGCTTTAGCTATATGATCCTGATCTCCTTGTCCCTGGTCAACTTGAGTTTCACCTGCGGCACCTTCTCCGTGCTCTACTCCTCGCAGGTGCGACCCACCTGGGCCCTGCATTTTACCTTCCTCATCCAGCACACGGTTATCGCCATGTCCATTGCGGTCTTTAGCTGCTTCACCTACCTGGTGGAGATGCGGCTGGTAATGGTCAACAAGGTAATTAATTAATAAGTATCAATTAACTTCTCATAAATACTTCGGAATATTCCTGAATACCCCCCAAAGGACTCTAGCAACAATGACTTAAACTATACAACATTCGAGCTCAATTTTTCCGCTTCCTTAAAGTGTTTTCAATTCAACTCAGTTGATTCAATTAAATTAATTAGCCCGCACAAACACTGACCCTGAGCGAACTGCTAACTGAGAGACAACACCTTCCAAACCCGACAACTGACTTTTATATTATTTCATAAACTGTCATTAAATGGGAACTTTGTCGGTGTGTGATGGACGGGTTTCCATTACCGAGCTGTCAGCGGTCAGTGGAAAGTGGATAATATTTAACCAGCCATGACGACGACCAACAGGGTGTGGGTCATAAATACTTTAAAAACTAATCACTGAAGAAAGTTATGGGGTTAAGCTATAAAAGGAGAACCAAGGGAGTCCAAGGGATTAGTGGAAGAGAGATTTCATACGGGAATTTATTTCAGCTTTAATCGTGAAAGAAAATGTTTAATTTATATCAGCAATTGTTCAGTCCCCGGGATGCCTTTGGAGCTGAGCAAACTTTACTCCTATGCACCTACTTGTTGGGACTGACTCCTTTTCGCATAAGAGGTCAGCCAGGTGACAGGCAGCTTCGGCTCAGTAAAATTGGCTACCTCAATGCCTTTATCCAGCTGAGTTTCTTCAGCTACTGCTTTCTATCCGCGCTAATTGAACAGCAGAGTATTGTGGGCTACTTCTTCAAGTCACAAATATCCCAAGTGGGTGACTCTCTGCAAAAATTTATTGGTATGACGGGCATGTCCATTTTATTCATCTGCAGCAGCATTCGAGTTAGGTTGCTGATTCGCATTTGGAACCGCATATCCCTTATCGATGAGCGATTTCTCAACCTGGGTGTCTGCTTTAATTACGCAGCCATCATGAGGATGAGACACTTGAAAATCGTCCTCATAACGAGTTTTCAGTTGGCGTACTTAATTAGCTCTACCTGGATGCTGTTGCGAAATGATGTCAGACCCATTTACACGGCGGCAGTGGCCTTCTATGTGCCACAAATATTTTTACTGAGCATTGTGATGCTGTTTGGAGCCAATTTACATCGTCTGTGGCAGCACTTTAAAGTGCTCAATCAGGTTGGTAATTGTTAAAGGAAATTAATGTGGTTTTAAACAAAATAAAAGGGGTTTCTTAAATCTATTTTTCTAACAGGAAAGGAAGTTTAAGAAAAGGTCATATTTAACTATTAATTTAATTTATTGATTAATTAAATTTCCCAGTTTTGTGCTCACAACTAACACTTCCTGTTTTAATGAATTTCTAACCCACTCCAACCTGGTCTTATAGACATCTTTTACTGTCCGTTTTATTAACTGCACTTGTCTTTTAAAGACACTTTTTAATTAATTAGCTTAGATTCATATCATGCTTTTATGAGTTCACAAGCTGAACAGAATACTCATACGCCATGTGGCTCTTCAGGCGATTGGTTGGGAAGTGTCGTCCCCACGACGTCTACACCTGTTATCGGACCACCATGTTCCTGGCCCTCTTGCTGGGCATTGTGCCTTATTTCGTGACCAGTTCCAATGGAAGAGGCCAGCTAACAGGCTCCTATTTCGGCTTTGTCAACATCCTCGTTCGAATGGCCATATATGTGGGAAGTTCCTTATGTATCAGCATCGATCGGGACTCCCTGATGTCCAACTTCTTCTTGACGGAAATATCCAATGTGATAGATGCCCTGCAGAGGATAAATGGAATGTTGGGCATCTTTACCATTCTCCTGATATCACTGCTGAAGCGAAGGAAACTTCTAGAAACGCTGGACATTTTCGATGTCCTCGAAAGAGTGGCTTTTCCGCGGGTGGGCGTGGCCATGCATCAGATACCGGCAGCGAGGAAAATGAATCGATTGCTAATGTTTTTGGTGGGCACCACGACGGCCTATATAACCTGCAGTTTTGTGATGATCAGCCTAAGGGATGCGGCCACTTTTTCCATTTCCTCGGTGATCAGTTATTTTTCGCCGCACTTTATAGTCTGTGCTGTTTGCTGCCTGGCGGGGAACTTGCTAATCAAACTGCGCATATATCTAAGTGCTCTGAATAAGGTTAAATGGTACAAAATTATACCCACATTTCTAACTAAGATATTTCCCGATTTAATCTCCTTGCAGGTCCTGAAAAATCTGGCACATCAATGGGATTCGCGAACCATAAAGGCGGTCACCCAAAAACAGCGCTCTCTCCAGTGCCTCGACTCGTTCTCAATGTACACCATAGTTACCAAGGATCCGGCAGAGATTATCCAGGAATCCATGGAGATACATCATCTGATCTGCGAGGCTGCGGCCACGGCTAACAAATACTTTACCTACCAACTGCTGACCATTATTTCCATAGCCTTTCTCATCATCGTTTTCGATGCCTACTATGTCCTAGAAACTTTGCTAGGCAAATCGAAGCGAGAAAGCAAGTTCAAGACCGTGGAATTTGTGACATTTTTTTCCTGTCAAATGATCTTGTACCTGATTGCCATAGTTTCGATTGTGGAGGGCAGCAATCGGGCTATAAAGAAAAGCGAGAAAACAGGCGGCATAGTGCATTCCCTTTTGAATAAAACCAAAAGTGCGGAGGTCAAGGAAAAACTGCAGCAATTTTCCATGCAGCTGATGCATCTGAAAATTAACTTTACTGCTGCTGGACTCTTCAACATTGATCGAACTTTATATTTTACGGTGAGTTGGTATACAAAATGAGATCACAAAAATTTATTGAGTTATCCACTTAAAATCAAAGTAGAGAACGCAGACTTTACACTAGCTGTTCCTGACTTAGACTGTATTTTCTCCAAGTACCTAAATTCAAATCAAATATTACGGTCACAATAGAAACATAGTACTAAATACCAATATAATCAAATAAAATGCCGAACGGCCATACAGTTGACGTGTAGTACGCAGCCATTTTTCTGCTAGCGACAAAGATCGACAAAGAATAATTTGTATGGCATTACTCATCTTTAAGATTCTTACGTCCTAATAGTACTCTGTTAATTATATTCACTACACTTTTTCTGTGACATAATCCTGTTATCCCTTACCACAGATCAGCGGGGCCTTGACCACCTATCTCATCATCTTGCTGCAGTTCACATCCAATTCCCCAAACAATGGCTATGAGAATGGCGGCTCCTGCTGCGACACCTACAATAATATGACGAATCATACTCTTTAGACGTGTTTCCAGTTTTAGTTCGACAAATGGAAGTGCGGTCTGGAGTGCGATGGAGCCGGTGAAATGATATAGAATACGTCCAGCAGAATGTGTATTTTTTGTAAATGTTGTTATTGTTGTTGCTTTCGAAAAGTACTTAATATTTGTCAATGTGAGCCAACGATTGAAAATAAATGGAAATAATCGTTTAAATGTGTTTTTGTTGTTGTCAATAAGAGGATATGAGTTTAAAAAAATTATTAATACAAAATTAAATTAACTTAATTATTTGAGCCAATTTCTAAGCCAATATATAAGGCTATTACTAAGATTAACGAAAAAAATCCATAAACGGAAAACTTCATATAAAAAAAAGAACGAAAAGAACAAGAAGAAACCTGTTGTGGAATTTCGTTTGGTTGGGTAGTAAGATAAACGGAATTCCGTGAGCAAAACGGGTAAAACGGTTAGCAGATCGCACCAATAAACAGCTGTGATTCCGTAAGCGAAATATATAAATTACTTATATTTCGTGAGCAACATGTAGGGGAGGGTGAAGGGGGAAGTCGCTGCTCAGTTAATTCGCTTCGACAGCCGTGAGGTTAATGCCCTAGTTGGACTTTTTTTCTGTAAAAAGGTACTACTTTCTTGTGGAATTGCTCAGGAGGTAGGACCTCACCGTTTATGTAAAGTTTTCATTCGCTTTTATTCATGCGTGGCCGGTTAAATTCCTGTACTCGCACGATCGCTGCTCTGCTCCATAGAAAATTCTTCCTGAAATTCTTCTGCCGCTTACCTCTTGCTGAACTGGGGTGCATCTCTATTATCCTCCCCTTTTCACAGAGAACTCTATCTGAATTTGGTTACCGCATGAAGCAAAGTCTGGGCGGAATTGTTAAAAAGCGTGAAGGCAAGGCGCATTTTATGAGATTTAACACATAAAAGACATTTGAATTGTATTGGAAATTATTTTTTTGGCGGTGATGCCGTTGGCGCCACTATTATTTTTCTTCAACTCCATTGCGGCGTATTACATTAATAATAAGCCCAATAAAATGCGTTTGAATTAATTTCTCTTGATAAAGTTTGTTTACAAAACACAGCTAAAAATACAAGTCAGTGTGACCGAGTTTGATCGATTTTAACCCTTTTCTTTTTTTCTTGGTCACACTGGTTACCGAGCGAAATATATCACAATTTCGCTCACGGAATTCCGTAAGCGGCATGGGGGCCAACTATGGCAGCTTCAAGGTGCTCCGGCTTCTCCGGCATGCCCAGGGAAATATTATTATTTTATAAATTTATATTGTAAATGATATTTATATAATTATTTTTCAGCCCTTGCTGCTTCGACCGCACCATATACCCGCCGGAAAAATTCGGCTCGAAGGACCAATGCTATGGACGGGGGCTTAAATAGAAGTTGCACACGATAGAAAATAACACGAAAACTTTTTGTATAATCATAAATTGGAGCTAATAAATGTTACTTAAATTAGAAGGCTTCAGACCCAGCTGGAGACTTGCAAAAGAGTGAAGAGTAATGACACTGAAATATTTTACTTTATCCTTTATATCCCTTTAATCCGAATATACATCAACAAATTATTTCTTTCCAAAAATTCACTTCAGCAAATTGGCAACTTTTGGCCACTTTTGCGTGGCCACTAAATGCCTGCCGTAAATTGTTTGCCAATTGTGTAATTAATAGCCAGTACATTGGCCATACTAAAGTTCACAAAAAACTGGCCATGTCACGAAATTCTTTGAACTCGTTGAACTTGTTTGTTTAACAAAACGACCTTGCCCACCCCGATCCCACCCCGACGCTTACGGTTAATTAAATATTTACTGTTATCGGTATTAGCTTATTACGTGTGCGAAGGTGTGTGACAGCCCTTTAACGATTTTGATATATGATACATCAGCCGTGTGTCCAGTTGGCACAAAGGCCATCATCATCATCAGTCCGGCGAGGACTTCCGCTGTCAGTTGGCGCAAAATACGCGAATCGAGCGGACGTTTCTACGTTGGAGTTTTTAAAACTTGGATATAAATATATATCGAATGCGTGCTGTATAAGATCTTTTACTGATTTTTTCGAATAATTAATTCGAGTGTTTTAGATCTGAAAGAATATATAAAAACTGAAATTCTTTGTGACTTAGGGAACTATTCAACCAAAAATCAAATATAAATTCAATAAATAAAAACGGCAATGGCCTTTAAGTTGTGGGAGCGCTTTTCGCAGGCCGATAATGTGTTCCAGGCCCTTCGACCCTTGACGTTTATCTCTCTATTGGGCCTGGCTCCGTTTCGATTGAACTTGAATCCGCGAAAGGAGGTGCAGACATCGACCTATTCCTTTATCGCCGGCATAGTACACTTCCTGTTTTTTGTCCTGTGCTTTGGGATATCCGTAAGGGAAGGCGACTCCATAATAGGATACTTCTTCCAGACGAATATCACGCGGTTGGGCGATGGAACTCTACGCTTGACGGGCATCCTGGCCATGTCCACCATTTTTGGGTTTGCCATGTTCAAGCGGCAGCGATTGGTGAGCATTATCCAGAACAACATCGTGGTCGATGAGATATTCGTGAGGCTGGGCATGAAGCTGGACTACCGGAGGATCCTGCTGTCCAGCTTTCTGATATCCCTGGGAATGCTCCTGTTCAATGTCATCTATCTGTGTGTTAGTTATGGATTGCTGGTCAGTGCTACTATTTCGCCCTCGTTTGTGACTTTTACCACTTTTGCGCTGCCGCATATAAACATCAGTCTGATGGTCTTCAAATTTCTCTGCACCACGGACTTGGCCAGGAGTCGGTTCAGCATGCTAAACGAAGTGAGTTGGGGTTGTCCGCCCAGGGACCTTAATTTGATACAAAATGCAGTTGATGGCAAAAAAAATGCCAATATGCTAAATTTAATGTGACCTACTTATGTGAAAATTTTATTTTTAGAGATTGTTTAAACTAGGTATTAAACAAAGTAAGTCTAATTTAGTTTGACAGTTCGTTATGTTTCTGATAACTAAAACTTCCTAATTTTAATTTTCAGAGCAGCAAACTGAAATAAGAGACGGAAACTCAAAATTCAAAACAATTATCAAAAACAATTTTCTGATATTTTATTAAATAGAATAAATCAGGCTGGAATGACACATTCAATTTCTAGCCTCAATTTATTGTGCAGCGAACACGGCGAATTCAAAGCACACTAATGAAAAATGTAGTTTTTTGTTCCATAATGCTTTATTTTGGCTAGTATTTTTTTTTTTCGTAGGATTTTTAATACAAACTGTAACACTGTTATGTCAAGTCAAATAAATATTGATATTTGTCGAGACGGGAAAAAAAATTGTCTCACTGTAGTTATGCAAAATGCACCATTCTCTGCGATGTATCATTGCCAGATTACAAGAAAAGTCTAAGAAAACCTATTTTCTGTTATATATATAGATTTTCTTTAGTGAAATAGATAAAGTCATTTGTTGTTGACTTCTTTTATAATCCACTAGAGGTAAAGTTCCAGCCAGTGCTATATCATTATGACAGTTAATTTCTGGAAAAGCTAGAGGCGGATCCTAATTTGCCATTAATACGATTTTGTAGGGTACATGTAATAACGCCCAGTATCAGAACGTCCACGTGCGATATGTCACCTTCAAAAGTGTCATTTGATGTAAGTTTTTTGTGGGTCTTTATAGTAAAAATATAGCGAAAAAATGTTACCTACAAAATACAATTTTTGGGAGCAGTGCTGCCGGTAGCGTCAATAATTTTGGGGCGAATTCAAGTTGTTGCCGTCTCTCTCGCACTCATTTGAAATCCCATAAGGGAAAAATTGTAACAGTAAATTTAGGCTAAAAATTGAATGTGTCATTCCAGCCTCAAAAATGCTATAAATAATTCATTTTGGTTTATATTATGTTAAAGTACATACTACAAGCTAAAATTGATTAAATAATTATTATTTAACATGAGTGAACCAAATATTAAAGCTAAATATAACATTAGTGAAGATATTGGCTATATTATATTAAATAAACATTTATTGAATATGAAAAGGTTAAGAAAATAAGAAAGCTTTAAAATTTAATAATAATCATTAATATATACTTTAAATGTATAAAATATTATATAATAATATCTGAATTATGTATTTCTTCACCAGATCCTGCAGGACATCCTGGATGCACATATAGAGCAATATAGCGCCTTGGAACTCTCACCCATGCACTCGGTGGTCAACCATGTGCGATACTCCCATCGCCTGCGAAACTTGATTAGCACCCCGATGAAGCGGTACAGTGTTACCTCGATAATACGCCTCAACCCGGAATACGCCATCAAGCAGGTTTCGAATATTCACAATCTCCTCTGCGATATTTGCCAAACTATCGAGGAGTACTTTACATATCCGCTACTTGGAATCATTGCCATATCTTTTCTGTTCATTCTCTTTGATAACTTTTACATCCTGGAAGCTATGTTAAATCCCAAGAGATTGGATGTCTTTGAGGCAGACGAATTCTTCGCCTTTTTCCTCATGCAACTGATATGGTATATAGTAATTATAGTACTGATCGTGGAGGCCAGCAGTCGTACGATTTTGCATAGCAACCATACTGCCTCTATAGTACACAAAATCCTGAACATCACCGATGATCCAGAGCTGAGGGATCGTCTCTATCGACTCTCCTTGCAATTATCTCACCGAAAGGTTCTTTTCACAGCCGCTGGTCTTTTTCGTCTGGATCGTACTCTGATTTTTACTGTGAGTCTTTTGAATACATTTTAAAATGTAATACACAATTTCAATTTAATTTATTCACAGATAACTGGGGCTGCAACTTGCTACCTAATAATCCTGATTCAATTTCGATTCACACATCACCTGGAAGAGACTGCGCCCAGTTCCACAAATCACTCCCATCCCATACATGTGGGGGACTAATTAAACCATTAAATTATTAAACACCATAGACTTGTATTCATCGGCCTGTAAATGGGGATCTCTGAACGAATACATGAGCAATGTCATCGTTAAGTCCATGCAATGTCTTTCCCCGCTGCCGACGAAACAAATCTTGGTGATTGTGTCGATGGCAGTATATGCCTTCTGTAACGCCATGTTCGAGCCCTAGGGGATGGGACCATTACCAACTACAAAGCTACCTGACATACATTATACTTTATCATGACACGTATAATATTTCCTACATTGTATTCCGAAACCATGCATACCATATAGTCCTAAACACTTTATCACGCCATTTATAACAAACATTTTCGATATAACATATACACTTTATGACTGCATTTATAAAAAAAAATTTCGCTGTAAAATTTCGGAATGTAACCCAAAGACAAAATTAAATGTAACTTATATTTTGGGAAAATTTTAATCTTTGATGGATTCGTAGGGTCAAAAAGCAGTCTTTATAAGTAATACACAGGTGGATAAGCACAACATGGACTTGTATTCATCGACCTGTAAATGGGGATCTCTGAACGAATACATGAGGAATGTCATCGCCAAGTCCATGCATTGTCTTTCCTCGAAGCTAATTACAAAAAAATCCTTGGATTTTCTGGTATTTCAGGGGACGAGCTCTTTAAGCTACCAGTTGGTTAAAATAAGAGCGCATAATATGAGATAATTGCCAAGCAACCAGAAACTTTCCATTTAATCCGAACCAAATTATTGCGCGTTATAGAATGGTAACAAATTTTGAGTACCACAGATATTGTTCCGAACAAAAATCCAACTCGAAAAAGGGTTCCAAGGCCGTCGACCAGCTGGTGGAAGGCGACGATGTCGGTTTTCGAAATTATCTAGACGAGTACACAATAAAAATATCGGAAATAGCCGCGGAATTCTGGGAGAAAGTACCTGATGAGGTGGTGAATGAGGCAAGCACCTCCAGGGGCCTGTAAATGGGGATCTCTGAACGAATACATGAGCAATGTCATTGTTTTTCCTCGAAGTCGATTAAAGAAAAAAACTTTATATATTTATAAAAAAAAAATCGGTGTAAAACTATTAATCCAGAAAACCATATTCCATAGCTCCAACTTCCACCAAAGCACGCTTAATGATGTATTTCAAGAAAAAGTAGTATTTTCAAGATCCCCTACTTTCCGAACTCAAAAGATTGTTAAACATCGAAGCTGTGTTTAAAAACTCCCAAGAATTGGATGAAACGAAGAGGTTTTGTTACTTTTATAGTGACATTTATATAGGGATTTTGAGACCTGCCCTGAACGAATACATGAGCAATGTCACTGCCATCATCATGTAACCCAAAGACAAAATTAAATGTAAATAAATATTATTATATTAATTATATTTAGGCGGTGTGGCCGCAGGCGTCCTGCTAGCTGACTGACCCCCGCCGGCGGATGCAGCGGCGGGCAGGTGCCTGAGCCTGTTGAGCCTGGATGGATTCATTATAGGAAAATTGTTCCAAACAGAAATCCAATTCGAGAGGGTTTCGAGGCCGGCGACCAGCTAATGGAAGGCGACGATGTCGGCTTTCGAAATTTTCTAGACGAGAACACCATTAAAATATCAGAAATATCCGCGGGATTCTGGGAGAAAGTGCCTGATGAGGTGATGAATGAGGCAAGCGCCTCCAGGGGCCTGTAAATAGGGATCTCTGAACGAATACATGAGCAATGTCATCGCCAAGTCCATGCATTGTCTTTCCCCGCCGCCGATGTCGTAGAGCACCTGCGACGTGTCGCCCTGCCCATTGTCATCGTTGGGCACATCCGCGTTCACGACGACTGCCGCCACGAAATTGGCGATTAAGTCGCCGCCCACGGATCCTTGGGACTGACAGCCATTATCTCTATCCATGAGTTTTCCACGGAACTCGTGCTTATGCGTACCTAGGGCGGCGGCTGCTTGCCCAGTCGTCCCGTGGCATTACTATTTCCGTTGCCACTTCCCGAGGACGGGCAGCTCTTATTCTCCTTCTTGTATTCCTCGTATGCTGTGAAGCAGCAGCATTTTGGGTTGGCCACTGATCATGGAAGAGCAGGGGATGGAGCTAACATAGCCATAATTTTTTAAATTGTGATTTTGGCCCTTTTCAATTGCAGAGCAGCTTGTCCTCGTCGGCGGCATCTGGAGCTGGCCCCGCGGCTTTGGAAAGTTTGATTTGCTTATTTCCTTGTGAAATCACATATTTTAAGACTTCATTTTGTTTATATACATATGTGTATATATATATATATATATATATATTATTTTACGGTCAAGATCCCATATATGTAATTGGATCGCCTTGAATTGTAAGTAAATTAATTTTTCTCCGTTATACGGCTTAAATTCCAATTGCCTGTTCCCATTTCGCAAGGGTCGCGGGGTATTATCAGATATATTCTTCCTCTCGCGCTACTCCGGCGAAGACTCTTCCGATTTAAAATATCTAGCGCAATCTACTATTTCTCTTAGCTCATCTGCGTACCGAGATTGCTAAGAGTGGCCGAAAAAGTGTATTTGGCTCTCGCTATCACTCATTTGGTTGCTAAACTTAAAATAATTTTCGTCGATTTTCAACGAAGACGAAGGAGGATTTCAAAAGAAGAAGTTAATATCGAGCTCTCGCTCTCTCTTACTGCTTCGTGAGTACCACGAATAAACGTGCGTATATTTAACGGTAAAGCCTTTGCTATTTTTTTATTACTATAATTATATTAATTATATTTAAATTTTAATAAATGTTTTTGTTTCCTTACTTTCAAATGTACAATGGGAACTTCTACATGTTATATAAAGTTTTCTTCTTCTTTCAATTCGCCGACTTCGGCTGGATTTTCACAAGCTGTCTCACTTTAATCATGTCCATATCGGGCTCGGATCCTCAAACCGGAAACGCATTCCTCTTTGGCTTTGCGTAAGACTTCTTTTTTAGTGAGTCCCTTTTTAGTGGCTTCTTTGGCCCACAGCCTTGGCCCCTGGAAGCGCTTGCTTCATTCAGACACTTTCTTCCAGAATCCCGCGGCTATTTCTGATATTTTAATGGTAATCTAGAAAATTTCGAAAGCCGACATCTTCGCCTTCCACCAGCTGGTTGCCGGCCTCGAAACCCTCTCGAATTGGATTTCTGTTCGGAACAATTTTCCTATAATGAATCCATCCAGGCTCATCCAGCACCTGCCCGCCGCTGCATCCGCCGGCGGGGGTCAGTCAGCCAGCAGGACGCCTCCGGCCACACCGCCTAAATATAATTAATATAATAATATTTATTTACATTTAATTTTGTGTTTGGGTTACATGATGATGGCAGTAACATTGCTCATGTATTCGGTCAGAGAATAGGGGGCAGGTCTCAAAATCCCTATATAAATGTCACTATAAAAGTAACAAAACCTCTTCGTTTCATCCAATTCTTGGGAGTTTTTAAACACAGCTTCGATGTTTAACAATCTTTTGAGGTCGGAAAGTAGGGGATCTTGAAAATACTACTTTTTCTTGAAGTACATCATTAAGCGTGCTTTGGTGGAAGTTGGAACTATGGAATATGTATGGAATATAGTTTTCTTGATTAATAGTTTTACACCGAAGTTTTTTTCTTTAATCGGCTTCGAGGAAAGACAATGCATGGACTTGGCGATGACATTGCTCATGTATTCGTTCAGAGATCCCCATTTACAGGCCCCTGGAGGCGCTTCCCTCATTTATCACCTCATCAGGCACATTTTCCCAGAATCCCGCGGCTATTTCCGATATTTTTATTGTGTACTTGCTGGCTGGTCGCCGGCCTTGGAACCCTTTTTCGAGTTGGATTTCTGTTCGGAACAATTTTCCTATAATGAATCCATCCAGGCTCATCCAGCACCTGCCCGCCGCTGCATCCGCCGGCGGGGGTCAGTCAGCCAGCAGGACGCCTGCGGCCACACCGCCTAAATATAATTAATATAATAATATTTATTTACATTTAATTTTGTCTTTGGGCTACATGATAATGGCAGTGACATTGCTCATGTATTCGTTCAGAGAATAGGGGGCAGGTCTCAAAATCTTCGTTTCATCCAATTCTTGGGAGTTCTTAAACACAGCTTCGATGTTTAACAATCTTTTGAGGTCGGAAAGAATGGGATCTTGAAAATACTACTTTTTCTTAAAATACATAATAAAGCGTGTTTTGGTGGAAGTTGGAGCTATGGAATATGGATGGAATATGGTTTTCTTGATTAATAGTTTTACACCGAATTTTTTTTTTTTTATAAATGCAGTTATAAAGTGTATATGTTATATAAAGTTTTTTTCTTTAATCGGCTTCGAGGAAAGACAATGCATGGACTTGGCGATGACATTGCTCATGTATTCGTTCAGAGATCCCCATTTACAGGTCTCTGGAGGCGCTTGCCTCATTCATCACCTCATCAGGCACTTTCTCCCAGAATCCCGCGGCTATTTCCGATATTTTTATTGTGTACTCGTCTAGAAAATTTCGAAAGCCGACATCGTCGCCTTCCACCAGCTGGTCGCCGGCCTTGGAACCCTTTTTCGAGTTGGATTTTTGTTCGGAAAAATTTTCCTATAATGAATCCATCCTGGATCATCCAGCATCTGCCCGCCGCTGCATTTGCCGGCGGGTCAGTCAGCCAGGAGGGCGCCTGTGGCCACACCGCCTAAATATAATTAATATATTAATATTTATTTACATTTAATGATGATGGCGATGACATTGCTCATGTATTCGTTCAGAGATCCCCATTTAACGGCCGATGAATACAAGTCCATGTTGTGCTTATCCACCTTCTTCTGAAATATTTTTTTTTTTTTACGGTCAAGATTCGATATAATTGGATCTTCTTTAATTGTATTGTAAATAAATTAATTTTTCCCCGCGGGAAAATCCCTTTATACGGCTTTGTTTCCAATTGCCTGTCCCCATTTCGCAAGGGTCGCGGGGTATTATCAGATATTTCCTTCCTCTCGCGCCACCCTTGCGAAGACTCATTCGATTTAAAATATCAAGCGCGATGTTCATTCTAGTATTTCTCTTAGCTCTTCTGCGTACCCACCTTGCTAAGAGGGGCCGAAAAAGACTATTTGGATCTCGCTCGCACTCATTTGGTTGCTAAATTGCAGCGATGGTGAGTACGTAAGTAGCTTTAACAAAAACAATTTAAATGTTACGTTACGTTACGTTACGCCAACATCAACTGACTAAAACCTGACTGCTACGACACAGTTCTTTTCGTTTGCTGACAAAGGCTGCTTGAATCGAGTGGAAGCATTCCCTTCGAACTCTGAAACAATTTGAAATGGAAATCTTTGTCCCAGACCCAAATTCGAGGTTGGGAGAAGATCCGACCCAATTTCAACTCACCCCCATATCCGACCGAATAAGCTCCACTTTTGCTACATTGCAACATAATCGCCGGCTGACGGTAAGTGGCCTTTTGGCCCCAACTGAACACTAATCCGCCTGCGCACGAGACATCGGAGGCGAAGAGAACGAATAATCCAATAAGAAGACCCGGCTGAAACAACGACATTTGATTGCTTTATTGCCTCATTGGCTTTTCGAGCCATTTCCCCCGATCCAGGGAGAAGTTGTGGCCCAGTAATATGCGAAATGGAGGCCCATGGAGGTCGAAACTTTGATCAGCTTACATGTGTTTGCGGCTATTCGTGTGTCGCCCGGTGTTCACTCAGCGCTAATCATCACGATTAGCCGCCTTGATAAGGCTTCGACAATTTGTTATCAATTTTGGTTTTTACTTTACGATTTGTTTACTTTTCCACTCTCGCCACCCGTTGAAATGTGCGAAAATCCGTTCAGTTCTACAAAAATCTATGTGCATAATCATTTCCCCCATCGCAGATTGTGCATCCTTGAAGTATGACCTAGATTAAATCCGTAGTTGAATTCGTTGAGCTTCTGCTTTAGCTTCCTTAAAAATTAAAAATATATTAATATCTATCTTGGATGCAATTCAAATTTCTGCTGCACATTTAAAAACACATTTTTAATAATTTAAACAAAATAAATAAGGAGTTTGGATATACTCAAACAAAACACATAACTTAGCTTTACCTTCCTTAAAAATTAAAAATATATTAATATCTATCTTGGATGAAATTCAAATTTGTGCTGCACATTTAAAAACACATTTTAAAATATTTAAACAAATAAAAAAGGAGTTTGGACGCTTTAAATTTTCTAGAAAATGCATTCAATTGAAGGAATTGTGATATTTACTAAAGTTTGATGCCAAAGTTGCTCTTTTCGATCAGGATTTCATAGATTTATTTTTATAAAGTCATGCTTACCTTACACTTTTGTGATCAGGATTTTAGGTTTGAATATTTCCCAATTTTATACCACTGTTCTTATCTCGTAATTCCTGCATTTGAATGCAGTTTGAAAGCCATGCTGACGCTTCAGATTTCATATAGTTTAATTTAAAATTCAATGGCAAAACTATGGATGTCCAAGCGCAAATTAACCCAAACACCCTCTCACACACGCACACCCACACACCCGCGACTTTCGCGCTCTTCTCAAGCTCATTTTCATATGTACACACGGAGAAAAAATAATTTATAGGAATGTACAGTGGCAATGGGATATTTAGACAAAATTATTAATATTTTGTATTATTTAATAAACAACTAAAATTATTCTAAAATGGTTAATGTTTAATATAATAAACCTTTACTATCTATTAAAATACTATTCAAATTTAATTATCAATAAAGAAGGTATAAAACAATTATAGATACATTTATTGTACATTTTAACATTTATTTTGGAACGCAATAATATTGAGATCTGCCTTGCCTAGGCACTAAACTGTTGGATATTAATAAGAGGGCGTTCTAAGAGTCATCCCCTATTTCGCTAAGTCTCTTATAATAATAATTACACTGCAGAAAAATACTGAATTCAATCGATAAGAGTGATTCGAAAAGAAATGCAACTAGCTACGTTCGCAGCGGTAAAGGAAAAATTCTTCCTAAAAGGTGTTGAACACTGACCAACTTTATTAATTTATATAGTTAAAAATGTTCGCTTTTAATATTAAGTGGATATTGAAATTAAATTCTAGGACAAAAAAAATATAGAATTAAAGTCTAAGGAAATATTGAAACACTGTTAAAAAAAACATATTTTTTAATTTGTATATAAGGAACTCTCTCTTCCCAATCTGAATCGAAGATGAAAATGTGGTCTACCTAATGCATTTTGTTTTACTTACCTCTTAAGCACTTAATTTAATTAAAAATTTGTATAACGATTTTCAAAATTTAAAGAAAACAGTTTTTCTAGTTTTAGACTCTATAAATATTTTTCTGGGTGCATTTTCATGTGTCGCACTTGACTGTCAATCATGAGCCACCGAATGGAGGAACAAACGGTGACCGCTCCGCTCCACTCTGCTCCGCAGCCTTCCGCTCCTCAGTCGCTCGCTGCCGCCGGCAGCGCTGCTCCGCGCCGCTCAAGCGGATGGGTCCGTTCGCCGAGAGTCCGCCGCACAGTCGTTGTCGCGTCGCCGGGCGTAACGGTGCCATTGTACGGAATTTATACGGGATTGCACGCATTTTCCCCATCAGCCGCGTCCAGTTTTCCGGTCTCTCCCAGAAAAAAAAAAAAAGAAATAATCCTCCACGTGCTCAAGCGTTGTGTCCTCCGACTTCCCTATCGAATTTCAATTTCCTTGCAAGGATAAGGCGACAAAAAATATTGGAAATAGAAAACTGTGATTTGTTTCTATTTAGCAAATAAAAGTCAAGTGAGTGCCTAGCATGGAAGCGAGAAAAAACGGACAGGAATTATGGGGAAGGAGCTGCAGGAAGTCGTGTGCTTCTTTAACCCGTATTGCGTAGTTTTTTCCTTTCAACGAATTAACCATTGGCTTGATTTGGTTTAATCGCCGACAGACTTATTAAGATTACAGGCCATTAAAAGAAATCAACTCGACAAGAAAGAAAAACGGTCGCCAGACATAAATCTATATACGAGTATATAAGTGCACTGAGACCTACACCTACATATCATACACTCTCATTGTGTTTATTTATATTTGCCTTGTTTGGGCGGAAATTGAAGCAACGGAATGCAAGACAAAGGGCTGCCAGACAACCTGTTGATTATGCGATAAATATTCGAAATATTCGTAAAATACTCTACACTCAGCGGCTCAAGATCTAAGTGCGCATACGACCCGTGAGCCGGGTCAAGCCCGGTTCAAGTTTATTGATTGCAGTTTTCAATATTTCCCTTAGGCTCGAGTGAAATGCACACATTTATTTCATAAATGCATTTTTATTTATATATTTTGAGTGGCATTCTGTTTATATTAAATGTTTATATTAGAATGCGCAATAGGAAATATAGCTCATAATCAAATTTCCGGAGGATTCTACGTTGTTTAGACTTGGTATCTAAAAAGATACTTTGGAACCTTCAGCGGGTTACGCATACGACCTGTTGACCAACATAGTTCAAGTCAATTGAATGTTAATTCGTTTCTGCTAATTGCAGTTGCGTGTGCTCTTTCTATAAAGAAATTCGTGTTATAAAATGAAGACTCTATTTTCCATTCTGTATATTCTTTAATTCAAAAAATCTACAAACAAAGCCCTTGCAAAAATTACGAGTTCAAGCATTGAACAAACACGAGATGTTTGCTTATTAATGCAATTGCGTGTACTTTGAAAAGCTCAAAATGTATTGAAGAAAAATCGTTTTTAAAAAAGATATCGTGCAAATAGTCAAATATGAATTTATTTAATAATTTAAATATTTAATTATGTTTGCTTTGTATGGGATTTAAGCTAAGGCTGCCAAGCACCTGTTAAAAAATTATGTAAACGACTCGTTGAGCGGCTTAAGTTCCAGTTGTTGTTCAATAAAAGCATAGAGTTCTCAGGCTTTAATTAAACAATGTAAAATGGAAATACATTTATTTTTTCGGGCACTGCTTAAAAAAAACAAAGCCCCCTCAGAAATAAGCAGGGTACTCAGGCATACGACTTTTTTATTGTTTATTTACAAAGCCCTTTTAAATTCTAAAACTCAATGGAAACAGCTGTAAAACAACAAATTACTCATACGATCCGTTAGAATGCGGCTCGAGCTTATCGAATTAATTGCAGCTACATGCATATTTAAAGATTGGAACCTGAATAGGGCTTGAGACTCTGTTGATCAATTAAACCGTAGTCAGTTAATTATATTTTTATACACTTAATTTATTTGGAATGTTTACTGTGAGTCAGCTGTGAGTCAATAGTTGGAACTAATCCTAATGCCCCCTAAAATACCAAATTTATTTTCGAATTCGCGACAAACACTGTGTTTGCAAATGGACCAAAACCAATAATTTATTTATAGTTCTTTTTAGTCGTCGCGAGTATTTCCGCCGTTGAAGGTTGCGAGAATTTAATTACATGCCGATAGCTCACTATCAAAGAAGGCGTCCAAGCAAATACAAAGGCAAATCCCATGAGGTTCTCTTTTTACAAACTGCGACGAATCTGCGATTTGTGGCTGGCATCTCAATGCCAGAGTTTGTGGTTAAATGGGAGGGATTGGAAGTAGGTGTTATGAGCTGATCTCTAAATATCAGGTTCCCAACACAGATAGGCGGCCTTTTCACTAATTATTAAGTGTCAGCTTCCTATTCCATCAAGGCACTTAACTAAACTTGCAACTAACTTGCACTTTTAGCTAAATTGTTTGCAATTTCCTTGCCAGATTGGGAATTTGTAGTTAACTAATTTTTATTCTTAGCAATAAACTCACTTTCACTTTGGTTTTATTAGCGAGTTCAGTGTTCTCCTTGCATTTGCATAGAATATTCATAAAGCGTTCAGTGCTTTCTTGCGCTTGGGAAATGTTAATAAGAAAGATCAACAGACTCACACGCCCGCTAAATTTAATAATGAATGAATGAAACATCTCGGCCAGCCGGAAATTTTTAAAACTTAATTGAAGGCAATTATTCGGTGATGTCGGTGGATAAATGTGAATGAATCTCTTGTGCTTTTGCTTGCTCTTGATCTAATTGAATCAACTTAGAATTGTGGGATGAACTCTACAAGATGCACCTGTCCAATGTCCACTCCAATTAAAACTCACTCTGGCCACTGGCCACAATTGTGAAGACAATAAAAAGGCGCCGACAGATGCCCGTCCGACAGTCATTCATCATTCAAAAGACATAATCATATCAATTTACCCGACACAAGAACTCTGCCTGACACGCTCCCGAATCAGCATTATATATGCTGATATATATATAGAATCGTATTCGTATTCATGTGCAATAACGGAAAGTGTCAAAGACCCAACCATAGCTCACAGCGGGGTCAATTGATAGACTCAATTATGACGATATATCGCAGAGATGCGAGCTCTTCTTCGGTCACATGTACCCCCCCACATGTATCTAAGAAATTTGTATATTTCTATGCTGATGTGATACATAAGGTGGTGGGAACACTCTGCAGATCGGTCCACTAATTGTCTGGCGATGGGCCTTTGATAAGCGATAAGTGCAGTGCAGTTCAATTTCCTCAATTATCTGCGACGTCTTCCTCATGGGTCTGTTTACCTAGAAGTTCAGAATCAGAATCAGCTTATCGGTTTACAGTCGAAATTCGATTTGATGAATTTATTTGTTTAAATTTATAAACTATGTAAAATACTTAAGATTTCTTAAGTTGTTGACATCAACTAAAAAGAGTCGTGGGAAATACACATTTTTACTAAATTTAAAGAGTTTAAATATCATAAAATATTTCTTGCGTTATCCTTAAACAAAATGTTGTAATTAATTAAAAGTTTAAAGAACTTAAACTTAAACTTGAAGGACATAGAAATTGTATTGTTTCTTTTAAAATGAAAAGATGTAACAATTTGTACAACTATTATTTTCTAAAGAAAAGTGAAACCCATATAAGGCCTCTCCGAATTTCGCAGAAAATAAAACCATGATTAGATACCGCGACTAAATTATTATAAAATCATTATTGATAGTGGAGGTTTGATTTATAGTAAAGTCACATGTTCATTAGTGTGTTGTTGTAAAATCAACACCCATTGTTCCTCCTAGATACTATCCTTTTACTTATTATTTTATTTGTAATTACATTGCTTCTGTGTGAAAGCAATTGCAAATTAATGTCCACACGGACTCATGACTATCATAACTTATTAAAACACCACGTCAGAGAGTGTCATGGGAAGCGTTGTAATTATCACCACTGAAATGGGATCCGATTGTACTTATATATCTCTATATGTATATGACGCGCTTACTCGCGCATTATTCTCACATTCTACATCGGTGTAAACAGCAATTTAAAGTCACGCTTTGCTTAAATTGATTCAATTATATTGATAAAAATAGACGGTAAAGAATATTTGCCACTAAATAACGTGACTGCACTTTGTGCACTCTGTATTTCCTATTATCTTTGGACTCATTGCTGGACACTTTCTTTGTTCTCGTTGCTTTTGTCAATTTTTTTTACTTAATACGTTTTCTTTACTTAATACATTTATACATAAATATTGCATTTTACATTTAGTAATTGTTTTTGCACTTTGAATGAAACCCCTGAAAGTAGGCTAATATTTTGATAGTTGAATTAGAGATAGCGGAAGTTAACTTTGGGATTAAATTAAAAAAATAGGAAGAAAAGTATTCATACAAAATTGTAACTCTCTTTTTTTATGATTTTATTTTTTACAGAATTAATTTTCTTTAAAGTAATAGGTTTTAATATTTTTCTAAAATCATTCCGGTTATTTTTTACATTTTGCCATGAAAAAGTGTTAAAAGTTCCTAATTTCTCATTGACAATCAATTAGGGATTTAGGCAAACTATAAATATTAAAACAAGAAATATAGAAATCAGATAACATGTCAATAAATGCTTAAGCTTATACACTCTATTAAAGATAAAACGATAATATGCAGCCTGCTGCTGTTTGTTTATTTACTTGCCTGTCACTGATATACTCTAAACAATATCCATATCGTCTATTTTCGTATTGTTTTGGCCAATTCAATATTAGTCACTGAACTTGTGTCTGTATGAAGGTTCCCATGTATTATTATTAACTTGCATATCATTACAGAGACCATTACACACAGCGTGAGCCATGCCAGCGCAAAACAGCGCCATGTGGGGCCAGAAGAGCAATCGCAAGTTAATTATCGGCATTTTTGGCTTCTGCCTGGGACTGTTTGGCATATTGTGCGGAATGTTCTGGGTGGACCTCTTCGATTGGATCATGCAGAAGGTAATTCCCAACGATGACAAGATTTTTTCAGGATTTTATAGATTCAAATTTTAAGTACAAATAAATTAAAGGTTCCCATAAACTTATAAATATGAAATAAAAGTAATAAAATGTAATGCTTCAGTACCAAGCTAATCAGCTACCCAGAAGCTAAAGATTAGTTAATTAACTAAAATATATTCTTCGCTTAATTAAATCAATTTTATTTCATTCATTTACGGAAGTTTTATATTATTTATTAATTATTATTTCTCAAAAAACCAGTATTCCTTTGTTATAATTTCTCAAATTTCCCAACCTTAAAGATCTAGTCCAGGTTCAAGATCAGATTCCGGTTCAGCCATGTCCAGTTGGATGATTGGACAGCTGCATTCGATTAACGATTATCGGGGAGTCAAAG
The DNA here is from genome assembly GCA_008044355.1 of Drosophila lacteicornis. Lineage (NCBI taxonomy): Eukaryota > Metazoa > Arthropoda > Insecta > Diptera > Drosophilidae > Drosophila > Drosophila lacteicornis. The sequence goes on along the minus strand of VNKF01005549.1, from coordinate 42,413 downwards.
GAAAAGCAGCCGCCTCAATTGGCGCGAGTCAGAGATCGAGGGAAACTCGTTGAGATTCTCAATTAATCCCAATTGGGATCTCTCTGTTCTTTGGCAGGAAATGGCGCTGGCACCCGACACACGTACCTATGACAACTGGAAGAGTCCGCCGATGGACCTGACTCTGGACATCTACCTGTATAACTGGACAAATCCGGAGGACTTCGGCAACCTCTCCACCAAGCCCATTATGCAGCAGGTGGGTCCATATCGATTTACCGAGCGACCCGACAAGGTGGACATCGACTGGCATCCGGAAAACGCATCCGTCAGCTATCGCCGGCTCAGCCTTTTCTACTTCGATGCGGAGGGCAGCAACGGAAGTTTGGACGATGAGATAATTACCCTCAATGCGGTGGCTTTGGTGAGTTAATATATTTGTATCAATATATTTAATGATATAATAAATAATAATATTTTTAATGTTAGTCCGCAGCTGCCACGGCCAAGCACTGGCCGGGAGTTCGAAGGGCCATGGTCGATGTGGGCCTCAAGATGTACGGCGCCGAGATGTCCGTCCAGAAGACGGTGGACGAACTCCTGTTCACCGGCTACAGCGATGCCATGATCGACGTGGCCATAGCGGTGCCTATTTTCGGGGACGATGTTAAGGTGCCCTTTGACAAGTTCGGTTGGTTTTACACTCGAAATGGCAGTGCTGATCTCACGGGTGTATTCAATGTCTTCACGGGTGCCGATCAACTGGCCAAGCTGGGCCAGATGAGCTCGTGGAATTATGTGAACAACACCGGCTTCTTTTCCTCGCACTGTGGAATGACCAACGGATCTGCCGGAGAGTTCCAGCCACAGCATCTCAAGCCAGGCGACAGTGTGGGACTCTTTACGCCGGACATGTGTCGTACTATTCCATTGGATTATGTGGAAACGGTCGAGATTGAGGGACTTGAGGGGCTTAAATTTTCCGGAGGACCTCGTTCTGTGGATAATGGTAAGTTGTGATGGGATATATCATTGATACTTAAATAAAACTACGATGCTGAATCATTCCGGAATGCCTCAGAAATCAATATTGAAATCAACTGAGAGTTGATTGACATAGGTCGGAATGTTAACCCTTTTAATCGTTTTAATTAAAACTGGGACTGAATCGTTAATTTGTTGTTGACACAGATACAGTATACTTTGTGTCAACAGCTTTAATTACTATTTAATCGGGCAACTAGCTGGTTGCCTAAATCTTATCAGAATAGCTCGTGACCGGAGTTTGTTCATTATAAACTTTTTTTTTACTCTTTATCCGATAAATTATTGTAATTCCCACGTACTTGTTGTTAAATCAGAATTAATTGTAGTAGGCGTAGCTGTTGTAATTCTTTTGTTTAAATTAATTAGCTAAAGCTTATGCAATTCTATTATTCAATCAAGAGAGTAAATATATAATTCTTTTGTTCTTCTTTTTGTTTAAGAGCTCAAATTTATGAAATTATACGTAAAAATTTTATTTAAATTAGATTAAATTAAATTAAATAAACATATTCCTGTTCATAGAGAAAATTGCCTCCAGTAAAACTCTCTTTGCCTTATTCATACTAACTATTATATTACATTTCTAACCAAAATAAAAGCTGTGTTCGAAGGATTATCAACTAAGCGTAGAAAATATATTTTAATAGCGATTATTTTTTAGAGGCATTGTCAACCAGCCGTTTCTCCAGATGTTGATATAATATTTATTATCATTTCTTTCCAAATTATTTATATATTTATTTTAAATGATATTCTTATCTTTTTAATATTTTTCCAGGCACTCAGTATCCGGAGAACCTTTGCTTTTGTGGCGGCCAATGCGTTCCCTCCGGCGTGATGAACATCAGTTCGTGCCGCTTCGGATCGCCCGTGTTCATGTCCTATCCGCACTTCTTCAACGGCGACCGATACTATGTGGATCAGGTGGAGGGTTTGAATCCCAGGCAGGAGGATCACGAGTTCTACATGGTGGTGGAGCCCAGCACGGGCATTCCCCTGGAGGTGGCTGCCCGATTCCAGGTGAACATGCTGGTGGAGCCCATCGATGGGATCAGCCTGTACTCGGACATACCCACGATATTCTTTCCGCTCATCTGGTTTGAGCAGAAGGTGAGGATGACCCCGGAAATGGTCGATCAGCTGAAGGTGCTCCCAATCGTCCTAATGTCCGGCCAAATCTTCGCCGGAGTGTGCCTGGCCGCCGGACTGATCCTGCTCTGCTGGGCACCGGTGTTGCACTTGATGTCCTTGTGCAGGAGTCACAGATACGAACTGAAGACCCAGGGCAAGAGCATTGGCCAGTTTAAGAGCCGCTCCCAGTTCTCCAGTGCCGAAGAGCTCAAGTCCAAGGCCTCCTCCACCGTGGCCGGCGAGAAGAGTGCCGGGGGATCGCCGGACAGTTCTCCGCTCCTCGAAAAAGTCCGAAAGCCGACCATCGTTAAATCACAGACAGGCGAGAGTGTGGCCACCGCGTCCACAGGCATCAGCGATAATAAACAGGATTAAATGGGATCATCTCTGGGGGTATCTCAGCCATTTATCTAGCTAGTTAAGCCGTCCTAGTGCTGTAGTCTTAGTAACTAGTTTAGTGACACTCTAAAACATGCAACGAAATTCCAACCATTCCCCGTGCCTATGCCAAAGATTAGATAGCCCCGAAGTCCATCTTCGCTTAGCTAACGAATACTCTTTTTACATTCCCTAGATGTTAAATATGTTTTGTATTTAAAGTGTTTTCTTGACCAACAGAGTGTGTCAAATTAAATATTTTATATAAAATTTGTGGATTTTTCTTCGGGGGGTTTACCTAAGAAATGAGAACTTTATGATGTGTAACGCCTTGGGATTAGAGGATTCTTTTGTTTTGATGATAATAACAGAAAAAAGTTTTTAAGTCTTTATCAACAAATCTTTATTATCTCAATAACAATTATACAAAATATATATAGTAAAGTATAGTATCAAATTTAATGCTTAGAAACCCCTAATCAACACTCTAGATTTGATCATGAATTTCCTATTCTTTGTGTTTGGATTTTTTATCGGAATCTTACATTTAGAGGCAAAGAGACTACGACTTAAAGTACGACAATATTTGCAATATCACAAATGACCCAACTTAAATGACTAAAATACGAATCGAAAAGGGAAAGGACTTGGGCTTGGATTAGGATTTGGGGGGACAGTATACAGTATTTCTTGTACTATTACTTCTTCATCTTATAGCCCTCGGTATAGCCATAGCTGTCAGCCACTGAAAGGTAAGAAACAAATATTATAAAATTAGTTACGAAATTAAGTTCATAAAATAAATAAAATATCTTACTTTCGTAGTCCTTGGAATAGCATTCAAAGAACTCGCCGAGAAGTTTGCCGGGCGGCAGTTCCCAGGTGGCAGTACCACCGTACTTGGGCGGCAAGGCACTGGCCTCAATGTGGGAGATCAAGGACTTGTAGTCCTTTCCGTGGAAGAAGATCTACCAAATGAAAGTTTATTAAATTATAAAATATAAAAGTAAGTATACCCGTAACTCACCCTCTTGCGCAGCTTTTCCCGAATGAAAGGTTTGAATATGGCAAAGAGCATATTGAATATATACGAGTTATTCACAATGTGTACCCCCTTGAGTCGCATACATATGCATTCCTGAATATAATCCAGCAGCATGGCGGCAAACGACGGCGTAAATTGTGTAATGTGGCTAAGAGGCAGACCTGCAAGATAATATTAAGCCAGCTCATTAAATATTTTCAAACGTTGTATAATTTTTAAGACTCAATTACCCTCCATATCGATGATAACCACTGCTCCGCAGATTTGTGAATACGGCTCCACCATGGAACCCAAGACGGTCAACTGAATGCCACGGAACAGATCCACCAAGGGCACCTGGGATGGCTTCCATTTTTCTGGAATTAAAAATATATATTATATTTATGTGTTATGTTAAAAATAAAGCCGAAACTCACTGCCTGCTTCCAGCACCAAAAGTCGGCGGCCGTGTTGGTCTCTTTGGGGCAGCAAATTCAGAATATTTGCCTCGAAAACATTTCTCAATTTGTTCGGAATTATATTCTCGCAAGCAATTCCGTACTTCAGCTTCATGTGATAGAAGTTCTTGAGCTGAAAGTATATAAGTTTAATTATTAATTAGGAGATTTACAAAGAAAATGTATTAAATATTAAGAAGGCATAGCCACAACCTTTTAAGCATATTTTGCCATTTTTAAAATACATATTAAAGCTTATCAAACTGAATTAGATTTCTTCAAAGGATATGAAAATTTAGTTCTCGTTTAAAATTACAATTCTTATTATTTCTCCAGTATTTTAATTTATATATTTAAATCGAAGCAAATTAAAGCCTTAAGAACTCACTTATTTCAAGGCACTGTCTACTTTAGTTTTAGTTTAATATTACTATTCTTTTTATTTTTCCAGTTTCATTAATTTTAAAATTTAAATCTAAGCAATTTCAAGCTGCTTTACTTTATAAACTCACCCTTTTCAAGGCACTCTCTGGATAGTAATGGCAAGGACGCAGGAACATCATCATGTACTCATCATCCAGCGGCAAATTCAGGTACTTTTCGTCTATAAAAAATAATAATATTAATCATTAATTAATTTATTAACTTAAAAAGAAGTTTCGCACTCACTTTGAATAAGTTCCCGGAGCTCCTTGATCGCCTGCTCCTTAACGCCGGGCACCTCACGCAGCTCGTCCTGTGCCTTCTTCAGAGCCCACTCCGGTGCCTGCTCCTTTTCCATGCGGATCTTCGCCGAGCCCAGATCGATGTAGGGGAGCTTCTGCTCATCGTAGCTAATGCACTCCGCCTTGCCCATTCTGATAATGATTCTATCTGGGATCTATCTGTGATCTGGTATCCGTGATCTCCGCTAGGTGTTCACCGGCTCGGGCTGCAAACGAGAATAAAATTGTTTAGGTCTCGACTCGATCATTTTGAGTGGTTTGGCAAGCGTTTCCTCAAAGCGATTGGCACAACTGGGTTACTTCCGCAGCTTGGCCGAAAGCAAGAGCCAAAGCAAAAGCGGCAACAGTTCAATGCCTTGCTCCAATGGAAACTGTCCAATGTATATATATATATTTATATATAGCCACTACACCCGTGTGTGTGTATGCACAGACAAAAATATTGACATAGAATGAGGGTCAACTTTGTCTGATTTCCTATCACAGATAAGTCGATTAAAGATTTTGATCACTTTGATCTTTTTGGGTTTATTAATTAGTTATTTTCTAATATTAAATTGATAATTAACTAAATTAAATTAATATGAAGAAGGGTGATCTTTTAGTAAATATAAAATATTTTAAAAGATTTGGTTAGAATGAGTTATTACTTCGATTAATAAAAATTGATTTAAAGAAATTTCTTGTTGTGTGTAGACTTTTTCATGACTCAATGCTGATCTTCATTAGCCACAACGGAAGAAGATGCCGCCTGACAAACAGGTAAATTTATATATATACTATATTCGTAGATAGACCGATAGATAGTGTAGACAATAGTGCCCAAAACTGGTCGCACAACGTGCGTGGCTAAAGTCGATGTGGATGTGGATACCCTCACCGCAAAGGTTACCGCAATTCGGTCAGGGTGCTTGAACACTTCACGGGTCATTTGTCAAAAACTATCAGAATCAGTGTGATGGGGTCACGGGAACTTTTTAATTTCTTAATTTAATATTTAAATGTAGGTTGCCAAATAGAGCTAGAAACATGTTGATCAAAGCCAACAGTTTCAGTTTGAAGAACAGCAACTAGGATGTATATTCAGCGGAAAAGTAAATTATTATATATAAAAGTATCGCCCATAATATATCATATCAAAAATATCGTTAAATTTAATATATTGGAATTTGAAACATCAAAAAACATCGCATTAAACGCTTAAATATGAATAATATATATAATTTCGAAACATGCTATTAATACTATTTTTCTTATCTTTTAAATTATCTTTTTTTTTATAATTGGTCCGATCAAAGAGAATATCATTAAATAATCGATTTATATATCGGTCTTCGCGTCAAACATCGATATAGTATCGGTATATTGATATTTTCTGCCATCTCTGCTATTATTTTGTTGTTTGTTTTTCCTTCAATTGTACTCGAATTTAAACTCGAATTTATACTATTTATTATATATACATTTACGTTCTATAGAAATGTACAATAGATGTTTTGTATGATTTAAAAAAAAACCTTATCGGCATCCATTACAAGAATGTTGTTTCCTATATTTATTTATTAAATTCACACACTAAATATTTTTATTTATTCTTATTCTTATTTTAAGGGTATCCAATATCCAGTATGTTAACTCTATTTTATTTTAGGTTTCAATTTTTTGTCCACTTAAGCCGAAACGTGCGCCGCCCCTTTGGCTCGCAGACGACTTGGCAACACCTTGGCTAGCAAAACAAAATCGAAAAAATTAAAAAAAGAAATACAAAATCGTTATAAAAAAAAACACTCGATGACGTAGCAACTGTGAGCCGGCGGTGATCTATGCCCTGTCATGAAGGACTTGACAATGGCAACTAAAAAACTTGGCCGCAAGATCGAGAAGTTACAGAATCTGGTTGTAGTGCAAATCGCTGACCATTAAATCTGATTTACGGCTGCTCTTGTGATCCGAAGCAATTAGTAAGTTTTTTTGATAGTGGCTTTTTGAGCGGTCACCGCCGCGCGAATGAAGGTAAAAGTCAAGGCCAAGTGCAGAGATTGGTGGATACATTAAATTGGAGCCGAAAATAAAAAAAAGAAAAAAACGTTGGACTTTTCTGTTTTGTCATTCTGGCGGCGGGCTTTATGTGACTTTATGATTTTCGCTGACTTCCAGAAATTTCGTCAATGAATCTTAGGTAATTTATGCCTCTTATTTGCTTTGGGCTTTTGTGTTTGACTTGGCTTTGAGCGCTGTGGAGTTCAACAGCCCATAAAGTTATGCGCATACTAATTTCTTGGTCAATCTTTTCTTCGGGTGTTGTAAAATCCAATTAAATAATACACAAAAAAAAGTGACAGAAGATTTGGGTGCGACATGCGATAAAAAAGTATAACAACTAGGCGTAATCTTAGTTTTGAGACCGTTTTTCTCGACACAGGTTTCGTGAGTCACGTAATGGCCAATTACCCGCATGCAAAATGTCAAGCAAATTGCTCTAAAAAAAATGGTTAATATCAAGTTGTAATGCGCAAAAATTACTTGAATAAAAAGATCGTCAACTTGGGCAATTTACTTAAGTTTCATCCTCTATTCCAGTTAATTTGTTTATCATAGGCACTCTAAAAAATAGAGTTAGCTTGAAAAAACATTGTTTTCCGTTTAGGTTTTTATCGCCTCATCAGGCGAGTATCGAATAGGTGCTAATTACCAGGAACTGATCTTTGATCACTAACTTTAAATTGTTCTCTTAGCGTTTCTCCACTTAGGGAATATCATATTTAATTTTAGTCACTCTAGGAACAAAGCGAACTCATGGTGATTCAGCATTCATCGAATCAGGTTTTTGTCTCTGTACCAGTTTTTATATAGGTTGAACATGGAGAGGACTTAATGCTTACTGCAGTTACAATCCCCTTAAAATGAACTTGAACTTTTATAAACGGGTTTAATGGATAAAAAATATTTCCATTGAAAGTGAAGGTAGAGACGGGTAAATATTCTTGCAATTTATGGATGGAAATTTATGGATGGACATTTACTTTACAGATTCAGGTTTTTAATTTTGCTGGCACCCTTACAGGATCTATAAAATAAATGCATTATTGTAAAATAGTAATTTTACAACTGGTGTATAAATGCGGTTTTAAACCCTGATAGTAAAATGGTTCTCATTCAAATTAAATGCAAATATAGTAATATCATATAATAACTCACTTTAATAATTTATTAATGTTATTTCTTTAAAATCATATTTAATGTTTATTTTAAAATATTAAATGTAAATTGCAATTTGACTGAAAACTATTACATATTTTCCAATATAAGAATGCCGTTAATAAATTCATAATTCTTAAAGAATTAGAAGTGTTTTTAAGTATATATCTGTGTAGAACAGTTTAAAGCCCTTACTATAGAAAATGAAATACTATTTTTAAATATTTTTTTTAATTTAAAAATTGCCATATTAAAGTAAAATTTAACGTTAGTTTCAACATATTAAATCAACGTGATAATATAAAACTTTTACTTTAATTTTCCCCACATTTTTCAATACAAAACAGGAAAGTCTTAAAACCATTTCACAACTATTCAATTGCAAATGAAGTTTGCAATATTAGCTTGCAAGCTGTAGTCACCGATTTGTTTATTTATTCAAATTCCGCCGATGACTGTTTATATTTGCATTTAAACAGAAACTTTGTAGTTGCACAATTTCAATTAAAATCAGGAAAGTCTTGAAACATCTCAACAGCTACTCAATCAGTAAGACTGTGATTTAAAAGCTGAATTGTAGGCCCTGTTTACTTTTTATGACCCAAAACAACGTACTGAGATCACAATCTGTCCGATGTTGCTTTAGGCAGAGTCAGAAGTTTCCAAGGGGGAAAAGTCCCAGCCGCCAATCAAAGTCTGACTTGAGCATATAATTACCTACTATTAGTATCCAGAGATACCCCATTAATGGGCGGCATTATGTGGCGTAACTTCACCTACCTCAATAATTGTATTGTTTTCGTATTTCACTGAATTCCGCTGAACTTTTGTGGCCTTTCGCTTGTCCCAACCGAATTGAAATGGAGCTGCTTTTGTATCCGGAAATTGTGGACTCATAAGGCGAAGTGCAATTAGTCGGCGCTATATATATACATTTAGCTATCATCAGTCTGAGGGCGAGTGTAATGCCAGTAGCAAGAGGCTGATAACTGGTATCGGCAAACAAAAGAGCAGAGAACAAAGGAACTACAAACGGCGACGATTTGGATTAAAATTCAGTCTTTGAAAGTCTAATCGGGTTATGTCCACCCATATAAACAGGAGATTATTGTATATAGATTAGCGCACTCGGCAGAAATAATACCGAAAACAAACTGCTGCTGTCTAATCAATCTCAAGTTAACTACTGTTATAAGGGAAAAAATAAAGCGAAACAAAGCGACCATTAAATTTGAAATGCACTTAGAAACAATGCCAACATGATATGCATAAATAAACGAGTCATATGAAAAATGATCATTACCGTCAACAAGCTTGCTATTAAATGCAAATTTTTATGCAGTTTTTTCTCTTTTTTTGCTCTGTTTACTTTTTACAAAAGATGACGATGCAATTGGTGGGACTTTACCAAAAAATTAGCTATAAATCGAAGCTGTTAATACCCTTTGGAGTTTATTTAAAATCAGCTAACAGCCATCATGACAAGTAACACTTTAGTAATAAACAAATACAAGTAGTTTTCTTCTGTAATGTGCTAAAATTGATTTAAAATATATTTTAGCATATAATAATATATATTATATAACTATATTTTAAAGAAAGTGAGTACATTAATTCTTAGTTAACGTTTTTTTATTCGTTTTATCAGTTTATTTTAAAATTAAAAGTATAGCTATAAGTTTAAAACGAATTAAAATTAAATGTTTATTTATATTATATTTTGTATATTTTTATATTTTATTTATTAAAAATGTTAGGATATAAATAAATAAAGTTAAAGGAAATCATAAGTTCTAAGAAAAATAAGAATAATAAATTATGAATCACAAAGGCTCTTTACAAACAAGTTTAGCAAATAAATATACCCCAAAAAATGGAACAAAACTTGCTAGAAAAATAAATCCAGTTAACTATTTGAATAGCTAATTGAAACTGGAACAATTAGACAATGGACTAGATGATCAACAAATAGATTTACAGCTCGCCCCTGACTCCGAAATGGGTCAATCCCGATTATTTATAATTAATATATATGCACAATGTCAGCTCGGATCAAAAGTCTAATGTACATACTTATATTACGTGCCTTGAATATTAATTATATTTTTTCAAACTAGGCAACTAGATATGTTATTTGCGATTCTATAGCAATTAGCCGGTTAGAAGGCAATCAATGAAAGTGTTTAGACACTTGAAATGTAAATTGGCCTCAATTTAATTAAGGGCAAGGAAAAATCCGGATTTTCCATTTAAGGTAGAAACTAACCTTTTAACTTTGAAAGAACACATTCACTTTGATTTCTCTTAGCCAATGCTTGAGGATTTTTTCTTTAATTTATAAAACCTCAACAAAAATCGTTGTTACCCATTTGATTTAATCGAGTAATTTGTAAATAGTAATTTAAACTGATCCGCTTGTATGAAAAATCTATCAAAGATAATGTAGCATTTATGGGAATAATCAATGAAATTACAGTCATTGAACATGTCGAAATTACAGCCATTGAAAATAATGTACATTTCTTTTTACTATTATTTTGTGATGTTTTTATTAAAATCGTGTAAGCTGAGTGTGTGAAAATTGATTGTACATTTATTTTATTTTACTTCGTAAAATGGAGTATAGCTTATTATGTGAAAATGTGTTTTAAATTTATTTGAATTATTTATTAAGCAAATATCATTTCATTTTCATTAGCAATTATTTTTTTGATTGGCAAACTAAATGTCGTAAAATATGTAAAAAAAAAACTATATACAAATAAAATGAAAATGTTCCTAGTATATAGTAATATGTAGTTTCAATTTAACCTAGTATATATTAGGTTAAATAGATTCTCCAACTTCTGAGTAAACTCATTTTGAAAACTTGATCTAGGGCAAATACTGGGCAATAACTCAGCGTAGTCCCAAAACTGTCTGTAAACTTACACCTATATCATTACAAGCCCCTCGGAATTCCTTGAGTCACCCACTGAACCGGCTCGTCAGAGCAGAAAATAAATATAAATAAATAAAAATAAATTACACATTCGTATCATTCTAGAGAAGCAGGAATAGCCGGTTTCGGTTTCTTTCACAATGCCAAAATCAAGCAACTCGATCGCGTGGAGCGGCGGCTATAAAAATTCGCCTTCAGTTCCAAGTACGATTTAAGCCGACTTCTGCTGCTGCTGCTGTTGTATTCAGAAAGATATGTAAATTTTCAGATTCAATAACGGCTTTTTGTATTTTTCGCAAGTCTCTGTCTGTCTCTGGCAGCGCGTCGTATCATTCACTTGACAAAATGTTAACAATTTGGGTAAATTTTGTGCCCACACACACTTTACCACCAAAAGAAGTTTAACTGGTTTCACTTATATTTCTCGGTGACTCTTCGTAGCGATCGGCAAGGTCACTTACTATATACTCAGTATGTGGAAATAGAATTCTCGACTGTTTGCACTGCCCAAATAGGCCCAAATAAGTTACCCAAATAGTGAATAACGAGTAGATAAGTGAGCTGCGGGTGAGCATTAAAATAAATTCAATCCAATGTTTTGGCGGCAATAGAGCAGATACGTTTTCATTGCCCAGTGAATCGGCTGATTGGTGTCTGAAATATTTATGAACGGCGACCGTCGATCCCGTGAATCGATTGAAATTAAAAAAAAAAAACAGCAGACGTATCAACTGCAGGGTGCGAACGGGACGGCACTGTGATGCGTCAATTTGCATTTCAATTGTGTGTTACATTTGCATTCATTAAAGTTAGAGGTGACAGCCGAACCCCAATAAATGGAACTGCAAGGACAAGCCCTTTTCCAGAGCTCCCTAAACTTTCAGATTGATCGGTTTTAATCGGTTATAATAATCCAATAGGAATGCTTTATAAAAAGTCGTGCTGATATAATATATGTATATTTAGCTAAATGCTAAGAAAATAAGTATCAACAATATTATTCTTGGTCATTTTGCCTTTAATTAAATGAGGAAAATAATATTTAAATTAAGTAAGAGTAAAAAAACCTTTTAAAATAATTTTTTGAAATTTTCCAGAGCTGCATTAAGCGACTACTTTATGATAAGAAGCTTAAGGACACAGATATTTAACTAAATGCCACAAAAAATAAACCTTATAAATAATAATAATAATAATAAAATTACTACTTTAGCAATTAACTAAATGAATAGAATGAGTAGAACAAAATTAATAGAATAAATATTTAATTGCAATATTTCTAACTATTAAGAAACATATTTATATTATTATGGCTCCTGCCAAACATTATTATTCAAGTCTTTTTAGAGGCATCTTCATATAAATTAAATTAAATTAATTTACCACTTTATCATCTGCATCTACTATTTATCTTCATCAAATTTAACTTATTCCTGTATTCTTAGTTTATTTAATGTATTTTCGGATTCTTTGTTTCTTTATTTTGGCCAAAATTACTTAATTTAACTTAAAGTTTCCCTCATTTAATTTTGTTCCATTTTTCACACCAAAAAACTCCTCCATTTAATCCCAAAAATACATTTCATGGAGCAATTACCTAAACATTATTATAATAACTGTTTAAAGTAACAACCAAAGGCTTAAATCATTAAATGCCACCTCTCTTAATGAAGTAGACACCTCCAAATAAAAATTAATTAAATGTTATTGAGGTAGACACCTCCAGATAATATATGCAAGCCATCCGAACGCCCTTTCAGCAATCCAAAGCTCACTCTTTTCCATTATTTTAGCCCATGAAAATTGCTCATTTAACAACATAACACTTCCCTCGCTCCCACATTTTCACACACACTCGAATGGTGTAATTTCCCAGACGCCCCCATCTGCCTCAGGTGATTTCCACTTAACTTAACCCCGCCGCCAGATATCATCGGCTACCGAAGATCAGTGAGTTATGGATATTATGAACTGGCATATCTCTATTTTTCGGGGAGGGGTTTTCGGTTATTACAGAGCCACAGCACGCGCTGACGAAATGCAGCTAACGTCAGCAGGCAAAGCAAGTGGTAATTGTTTTTATGGCCAAAAGCCAGAGCGCCGTAAGTTGCCTTGTGGCAGGTAAGCCAGGCCAGGCACACAGGCGGCCAGGTGGAGTCAGAAAGTGTGTCAACGTAGCTGCGCATGCGCACTACCCAAAAGTACAACAACAACAAGTAGGAAAAAAATAATATATAACTTCGAAAACAATGCCCAAAATCTGCTTTCTATGGAGCATAATGTTAACGCAACTTACCGCAAAAAAATTGAGAGAAATACACGCCTCGAACGGAGCACAGAGATATTTAATTTATCTTTTTTTTTTAAATAAAAGATTTCACGTTTCACTGTAGACCAACTTTTTTTTTGCAATTGGCCAAAAACGAAGCGAGGCAGGGAGATGGTGGTGGTGGTGGTGGCGGCGGCGAAGGAGGAGGAGAAGCAGGAGGGGTGTTTATGCTATTTTGCGGCTTTTTTGTGTGTTTGCGGGCAGGACGCGAAAATGCAGGTGCAAATCGAGGTGAGCGAAAAATGCGGCGACGTCCAAATGGCTACGCGGCTAAAACAACTCTGAGATCGAAAATCGCTCCGGAGCTCTTGTTATTAATTAACTGGCCAACTCAAGCTTGACAAAAAGACAACAGCAACGGCAAACGCAAATCCAAAATACAGAGAGGGAGAGTGCTAACAAAAAGCTCTCTCCGAAGGCCTTACACAGCACTGAGAAAAGCCCAAAAACTTTATACATCTTTATATAAAAGCTAAAAGCTTTTGGATTAGCATTACTAACTTTAATAAATTGTGTCAGTTTCAAATAATTTATAGATAGGTAAAAATATTTTTCTTCATTTCTAAGACCCAGAAAAAATTCATAAGCAATTCTAAAGATAGTGTTTTTATTTCTGTATTTAATTAAACGAAAAAAACAAATTGATGAGAGATTTTAATGTATAACCAACTTTATTGTAGTATTAATAAAAATGTTTCTTATACTTACAGCAGGAAAAACATTTTTAACGCCAGAAGTGTTATACCAGATTTATTATATAAGAAAACAATAAAATATTCATTTACAAAATATTTATAAAAACCTTCAAAGAATACTTTATGTGCGATTTTTTTTTTATTTTTCTGTCTCTTAAAGTATTTTTTTTGGTTTTTCTTTTAAAATTCAAGTTTATATAGAGTCACTTTATTAAAGTGTAATTGCATTTGTCTTTTACTTGCATAATCACTGTGAATAAATATTAAATCATTGCAATGTCTTGTAGCATTTCTTATAGGATACAGCTTTAATAAATTATATAAAATATAAAATAGTATGCATATGTTAATATAATAATGTTAAATAATTTGAAAATTGGGCTTATTAAGATATTTCAATTATTTATCAAAGTAATAATAATTCCTTCAACTTCTGTAATATCTGTTCTTCTGTAAAAATCAATCAAAAATGGGCGGAATAAAAAGTGTATTTCTTTTTAACACTGGCTGAGATCGCTCAAAGCTCAACTTCCCAAGTATCGAACCCTGGGACAAACTTTGAAAAGCTCGAACTTATTGGCTTGTTTATTATGGATTTTATTGCCTGATAGAGAAACAATAAACTGGTTTTTAATCCGTTTAGCGATATCAACGCGTGTTAATCTATCAATTACCCACTTTTGCAGAACCCCATGGGGGCCGAACTTTAACCACGCTCGAATAATTCCAATTATTTTTGCCTCTTTTTGACGCTCTTTCATATTTTGCTGATTGCAGCAGCACTTGAAACTGGAATTCTCAACTTTCTTTGGCCAAGGCCACCGGGTGAAGTTCAGCGCATTTGTTCTTGGCCGCTTCGTGGGTTTCTCTTGGCCATTATTGCAGTTTTTGTTTCTTTTTTTGAATTAAACACCTTATATCGTTATCAACTCTTTGGGTGTTGGTGGCTGATAAATTTAACACATTTTTCACCATTTAAGTTATCTAAATTATGGCAGTCCATATATGTGCGAGGGGAATAGGAACGCGCGGGCTGCCATAAAGATAATGACCACGTATTGAAAACCAAATAGCTTGTTGATTAATTACTTAACATTATTATATAAACAAGGTGAGTGAATTGCAATTAGCCATAGTAACGAAATTAGCCAAAGGAACGAAATTGCTAATATTACGTATACCAATATTACGTATACGCAGTGTGCAGATATGGCAGCTTAATCCAAGATGTTTTGATAGACTAACGCAAGAAGTTTATGTTTTACATTCTTAAAGCATAGTTGTTATTTATTAAAAGCATATATATTTAACAAAATATTATTTATGTTTTAAAAGTTTTTTCTTTATTTTTAAAAAAATAATGAGTGAAGTCTCTAGTGCTTTAACTTTTCTCCTGTTTTTAGTCCCACACTTAAATCCATAAGATATACAATTAAATCAATAAACACCTAATAAAAAGGTTTTTGTTGTGTGTACTTTTTTTAAATAAAAAAATATACAACTTCTGCAATTATCAACTAATACTAAGACTTAATTTTAATAAAAACATATTTTTCCAAGACTAATAAATATATTCCAACTTGTGTTTTAACTTACCTAATTTTGTATTCCTAAATTTAAATCAATAAATTAAATAATTAAATAAATAAAAAAAATTAAAAATGCTTTTTATTCGGTGTTTTTTATTCTTATTTAATTTTTGTTTATTTACAGAACACACATTAAGTATCTTTGCGACCAGTAACCAAGATTACGATTTAATTTTAATAAAAACATGTTTAAATGATCTTACTTTGTTACTAACATAAATAATACTATAGTATTTTTCCAGGAACCGTATAAATAACTATAAAAAGCTTTTAGGCACACTTAAAACCTATAGTTAAGTACCTCAAATTATATACATTTAAAAATAAGGCCTGGACTGTAACTGACCTCACCGGAGAGGCTATAAAAATAATAGACTTTTCCACCTATGATAGTTTATCTCAGCCGTGTCTATAGTCCAATTCAAAAAATTTTAAAGTGTTTATGACAACTCAACGTATTTTTGTTACTTAGAACATTTCCAAAACTTAAGTTCCCGTCTCCAAAACTTAAGTTAAGGATTATTCATGCATGGATTTCCCATGTTAATATTTTCTCAAAGCCAATATTTATTTACAGATGACACACATTTATTGACTTAACTCTACTTGACTGCCCTGAGCACTTCCGACGTCAGCGATTACTGGAAGATCAAAGTCGAACTGGGGTAACCAGATCGACATATGCCACGAAAGTGGGTAAACTTTGGCCGGTTGAGTGAGTCGATTTCTGTAAGACATAGATCAATCGATTTATAGTAATATATATTTTGCACTTTGTGCAGGTGTTTCTCGTTATTAATTATATATATTGGTTACAGTTACTCGCCTGACAAAGTCCCCAACTGGCACCAAATGTCCAAAGATCACTGTGACGACTACTATTTTCTGCCTTTACTTTTATCTAAATTGTAGCCCGGTGTCAAACATTTCGATATGATTCTTATCGCCGAGAACTATGGAAAATGCCATGAAAAAAATAAAAAGGAATAAAGACTTCTCCGCTGGGGATTTTCGACTTATCAACGGAAGCCATGAAAACCTAATGCGATGTATACGTTGCCAATCTTGCGATTAGCTTTTAAGGGGGCTATACATAAGTATATTTAGACGATTGGCATTGTCCTAAGCCGGCTAAAAAGTCTTTAGCACATGTCTTAAATTGTGAATACGTTTATTGTGATGATAAGCTCAGGCAATGCTATATATAACCACCATATTGTTCGCCCAACACTGATTCTTATGGAATAAAATCATGACTTTGGGTCATGATATTTCAAGTTAATTTGAAAGACTTTCAGGCATTTAAAGTTTTATTATAGACGCAATAATTCTTTGATTTTTCCCATAATGTTTTTTTTTTAAATTTATTTAATTGAATTCTTTTCTAATTTGTTTCAATGAGTGCATGTTGAAAAAATTTATAATTTCTCAACGCCAATGCAGCTTAAGATTTCCTGCATTTGGTTATCGCACTATTGGCATATTTTTTCTGAGCAATCATAATGCAAAAGTAATCTGAACACTCCCTCACAGCTATTTGTAAACAAAATTTCAATGGAGCGACTGCTATCTCCTCAACATTTTTAAATCCCCATCAACTGTATCAAAAACAGAAGCTCGATAAACCAGCTGATGCAGCACCGATGGCAAGAATCAACAACAGGCCAAAGAATGAATTAATACGTTCGCCAACTTAGCAACAAATAAGTGAAAGCAAAAACAATAGCAACAAAGAACAAGTTAAATACTTGAGCAAAATCGAAATAAAAGAAACAACAGAAACAACAGCCACAAAAGTAGGTGGTTGTCGACGACTCGACAACAAATACGAATCGTATCAAGAGTGAAGACTTTGCCCTATGACTACACTATATGGCAGTTGAGCAAAACAGTAATTCTCAGTTCCCAAGTACAGAACTATGTCGAAAGGATGAACAAATAGTTTTTATAGAAATATTACAAAATCTAATTTAATTTTAATTTATAATTAAACATCAAGGGAAGGAAATTTTTTTGCAAAAAAAAGAAGATAAATAACAATAAGATTAAGTTAATAGTTTAGTTAAGTTAATAGTATTAACAGTGTAGTATAAAACATGATTATAGTATATTTCAGAATTTATTTAATATTCTAACAATTATTTTTTTATTTTATATTTCAAAAATGATCGAATTAACACATTTTTAGTAATATACGTTGTTTTGCAGCCTCTTAAAATTTTTTACCTGTACATTAGCAAAGTAAATAACTAAATTAAAAGATTTATAACTACTATAAAGTATTATATATAATATTAAAATATTTCCAACTAATAAAAATCATTACCTTTAGTATTCAAATATTTTAAACGTGCATAAATAATTCCTTGTAATATTCAAATATTTCTTACTAGTATAAGTCATTATTTTCTTGAGGAATTTAATTATTTGAATAGCTAAGTCGCGTTTTTAATTAAATAATTTGATCTTACTCCAGAGAGCTCATTCAAGAAATGTATATATTTAACTAATAATATTCTAACATCTTCTTGATTTATATATATATTAAAACTTAATTAAAATTATCAAGAATATCAATGGTAGAGTCAATATAATAACAAAATTTGAACAGCCTCTTAAGAATTTAATTAAATCTCTTTGAAGTATTTTATTTAATAATTAATTTTTTTCCTCCACAAGAGAACCCACTGTAATTGAATACGTACACGTATAAGTCGATATTAGCAAAGAGGGTAACAAAGTGATTTTATGTGTGTTTGGGACATGAATTTCAAAACAAAGAACCGATCACGTCCCAATAATAACAATATGAAATGCAGCAACAAAAGCGGGTAACAATGATAACGGGCTACGATCGGGCGGATCCACGATCGGAATCAATGCCCCGAAAGGTGTGAAAAATAAAAAACCCGAGGATCTACAGACCCCCTTACACCCCCACTTACTTCTTGAATGAGAAACAAAAACAATAACAAATGAAAAAAAAAACAATAACACTTCGCAGTCAGCTTCTCTGCCACCGATCGGTGAAATAAATAATAATAATAGAAGAAAATAAAACTCCCGACTGCGCTGCTGCCACTGATAAGGATTATGAGCTGCGATTAGAATTCCAACGCACAAAACATGAAACATTCGATAATAGGCTCCTAGAGGAGTACAATATTTTTGGGAGCTGTTATCGCTCAAGAATGCCAAGTTGGACTTTAATCGAGAGTAGTTTTAATACCCTGTAAGAGGTTTTCGCTGGGAAAGTTTATATTGTTTGTTTAACAAGAGTTTACAGAAACTATTATGGGTTGTTAATACAGAAATTATTACAAGTAAATATAATATTTATATATGATATTTATTGGAGTTATTATTAAAGTAAAGAATGCTAGATTGTATTAAGAATTATCTTAAAAAAGAAAGAAAGTGAGAGTATTCTTTAAACACTTCATTTCTAAGGGGGCGAGTATTTAGCAAATAAGCATCTTTCAAATTTTATTAATGTATTATTAAAGTAACAAATAACCAATAGTTAAATATTATTAAAATATTATTAAAGTAAATAATGTATGAATGAAAGCTGATTTATCACTAGAGTGCGGATCGTTCTTTTGATTACTCAGAGGACGAGTATTTCTTAATATTCCAATATTTTGTAAGTTTTCTTAATCAGATAAGATTAAATTAATTTCTGATAAATATAATTTCTAAATAATATTATAATAAATTTTGTAAATAAAACATAAATACATACTCATTTTAATCGCCTTTAATTTATTCCATAAATAAAGAAAATAAATTAAAATATATTGCCATTATTTAAAAAATTAAAGCATAGAAAAAAAATATACCCCACTGCTTCTTGGTGTCTATATTTAAAGCATACCTCAAATTACATAATGAAACATATACAGGGTACCTTGAGATCGTCCCTTCTGGCGTTATCTTAATGCTTTATTGGCATTATGAGTGGCTTCATAAACATTACGCCGTTTCCGCTGTCAATAGGCTGACTTAACCTTTATTTTTTCGCGTTAATTGATATTTATATTTTGTCTTTTTTATTACGTGCTTGAGATGGGGATATACCAAGGGGTAAGCTGCGGCTAAAGCTAAAGGTAAAGCCAGAGGTAAGGCTAATTTGAGCTGGGGTTCAAGACTCCTGCCCCGTGTAAGCATCACGATCAGTGACGAAATAGCCACAGAAACTCGGAACTGACTCGAAAGTCGGATTTTTCTGGCCTAGAAGGGAGGTTCAATCGAGATGCCCGAGGGTTAAAGGCGTAAGGTGATTGACAGCCGCAATGGTGACCTTTTTTTGACGAGTCGTTTTCGGTGTGAGTTGTGGAGCTCAGCGCCATTAGTCTAAAAGATAAGGAGGAATGGGAATGGAAGTGGAAGTCGAGTCAAGACGGCTGCGATCGCCTCCGTCGGCGTCGCTGCTTTTATCGCCGACGCTGCCGTCGCGTCGATATATAATATAGAAGTTAACTCACAAGGGTTTCCAAATGCAAACCGAAATTCAGTTGACTCGAACCGCACGAGTCGCGAGGAAGCAAAACCGAAGAACGCTGACGAAAACCCTCGAGACAGTGAAAATCGTTAGGTAAATTAAGAAAACAAATAGTACCGAGTACAATCACTATCACCCCCAACTAATCACGGAAGATTGATCCCAAACGAATCAAATCAAAAGTGCTGCAATTTTCGGTTAGCAATCAGTGATCAAGGGAAAAACTAACACAAAAACGCATTTCTCGCATCCCAAAAACACGCAGGCCCCGACTTACTACATCCATTTAGGAGAGAAAAAACATCGAAATGGCAACCGTCGATATCAGCGAGGAGGCCTTCAACCTTCGTTTGGGCTATCTGAAGCCGGAGACCCTGGAAATTGCCCGCGTGGAGCTCCGGGAGACGGAGGAAGTCAAGGCGGAGGCCATCAAGAAGCTGAGGGAGCTCCTCAAGGCCACGCCCGAGCTCAACTATAAGGATGACGACGCCTTCCTCACAGTCTTCCTGCGTGCCTGCCACTTTTATCCCGATGGAGCCCTGGAAAAGGTGCGTATTTAAAGAGTTATTTGAGTTTAAAGTGTCCTAGAAAATATAGTTTCGAGTTTATTATTGAACAAAGCCTATTAAAGATTGAATTTTAGATTTCTTTAAATTATCTTATACTATAAAACAAGTCTATAAAATAGTAAACTTAATTTATTTTATCGGATAGATCTGGTTTGACTTTTTGCTTTTTTTATTTCGAATAAACTATGATGCCTTCCTCGTTGTTTCAGTTCAATTTAGGGATATTAATTCATTCATCTTAAACGAAATAATTAAAGTAAGGGACTTCTATTGCAAATAGGATACATAATTTATATTAATCCAGTTTTTTATTTTTTTGTGGTAGAAAATTATTTATTTTATTTAATAGCTTTAATAGACTTTCTTAATTATCATTGTGCATTCATTTTCTTATTATATTATTAAAGAATAATTTGTCATTAAAGATTTAGTAAAACAGGTTCATGTAAGACAACTAATATAAATATATGATAACATGAATATCTCAAAATAAACAATAATTTAACAAAAGAAAAAAGGCTACTAAAATATTTACTACTTAAAAAACCAATAAAAATTAAATGTTAAAATAATTTTAAAAATCAACTGAAGTAATTCGGTTTTAATTCAACATTAATTTTTACTAATTGAACAAAAAATTCGTATCCTGTTTTATAAGTTTATTTTTTAGGTCACATTTTAGTTATTATTTAGTTTTAATCAAAATATTCAAGCACTTTACTGTATTTACAATACAATCAAATCATTGTTTAACTTACGTTCCACAAGAGTTCATCTCGCACCCTAATCGAAATGCCTTTATATTTATAATATACGATCGCCTTAGAAACAAGATCCAATGACCCAAGCTTATCAACACCGACAGCCGAAGTGACTTGATTTTTCCATCACAGAGATTATGAAATGTTTAAAACGTCTCGCACTCTCTTATCAATCCACAAACATTATTGAAATGGGGTCTATAACCTAAGTTCAAACGAGTGCATTAGAACAAGAAAATAAACCAAGAAATCGAAGTACAGAGAGATTTGTCTATGATCTTCACCTCTTTATCGGAGGTATCCCAGAAATCACTAGGGGTTTAAAATCCATTTAAAAGGGGTCTAAAAGTATGCATTAAATTATTGAGGCACCACATTCACTGCAATTTTGTAGCTTAGTTTTTGACTCCTTTTTAAGTGAATTCAAAACACTAGTGATTTCTAAAGCACCCCGAATATAAAATTTATATTTATGAATATGAGAATTTTATGAGTTTGATTTCAAACGATCCTCCAAAGTTTCACCTCAAATTTTTCTGATGTAATAAAATTATAATCAATGGTTTATAATGCTCCCTCCGATAATTGCCACCTCATTCATAGTTTCGGTAAGATGATATATGGGATATTATAAACGAAAAACATACGATCAGCTCTAAGAGGCACTCTGAAAAAGTAAATAAAAAGCAACAACAGGACTGTGACTGCTGATAACTTTTGCTTTTGAACTCGCTGACCAGGCAGAGAAGCCCCCGATAAGCGCCGCTTCGATCCGATCCGATCGGATTCGCTTTATGCATGTACAATGTACAATTCTCAGTCGAGGGACTGAATCAGGCCACAAATCGAGCGAACGAATTCGCCATTTTGTATTTATCATCATAGGAAGCCGCATAACTTATATGGGTATATAGTTTATAGACTTGGTCAATGGTCAAATATGCCTTATCATTTATGGATTGTAATCTAATAATGTCCAACACACACCTGCCGACAGATGGAACTTCCGCAAGGAATATGCGTCACTTATGGGAAGATTTTTTATATGGCTGTTATGCAATTTTTATTTTTTATTTTATTTCATCCTATTTAAAAGATCTCAAAATAATATTAAAATAATTATTTTCAGATGAAAACCACTGCCACTTTCCGCAAGGAGTATGCCTCCTTGGTCCGAGGACTACTCGTGGAGCAGGTCAAGGAGAAATTCGTCAAGGGCAGTGTAATCAATGTCCTGAAGAACTGCGATCAGAAGGGTCGCCGTGTCCTGATCGTTAACTGCGGCAAGCTCTGGGATCCCAGCGAGATCAGTAGCGATGACATGTTCCGCATGCTGTACATGGTCCACATTGCCGCCCAGCTGGAGGAGGAGACCCAAGTCCGAGGCGTGGTCTGCATTATGGACTTTGATGGCTTGGCCATGAAGCAGGTGAAGGCCCTGTCGCCGAGCTTCTCCAAGCGCCTGCTCACCTTCATCCAGGAGGCGATGCCGCTGCGCATGAAGGAGGTGCACTTTGTGAAGCAACCGTTCATCTTCAACATGGTCTGGTCGCTCTTCAAGCCCTTCGTCAAGGAAAAGCTGAACAAGAGGGTGAGTACTTGATACTTGATCTATTTTATGATTATATATTTTAAATATATATTCTTTTGGCAGATGCATTTCCATGGCAGCGATATGAAGTCGCTTCAGAAGTTCCTCGATCCCTCCGTCCTGCCCGCCAACTACAAGGGCACCCTGCCCGCCATCAATTATGGCGGCAACGAGTGGATCGGCGCTCTGGAAAAGCAGGCTGACTACGTGGCCGAGTGGAGCCAGCTGGGCCCTGCCCAGTGGTAATAGAATAGCCCATTCCACATCCAACTGACATTAGCTTAACTTTATGCTTGTAAATACTTGCAACTTGTGTTTGCTTAGTTTGTAACATTTTGGCAATAAACTAGTTCCATAATTCTATAAACCAAAGAAAAGAAATGCTTTGTTTTGAATTTTTTTATCATGGGATTTTTTAGGGGAAGTTAAAATAAGAAAGTCACAAAAATTGGGAGGAAGAATATTTAACAATATAATAGTTGATGTTAGACGTTGGCTATGTCTATTAACATCTGAATATTTGCATTTTTAGACAAAACAATTTTTTAAGTAAAAAATAATAAATTCTACAAATATTAAAAAAAAATTATGGATTTTCTATAATTATATAATCCTAAAGCTGGGTTTAAGACTAATTTTGTTCATAGAATTTTAGAAGTTTGAAAGTCGATGTTTTGCACTATCGATTTTTTCGATGATTTACTAGTGAAATATTGATATTATCGATGTTTCCTAAGCCATACATTTTCTCACTTAAAACGATTCCGGCGCTCTGGCTTTCTGGCTTTTCATTTCCATTCATGATCTAGCCAAATATTTCAAATATTTATTTAGTATCGTCATGATTATTTCAAAGGCTTCAAAGGGAGTCTAATCGGTACGTTCTATATTTTTTTAGCAATATTTCTTTTTAAAAATGGCAAATGAATACTCAAAACATCGAAAGCGCGAAAAACAATCGATGGTTTTCAAAAAAGTTCAACAATTCGATAGTATCGATAGTGCTCCGATGTTTTGCCAGCACAACTCTATATCTAGGCCAGCTAATAGTTGCTGAGAAAAGTTTTATAGCGTTATGATTCGTTTTTAGAACATACCGGTTTGTCCTCGAAAAATTCACTTTTTTCTTTTAAAATTCAAAGAGATTTTGCTTATTAAAAAAATACTTATTGGAATCCTACCACTTCAGCTTATACTTAAGTTCAACCACTTCTAATAACAATCCTCATTTAAGTAGGACTAAGCAATCCAATCCAGATATTTCAGTCAACCATTTCTGCAATGTAAGGAAAACTTTATAATATAAAGTAACAAAACAAATGCATAATAAAATTCCCAAACATATTTTTCCCCCTCAATCCTTTCAAATAAAAATGCAGTAATCATTTTTGTATGAATTGGCTAGTTCATGTGAGTGTTTTTTAGGTTTATTCAACGCGTCTTTGGACTTTCAACTACTTATTTTCATTTTCTCGTACTCGACCATGATCAACAGATGCGAACAAAGCATACACTATAATATTATCCTTGTTTTAGCGGCATATCAATCGGGAAATTTACAGCTCTTTGAGTTTGAGTTGATTCGAATATCATTCAAGTGGTTGGTTTTCGGTGACTCTTTCTTCTACACCATCATTGACTACATCAAATATTACACAATTTAATTTCTACAAGTATGTATATGTAAGTGCTTACATGGGATGAGTGCCAATGTGTAAAAACTTTGCATATATAACGAATATAAAGATAACACCGATTAGAATCCACGCACATCCAATTTTTACTTTAGGCTCGCTTAGAGAAAGCCGCTGCTAAATTGTGATTTCCTTTATGATTTAGGTTTTTTTTTTCGTCGAAGTCTCTGTCTAAATGTGAAGGTTTCGTGCCGGAGGGTTGATTTACAATACCATGTTGGCGGGATCCTCCATATAGGCGCGGAAGTGCTGCAGCCACCTGGCGGCCACAGCTCCGTCCACCACACGATGATCAGCGCTCAGGGTGACGGTTAGCATGTTAACCTCCTTGAAACTGCAAAGGAAACAAGGGATTAAGTATGTTTAGGGAGAATTTTGGTAAGAAAATAAAGTAATTTCATTAAGGGATATAAATACATTTTTTAAGGTCTTGAAATAATTAATTTCGGAATATTAAAGGCATGTTCTAGGGAATATAAATTGAATTTGAACTGATTTTTTGTTATTTTCTCATTTTAAAATGCAAATAAAAATATAAGTTTATTTTAGAAATTTAACTTTAAATCTTTTAATTCAGTTTTTAGTGCAAATATTTTTATAAACGCTAAATCCTTAAATTCTTACCCCTTGAGACTGTCAGGATCCGCTACCAACTGTTTCGTTGTGGTGCCAATGGCCAGGATGCAGGATTGCGGGGGATTGATAACGGCAGCAAACTGATTTACACCTGTCGGAATTACACAGATTTTATAATTAAATTTATTCACTTTAGGGAACTCTTAAATCCTTACCGAACATGCCCAGGTTGGACACCGAGATGGTGCCACCCTGGAATTCGTGGGGCTGCAGCTTGTTGTCGCGCGCCTTGGCCGCCAGCGCCTTTACATCCTTGGATATCTCAATTACACCCTTGCGGTCGGCATTGAACACGATGGGGGTGATCAGACCCTTGTCCGTGGAAACCGCCACCGATACATCGACATCATCGTACTGCCGGATAACTTTGTCCATCCAGGCGGAGTTGGCCTCGGGCACCTTCAGACTGGCAATGGCCACGGCCTTGATGATGAAGTCGTTCACGGACACACGGGTGCCCGCCTTCTCGTTCTTCTTGTTGACCTCGGCGCGGAACTTGAGGAGCTGCAGGGGGAGATTGGAACAAGTAAGAAAGCTACAGTCGACTGTGCTCGATTGTGAGATACCCGGCACCTAAACGTTTGCGCTTCACACTAAACATTACATTACATTAAAAATGTAATTACACTACATTGTACACACATACATTGGCGCCATTATATCGCACGGTCAAGGCTCCAATGAGCCACCTGTCGGCTATAGCTTGCAACAGCAGTGCCTTAGGGCGGTGTGTTAAAATGCAAACCTTATTGCTAATATCTCCCATGTTTATCATCCGATTTTATTGAAGTTTTCAGGAAACGTCCGTCTCTATTTTATTCATTTATTGTATCTATTAACTTTAAGCCGAAAATCACGCATATAGCTAATATAACGTTTTTATGATTTTCAGGGGCTGAAGTGGGCGTGGCCAAATTTTAAAACAAACTTGATCTGCGTACAAAAAATTCCAATGTTGTTACCAAATTTGGTAACTCTAGCTCTTATAGTCTCTGAGATCTGTTGTTTCACACGGACAGACAGACGGACAGACGGACATGGCTAAATCGACTCGGCTGGTGACGCTGATCAAGAATATATATACTTTATAGGGTCGGAGATTTCTCCTTCTGCCTGTTACATACATTCTCGGTTGGCACTAACTTATAATACCCTTGTACCCTATGGGTACCGGGTATAAATATTAGGTTTAACTGAGTTTAAGGATCATTTAACACTCACCTTATCCACTTGGCATTGCACGGTGACATAGTAGTGAGGCAGTTGGGTCTTGGACTCCAGCAGACGCTTGGCGATCACCGCTCGCATATTGGTCACTGGGATGTCCTCGAAACGGGCCCCAGCCGCCCTTGGAGCCTTGGCGGGTGCAGCGGCTGCGGGCTTGGCTGCCGCTTGCTGGGCTGCAAGATCACCAGATTTAATTGAGCCATGGACTCCCGAGCCCTTGCCTGTGCACACAAAAGCCGCGGATTAGTAACAGAACAATGGGACAAGGGGGGGAGGCTATAAGTGAGGTGGTAATGGCAGTTGGGACCAGCTAAGATGGATTTTTTAGTCAAGCGTATGGCACGCACAACGAATGGGAATGAAATTAAATGAAATGGAAGGCGAGGCTGGGAGAGACTGGCATTAGTTAGGATTGAACAACCTTGTAGTCGCAGCTGTTGTGCCTCAGCTAGACGCTTGGCCATCGGACTGGCATAGACACGGCCCGTACCTCCTGCAGCTGGAGCAGCGGCTGGTGCTGGTGCAGGTGCAGCTGCTGCTGGAACCGGAGCAGCTGGCGGCGGTGCTGGTGCTGCTGCTGCCGGCGGTGGAGCAGCGGCAGCTGGAGCAGCAGCTGGCGCTGGGCCATCATCCTTAAAGTCCTTGAAGGCCGCTACACTCTCCTGATCGGGCACAATGATGCACAGCAGCTGGCCGACGGGCACGTCCTTGGTGCCGCCCTGAATGAGAATCTTGGCCAGGTAACCCTCCTCGGGCGTTTCGAAGCCCATG
This sequence comes from Drosophila lacteicornis, assembly GCA_008044355.1. Taxonomy (NCBI): domain Eukaryota; kingdom Metazoa; phylum Arthropoda; class Insecta; order Diptera; family Drosophilidae; genus Drosophila; species Drosophila lacteicornis. The sequence goes on along the minus strand of VNKF01005549.1, from coordinate 15,166 downwards.
GTGGCTTTGTCCGTTTCGATCTCGCACAGCAGATCACCTAAAAGTGTTTATTTTACATTAAGTTCTGGGTTTTGAGTGTTTAAGGGCTGTTGGCCTACCCACCTTCGTTGAGTTTGTCTCCCTCCTTCTTCTCCCAGCTGACTATCGAGCCGCGCTCCATGGTGGGCGAGAGGGCGGGCAGCGGCACCCTCAGGTGTTCGGGCAGGCTGGCATAGGCACGGGCGAAGTTGCAGCTCCAACCGGTCAAGGGCTGCGGCTGCCTGTGGGCCAATTTGGATCTGTTAGGGCAATAAGAAGAGCCTTTTAGATAGAGTTTAAATTAATTTTTATATTTTATGATATTCTGGTTATTTATTTAGTTATTAAAGTAATAAACTTAAGCTTTGGGTGGTTGCTACTATAATTACTTGGACTTAAGGCTGTCTTAATTCACATATTTTTATACCCGGTACCCATAGGGTACAAGGGTATTATGGAAACAACAGATCTCAGAGACTATAAGAGCTAGAGTTACCAAATTTGGTGACAACATTGGAATCAGTTGCAAGCAGATAAAGTTTGTTTTAAAATTTGGCCACGCCCACTTCCGCCCTCAAAAATCATAAAAAACGTTTAATAAGCTATACTCGTTTTTTTCGGGTTTAAGTTAATAAATACAAATAATGAATCAAATAGAGTGGACGCTTCCTGAAAATTTCAGTAAAATCGGATGATAAACATGGGAGATATTAGCAATAAGGTTAGAATTTTAACACACCGCCCTAAGGCACTGCTGTTGCAAGCTATAGCCGACAGGTGGCGCATTCGAGCCTTGGCCGTGCGATATAATGGCGCCAGCTGCAGAAGAAATGACAAAAGAATATAGCAAGAAATGACAAAAATTAACATAATTAATTTTTTGACGCCGATCATGCGGGTTTTTATGTTTTCCTATAAAATGTATCATTCATATTTAAGTATGACATTAAATTGTTAAGGTCGGGAGCTAATTCGAGAGACGATTTATTTAAAGAAGTATCGAAGTAGACTATTATAATGTATGTACAATTTTAAATTGCCTTTTAGTGTGAAGCGCAAACGTTTAGGTACCGGGTATCTCACAGTCGAGCACAGTCGACTGTAGCTTTTTTACTTGTTTTATTGTTTTTTGTTTATTGTCTGACTGGATATCATTTAAATATTTTAGGACCTTTTGGCACAAGAAAATATTTTTATAGGGAAGTATAATATAAAAATAATTAAATAAACACTATTACAGACAGGTGTTTTTACTTTTAATTTATTAGCAATAAAAACCGGAATATCTCTTTCTAAATTGATTATTTAGTATTAGTATGAAGCCGAAAGTAGTTTTAAAAATAAGTTTACAGCATTTAAGGAATGTAAATGTGTATATAAACTTTTCTAGTATTTAAAAAATTACAACAAAATTATTAATTGTATTAATTAACGTAATAATTAATTATAAACTTTTTTTTTTTTTTTTTTTTTTTTTTTTTTGTTGACTAGAAAAATTTTGACAAAAGGTGTTAATTTCATTAATTCATGTATTGATTAACTATTAATATAAATATTAATTCTTCTTTAGTAAGCTTATAGCCACAATTAAAATATTCAATAATAATATCTAGTTAAATTTTCAAATAAAACCCCTTCGCCCTACATGACCTCTAATTAATTTAATTTAGGGCTTAAACAATTTCGATGGGTTAATTTATGGCCGCAATCGTCAGCTGATCGTTTGTTGTTGTTTACATACACACACGCACACACTTGCAGCCATTAGTCTTCAATCACACACACGCACACGATGTAAACAAATCGCCAATTTGGCAAATCGCGTAAAGACGAACATTTTCCAGCTTATCAGGCGAAGCAGAAACAGAAATCAGCTGAAACCACTATCACGCATCATGCGATATATGAGAGCGTGTATACGACCTTGGCCATAAAACAAATCAGCAGTGGAGCACGCACTATGCATGCACACATATATATGTACGTATAGGTACTATATGTGTGCCTTGATTGATGCTAAATACTGGGGACACGGCGCCTGTCAATCATCGCCCCCCTTCGCCACCGCATCTCACAGTGCAGCGCGTACGCATTTTGCAATATTACACAACCATTTCTAACCTCAACGAAACGCAGCGCAGAGAGAGAATGGGGCGGGAGATTTTACCTAATATTCTGGAGATTCCGGGCATTGATCAGCTGGCTGCTGAGGGCGCGAACTCCCACATTTCCGGCGGATCGGCGGACATAGGCGGTGTTATTATTCGATCGCAGGAGCACCGAGCGAAGGGCCCCGATTTCGTTTCGTGTTGTTGCAAGGGAGCGCAGCATTTTTATCCTTTCTCGTAATTCGCAGCGGTGTAGATGATCCTGTTCCTAGTCCAGCAGGCGGCAATGGGCGGGTGGGGACGCGGCAGTCGGAATTTTGATAACTAAAGACGAATCAAAAAACGGCAAAGTCAAGAATTTACAAAAATTGTTATGCCGATAACCTTAAGGAGGTCAGTGTGAACGCACTGGGAACGCCAAAAAATGGCTCACGGTGCGCAAGATACTAAAAAGAATACCAAAGAGGCATTCTTACAAATGCATATTGAAGAAGATTTATTGTTTAGCTTTTCACAATATTTATTAACTGACTTTATTTGCAAATTTTAACAAGTCGCTATTTAACTACTAGTCCTGAAATAATTGCCTTTCACGAAAATTGTATTAATAAATGGCGTAAAGTTTAATTTGGTCACACTCTTTTGTGATAACAGGTAACGATAGTTCATCGATAGTTTACAATTAACACTTGACAAAAAGCTTTGCTTTCATAACTATTTAACAATTTAAATTTCTTTAACGAGATATAAATTTAATGATGTATTTCATTAAATTTTTCGCGAATATTATAATAAAATAAAAGCATTATCTAAACAATACAGTGTTGAATACAGGTACATTTTCCAAATGAAAATAATATTTTATTTTCCTATACAAAAACCAAGAGTCTGTTTAGATCAGGTTAAGCCCCTGGTCAATTAATTAATAATTTATTAATAATATTTTAGTAAATTAAGAAGTTTTTAAATTGTACATCTCATATTGCCATAATTTAAAATATGAGCTAAAATCGAGCTAAGAGGTTAGTACTTTAAACATGAACTGTTCTAATTTTTTATGTTTGCTCTTTTTCAACGTTCATTATAAAGAAACAAAAAAATAAAATAGAAGTAGTTAAAAAAATCCCTCACAAGTTTTAAGAAATATATTTTTAAGGCCCTAACTAGTTCGGCTCTAATGCTGTTTTAACGTCTATAAGTTTCAGTTAAATTTGAATGCTTCCGAAATTGAAAACCCTTAAATAAAGAAAACTATTTTGAATAAATTTATTATATAGAATATACAACTTTATTGATCACTTTTGAACACTTAAAAATCTAATTAGTTTTTTAACATTTCAAATACATTTCAAGGATTATTTGACAATTGATTAATTTACATTGTAAATGTTAAAATCACTTTTCACACTCATTATTTAATTTGGAAATCGCCTCATATTGAGTGTACTTCAACATGTGCCGGGTTTCGGGACACACCAGAGCACCTGATGAAGTACAATAGACATGGGAGACAGATACATGTGGGATTCATTTCGAGGATTCGGAATTCGCGATTCGCGAAGTATGTGTTGTTGGCGAAGATATATGTCTGGCACCACGCGCGCTACTTCAGGTACCTGACTGTATATAAAAACCAGCCCCGGTCACTGATTAGCGCGCAAGGTAAGAGACTTTTTCCAGCTGGGAAGGAACACATCCAAGTTGCAGTTGTACCTGGAGTTTGAGTTTGAGTTGAAGATGTAGATATAAAGCCAAGCCCAGTCGGCAGGTTTTCAGGCTTCTGGGACAGATGTTCAGCCGCCTGGCAACAAAACTGCAGCAAATGGCGACGATGCCTCACCGCGCCTCGCTGCCCAGCCTCACCCTCCCCTCCCTCCTGGCGTGGAGGTGGGGGGGAAACAACGACCTTGTGCCTTGTGTTGTGTGTCCCAGCTTTAAGGTTAACGATCTCCGCGGGCTCTGTAGTTGTGCTCGATGACTTCATGCGACGCCACATCGGATTTTATGCAATAACAATGCCAAAATTAGTCATATGAGCACAGTGCTGCCAGAAGATATTTTAGCGGAAATAGGCTGTTTTAAGCAAAAAAAAAAAAAAGAAAATCGTTTATAGAAGTTTTTCAAAATTCTAAAGCTAATAAAAAATGGTTGTCTTTTTATGATATTTTATATCTTAATGGGATCATTATGCTTTTATTTTTTTTATAAGACGGTAATTAAGAAATAATGCCTTTCCTCAATTGAAGTAATAATAAAAATCAAGACTAAATGGCCTAAATATTTTAGAGCCTACTTCCGTCTTACTATACTAGTTGACTGTAATAAAAAACTCCTAATTTCAATAAAATATAGGATAAATCTAGTTAGATTATTGATTTAAGCTTTTTAACGAACTCGAGAAAACCTTTTCCTAGCTTATTTCCGCTGGAATTCTGGTAACACTGGCCAAAAACAATGCCAAAATTAGTCATGAGAGAAAAGAGAACATAAAACGTCGGAAACTCTGGAGTGCTAATGACCACATAGGACATGACGTCATCGGGCGGCGAATTATTACATTTTTCATTCAGCAAATTCTTTCTCCTTTTTTCGTGTTTTTTTTTTTTTTTTGCGATTCGTCTGGCAGACCCTTGATATTCTATATTTGAAACGCTGTAAAGAAACAAGCAGAAGAAATGAAAGCTACGAGGAGGAGGCAAAAAGAAAGACGACAAAAAATGAGCATAAAAACGAAGAGCAGAGCAAAAAAATAGAAAAGAACCGGCGTTTTAAGCTCTCTCTGGCTCTCTCCTCTCCCGCTCTCTGTTACTAACCGAAGCTACGTACGTGCGTGATCACTACACATACACTGGCAGAAATCGCACAAACACCGCTGAGACACACACGTGCCTTCAACACATTTGCGAATTCTCTTGCTGTCTGTGTAAGCGTATTAAAATTTTGCAAAAGTATTTTTTTAACTGCTTTTTCGGTTTTCTTTTCCTCTTCAATTTTTTTTACAACGCCTCATAAACCTGCGATCGCGAACAGCTTTGGACTGTGAATAATTGCGAATTTCTGCGCGACAGCCGCTGTATATATAACCCCAGTGTATATACATATGTACATATGTATGTATATATGTATATTTGCAATATATAAATGAGCGGCCATTGCTTGGGTGGGGCATTCCTAACCTCAAAAACTGCATGTCTGCTGTCTGCTTGTGTCTGGCTGTGTGTGGGTGTTGCGCTCCACTCCTCTCTCTCTCTCTCTTCTCGCTGCACATGCTTTTTTCTAGCCGCTGTTTTAGTTGTTCCTGTCCTTAACCCTGAGCGAACAAAATTCAAGCCCCTGCAAAAATTCGATCACTCGCACACACACACACACACACCTTGGGCATTTGGCAAATAAAGAGCGTGGTGTCTGTGTGCGAGCTTTGTCTGGGTTAAAAAAAAGTCTTCTATCTAAAATTAATATTTGAGCGACAAAGTTCCCCAAAATCTGCCTTTGTGTGGGTTATGTGGAAATATGTAGAATCATGTGGTCGCCGACACACACATGGGCAAACATTTGCGTCATTTTTCTGCGGCTCTCTTTTTTCTCGTAGTGTAGCGAAAAAAAACTGCCTTGTGATATCAAAATGCTAAAAATAAACCACTCTTCTTTCGCCGTTTCTTTTGTGTTCTTTTTAATTCCTTTTGGTAGAAAAACCCAGAAGCTCCAGAAACCACGTTGATGTGTCGCCTTCTCGTTTTTTTCCTTTTTTTTTTTCTGGAGTCTTTCGCAATTTCACAATATGCTTGCTGTTCCGTTTTCAACTTTTTATTTGCGAATGTTTCTCGTTGAATTTTTCGCTGACAACTTCCGTTGCATTTTTCTTCAGTTTCGCTTCACACACGCACCAACACACGCACTCGGACACAACACGCGTATTTCGTGAATATTTTCTGTTGCTTGTTGCTCATTGCTTATTGCTTTTTGCCCATTGCTCTTTGCTCTTCGCTCTCCTCTCCACGTTGTTGTCTCCCATTTGGTGCGGAATGAACGACTGTGCCAAAGCCCAGAAACTGTCTGGCCTTTTATTTTATATGGCCCGGCCGATTTTCCTGCCCACAGAGATAAACCGAAAAGTGGCAAAGGCAATGTGAGAAGAGAACGAAGACGAAAAGAGAACCGCGAACGCCGGCTGTTGCCGATCAAATGCTCAACGTTTTCAGTCTCCGGCAAATCAAGAGCCCAAATGCGCGAATTTTATTCGCAGACGTCGGCAGAGGCAGCGACCCCCTGCGACGGCCCCCTTTTGTGGCGGCGCCGCTGTGCGAAAGAAATGGCAACACACGGGGCACAAGAGAGCGACGTCGTCCCGGCGCCGCTGCTTTGCCGCTGTCGCGCTGCCAACGTTGGCGTCTGCTGCTGCTTCCTGCTTCCTCTTCCTCTCCCACATGCACATGCACTCACACAGACGGAAAATGCATATGTTGGTACAGTGGTAACTCAGGGTGATGAACGAAATTAAATAACGAATTAATAACTTTTTAAAATTTTTTTTGGGGAGAAACGATTTGAATTGAATTTGCATTTTTTTTATGGGAAAAGTCAACCACACCATACTTGACAAAAAAAAAGTTAATTTGTTAATTTCACTTTTAAGAAGAGCGCTTTAAAGTTTTGGCTGCCCATACATTAAATATAAAATGACCTCCGTTCAACTACCCTTTACCTCGATATTTTTGCTCCGATCGATGTAAAATTTTGACTTTATTTTCTTAAGATGAGAAGTTGGGCATTAATAAAAATATAAAAAAGATTAGACGAAATAAAATTATTTGCACATAATCCGCATGTTTCCAATTATGGAATCTTCACTGTATATACACTTCCCAGGTCTCATTCGAGTTCCTTTGTTATAACCTACACCACCATCAAACAGACTGCAACGAAAAGCTTGTACAGTGGGCTGGGCCTAAAGATAAAGCTCTAATTTTATCACACAACGCCCCTTCGATTTCTCACGAAATATTGTTTCTGGAAACTATGAGCATATAATGAAACCGTGATTGCACACATTCCAGGAAAAAAGCAACTAAGCGCATTGATTCACTTTAAAATTGGAGAGCAAACTTGCTTGCTTGATTTTTATAAGCCAAAGAAATCGGTTCCGCAAAACATTTGTTTAGTTAGAATACAGTTTAGTTTTAACAGTTGTCGTTACTTTATGTCGCTTACAAAGGACTGGACCAATTCCATCTTAGTCATTAGACTGACTAAACACTTTAAAAAACCTTAACCTTAATGAGATCTTATTTTAAAACTTACTAAATAATAATGTTAAAGGACGGACTTAAAATTATAATATATGAATATTATCTAAAAATGTTATTAAAGTTCAAGTTTTATATTAGACAGACCAGATATATCTTTCTATAGGTAGACAGTAGATTAAATTTGTAACACATTTCATTTATTTGTTTACCACAGTGCACTCTCTCTCTCTCTTTGCCTGCAGTTCGGCAGTCGTTGCTCTCTGCTGCTGCCACTCTCGCTCGGGAGCTCTGTCCCCGGTGCATATGTATGCTTTTTGGTTAGCCCCCCTTGCCCCTCGCTCCGGAACATCCTGTCTGGTGTGCCCACCACCACCACCTCACCTTCCCCCTGACGACCGTCTACCTGTCTCTCTCTTCGGGACTAAGCGACAATGTCAATGCGCTCGTCTCTCTGTCTGCGTCTCCACTCCTTCGGGTTTGTGTGTGTGCACTTTTTGCACTGCTGCCACACACACACACATAAACCTCCTTTACTCACCTCTCTTCGTCTTTTGGTATTCGGTTTCTCCATGATTCATATCCCAGATGATGAGAGCATCTTCATCAAAATCCTAATCACAATCTCAAGACAAGGTTTTTTGATCGTAAACCGAGTATATTTTCCTTATATTTTATACAATTTTTTTTTTTTTGAGAATTTTACTATTGACCTACGTTACTAATATTATAATTAAAACTACCAACAAGCACAGACACAGACACATACGACTACTTTAAATCTTATGATCTATAAACACATAGTAAAAAATATTAATAAAGCTTCTAATTACTGAAGAGTACCTTCAATACTTAGTGAAACATGGTCTATCGGTGTATTATGCTTTTAAATAAATATTTGCATAAGTTATTGTACAATCTGGCATATATCTGCTGATTTTGGTCCGTTTTTAAGGCATTATTTACCTTCAAAATACAGAAGTACACCAAGTTTCGCTAGGATTAAAGGAAGAAGACTACAAAAAAAATTAAATAAAATCTCTAAAATCAGGAATTCGGGGCCAAGGATTCGTCATCGTCATCGGCGTCCGCAAAGCATGCTCTAGCATGCTTCCAACCACGTTGTTATGGAGATGCACTCGGTTGAACGGGGATAAATGGTTGCCATCTCAGGCAGGAGTCATCGATCTTGGGGAAGGTTCCTCTCCTCTTCACTCTCTCCTCGTACTCATCCAGGACATCCTAGAAACATAAATGGATCAGTTAGGGAGTTATTCCTATAACCATTTTTAGGACTTACCTGCTTTTTGAGGACTATATGCTTTCCCTTCCAGTACTTCATCATGCCCAGAGCCTGCAGCGTGCTTACAATGTCATATGAATAGATGGCCATTTCCTAGGATAGGATTTTATTATATAAAATTAAAAAATCAATAATCTGATTTAAAAATTGTAATTTAATTTACTTAAGGGGTTACGAAAATGGATTTTAATGAGATAATAATTCACAAACTAACAGCCTTGATAGTTAATAATGAGAACCCATCTATTTAAACTCACCTGCGACACATCCTTGATGCAAAGCGTGTTGCCCGACCGATTGCACAGGTAATCCAACAGAACATCCTTCCAGTAGGAGCGGTACGAGATCAGCCCGAGATCGGATAATGGTTTCTCTGGCGAGCCAATTTTTCCCTCCACGCGGGTCAGCAAGTAGCCTGCAAGTAAGCCGGAAAAAGGATACGGGTTAAAAATTAGACCCCGAGAAGTATGCTATGGACGGAGGTGAGTTCGGAGTTCCTCGAGTTCCGGCGTATTATTTATGGTGACCAACTTTGGGCCCGCCCTCTGATTCGCTTGTGTGAATGTGTGTGAGTTTTTGTGACTGTGAGGCTTTAAGTGTGTGCGTGTTGTGTCTAGACAGGATTCCGCAAAGTATTCAAGGGGATCGGGGCGGCCACATTTAAACAACGTTCTGGCGTACATTCAACCCAACGCCAGTGTCACCCCAGAAGGACCCACCCCAAAAAACTGATATTCTGGATTCTAGAGCCGTCTGGCAGCAACAATTCCCGTCTCTAGATAACAACAACAGCAACCCAGAAAAGCAGAAAGGGAAGAAAGGAAAGGAGCCGAAACAACAAAAACAACGACAATATTGCAAGCTAAGTAAATTGACGAGGACGAGAGAGAGTACGAAGACACAACACGAAATCCACTGAGGCAGGCTCGGAAAAAACCGTTAGACGCAGAAGAAGAAGCAGCAGCGTAGGAGCCGCAGAAGAGAGAGGGACTAAGGCCAGAGGAACAACATGGGCGTACAAAGGCTACTGATAGGATGCTGTAAATTAAAAAAAAAACAATATTTTAAGAAGTGAATTTTTTGGAATTTAATGGAATGAAAATCGTAATAAATTTAAATATTTAATCGAGATTTTATATTAATTATAAGCATTCGTCTATCTATATTTTTCAAGAATTAACCACCTATCAACTTTGACCGTAACTTACAATTGGGTCTAGACAAAAATTAAATAAGTGACTCCTCTTAGTTCCGCCCATGGAAGCAGCTGTGTATAAAAGGGACAAGAATAGAGGAGAACCGGCAAAGAGCAGGACACACTCAATGGCAGACACAGCTGAGGAGGCTTTTTCAGAGAGCGGGAATGGAGAAGAGTGGCGAGAATTAGCGAAGTGGCAAGGGGCCAGGGGGGAAGAATCCTGCTGACTGGCTGGACGAGTGCAGGGTTGAACGCACACAAGCACACAAGAGACGACGGCAAAAGCTTCCACGGGCAAAACGCAGCGCTTTACTTTTGCACGGCTGTGCACAGTGGGAATAAGTGACACATTGGTAATGAAAATAGATAAATTGTAGGAATATTAAGACGATAGAGAATTATCTTATTTAAAAATAAAACAATTCTTATTTTGTTAAATTTCTGTTAGTTAGGCCCCTTCCAAAAAAAAAAAAAAAAAAAAAAAAAAAAAAAAAAAATCATAGATATGGGGTGCTTCAACGTACATTTGGGTATACAAATTATGTTGGGGACGCTCTTAGTTTAGTCACAATCAATTTTTAAAGTTTAGCCTAATTCCCACACTTTGCACACTTTGAATATATGTATTTATGCGTGAAATTTGACAACGTAAAATACGTAGTAATTAACATAATTATTATACCAAAATGTACGTTGAAGCACCCCCTATCTATGGCTTTTTCCAAATAAAAAATGTGTTCTAGTAAAGCTACCATCAGCTAATTAGAAAACAATCAAAACTTCCTGCTTAAGCTACACGGCTTTTGTTTCGAACCACTGTGCACAGTTTAATGCATTCCGAGGGGGGATGCCCCCCGTCCCTGCTTCTGCTGCGACTTCTGGCCGCAAGAGGGCGTTTTCGGGTGGCACTTTGATTTCTTTGTGCCGCACTTCGCCGCGTCTCGTTCCTTCGCCTCTCCACTCTATCCCTTTTCGCCGCGATAAATCCACGAGCGGCGAGACGCCACAAGAGGGGGTACGAGCTAAAAGGGGAGTGTGAGTGGAAACGTCGAGACGACTTTATCGATCCATTTTGATTCGCACATTCGCATTCGCAGTCTCGCTCACACACTCGCATTCGCACATTCGTCGCTGACGCAGCAACATTGTTGTTGCATAGCCACAGGCGCTGCGAACGAACAGTAATGAGTTAAAGAATGAAAATCAACGTGAAATGCGGAAAAGAGACGGTGACTGCAACTTTAACTCAAATTAGCAAGGCTCTAATTATTATTTCTATGCATGTTTTTTATGTTTTTATTTTTGCAACTACAAGAGTGCGAAAAGCACTGAGTAATGAGCAGCGAGAGAGTCTGAGCGACAAATGGAGAAGAGAGTAACCGTAACTCGCTCTTTTGTACTCGCCAAAGAGGACGACGCCCTTTCATTGTGACCTGTCCTGACCTTTGTTGTCTGCCGCCAACAGTTGTTGTTTTTGTTGCTCTTCAGCTGTTGTTGTGTCTGGTGAATTTTACCTACAGTCCAACATCCATAAATTGAACATTTAATTTGCTAGTTGTTTGGGGAATTTATTTATTATGCTCATGCAAGTTTAGTATTATTTCAAAATGGAGAGTACGATATTAATCGAATGAAAAAATGGCATTTAATTATAAATATTTAATTATATTTAATGAAGAAATGAGGAAGTCAATATGCCACGTGTGTTAATAATTCAAATTAGAATGGAAAACGCTATTAAGATCACTTTAAAATATTAATTTATTGCTTTCAGAAAATTAATATAAAAAAAAAAATAATTTCAAGAATTACTTTAAAGTTTTCGTTAGAGAATAACTACTGTATACTTTTTGTGGGTGTTTTCTGAATGCGGGAGCCCCAAAAGATAAAAGCAAAAACTTTAAGCGGCACGTTTGGAATATTTTTGGCAACCTTTGGTTAAATTTTGTTTGTCTGTGGGTTTTTAGAAAGTTGCATTAATTAATGCATTAGGGTGGCCGGCCACCCTTGTGCGCCCCTTTAAATGTTCGCCCCTCATTTGCATTTTGCGTGCTGCATTTATTACACCTGGACGTAAATGGTCTATGGCCATCCCGCTCTCTCCCGACAGCAAAGGGGTGTGAGGTTAGGTTTGGTTGATTTTCGGGGGGAGTGGTGGGCTGAGTTAACCCCTGGTCTGTCTGCAAAGTGTTACCCTTCCACCTGCCATGTGCAAAATAACCAATTCCAGTTAATGATGACGAAAATGATTTGCAAGCTGGCTCGCTCTCTCTCACACAGGGAAAAAGATCATTTACAAAATGAACGATTAACATTGTGGAATATTAAGAATTACTAGAAAGAGCTTGTGGACTATGGATGCAAAAACATCGATGTCACTATCGATAGTATCGATGTTTTTAAAAACGGCGATACATCGATGGTTTTTTTCAACATCGATGTCTTTACTTAGAGAAAGAAACGCTAAATTGTCAAAAGCATTATACACTTATATTAATTTTTGCTCCATCTTCAAGAAAATCGACATACAAATTTATCTTTTTTTATACAGGAACATTTTTTTTTCTAAAATCATGAAACATTTTCTTAAAACAAGAACATTTTCTTGAAATCAAGGCATTTTAGCCGTTTTTTTTACATTACCACACTCATAACAATGTTCGCCCAATGTTCGAATTTTTTTCTAAAAACAAGGTAATTTTTCTTGAAACAAGAAAAATTGTATCGTTATTAGAAAACATTTTCTTGTATAAAGAAAATATTATTTTTTATGGCGGTTTTCTTGAAGATAATTATATAAAATTATAGTGAGTGTAGAAATGTAAAATATGTACTGAAATTCCTTGATTTCATTGTTTTGTATTATTCATATGTAAATTTGATTTATGTTTTCTTAAGATTTCGTTATGTTTTTGGTTAAATAAATATAAGTTTAGCAAATAAATATTTTAATTACTCAAACATCAAACATTTCAAACATCGATGTTAAAAATATAGTACTCACTATCGATGGTTTTGCATCCCTATTGTGAACCCAAGGCAAATAACTTTTAAGTGATCTTTCCTCAGACTTTTACTCAGACACGGGATGGAGCTTTCATAGCATAAAGCACAACGTTACACGTTTTGTAATTTTTATACAAAATAGGATTACGTAATGAACAGTCCCTCTTATTATTACAACCATTTCTTTACTAAAGCTTTGAAATTCAATGGGTTAAATAAATATTCCTTACACAGTAAAAGAACCTTGATTTCTGAATGAAACAAATACATATAATTGATTCAATTAACCAATTATTTTCTGTGCACCCCGCTCGTTCTCTCTCACTTTTGGAGACCACCGCTCTTTGTCTCACTTTGACCATCACTCTTTTTGCCGGCCGGCACTTGGTTCTGTGCTTAGCTGTGTGTGTGTGTGAATGGCAGTGTAAGGTCAATGTCGTTTCGCTCGCTCTTTCGTTCGTACGTTCGTTCAGTGCCTCCCAAGCGCCCCCCTTTGGCGCTGCATGTATTGACTTTACATAGAGACCGCCGCCGCTGCTGGGGCCGCTGTCGGCGTCGACGCCATTGAAACGGCCGAATGTATGACTCAAGACTCAAGTGCCGCTCTCTTTGTCTCTGGGCCCCTCTTCCTCTGCTACTCCCCCTCTCTTTGTCAGCAGGGTAATTCCTTTTTTCATAATTTTTTTCTTAGCCACTTTTTTTTTTTGGGGAAACTTGCTTATGCGAGAGTGAGTGTTTTTTTTATTGTCTTGTCTCGTGTGGGCCTGGATTAATTTTAAACAATTTTCGTTGCAGCAGCTAAAAATTACTTATGCACCTGCATCGATGTGTGTGTGTGTGTCTACGTTTAATTGATGCAGAAATTGCATGTTCTGCACCTGAAGAAGACGAAGCAGCAGTAAAGGAAGTAGAGGAGCAGGGAGAGATGGGGGGAAAACTGCAATTGGAAAGCTGAGCCAAAAGTCTCTTTCATGTTTGGCTTTTCTCATGCAATGCTGATTATATTCCACACACACCTGAGCACTGCACACACCAAACACACACACACACACTCATGAGTCAGGAGAAGAAGATGGAAAATAAGACGCCGGTAAAAGAAAGAATCAATAAAAGCCAGAAAATCTTTAGTGGCTAATTATTTAAAGGGGGCCAATATACTATTACTAACAGGCCTCATTTAGGTGCAATTTCATTGGAATTCCAGACACACCATCCAATATGATATAATTTCAGGTTCAGTCTGGCGTTCCAGTTAAAGAATTACTAAAAGGGACCAAAGAATTCTTGCCTTAATGTTTCAATGTAAGCGGAAATGAAGTCAATTTGTTAAAATATATGTATGATTTGGGTAAGATACGCTTGAAAATATTGATTAATGAATCAGATGTGCTTTTAGAACTCAAAAGTATATTTATACGAAAGATCTGATTAATTCCAATCTTTATAAGTTGTGTAAATTCTAAATATTTATTTTCGTATCGGAAGAGTTCCAGTTTAAAATCGTTAAAGTCGTAAATGAAATCTGGATACTCAAAACACACACCCAATGTAATATTAACTTAGGTTAGGTTTACTGTCTTCGATAAATAATTACTTAGAAGAGCTCTTTGTTTAAGGTTAAACATAAAACTAATTTGTACATTTATACCCGGTACCCATAGGGTATTAAGGTATTATGGGTTAGTGCCAACCTCTGTCTGTCCGTGTGAAACAACAGATCTCAGAGACTATAAGAGCTAGAGTTACCAAATTTGGTGACAACATTGGAATCTGATGAACGCAGATCAAGTTTGCTTTAAAATTTGGCCACGCCCACTTGCGCCCTCAAGAATTATAAAAAACGTAAAATAAGCTATACTCGTTATTTTCGGGTTAAAGTTAATAGATACAATAAATGAATAAAATAGAGCGGACGTTTCCTGAAAATTTCAGTAAAATCGGATGATAAACATGGGAGATATTAGCAATAAGGTTAGAATTTTAACACACCGCCCTAAGGCACTGCTGTTGCAAGCTGTAGCCGACAGGTGGCGCATTCGAGCCTTGGCCGTGCAATATAATGGCGCCAACTGCAGAAGAAATGACAAAAGAATATACAGTGGCTCGCAGCTTATTTCGTGCAGAGGTACAACCAAACTATAAAGTCGTGTAGCATATAAACTATAGGAGATATCAACAAAATTTAAATGCAGTTTTTTAAAGTAGTATTCTAATATATAAAAAAATCATTTATTGTTTTTCAATTCCATTCAATAATGTTTAAATTTACAAAAAACTAAAAATATTGACT
>VNKF01005529.1:0-12808 GCA_008044355.1 Drosophila lacteicornis | reverse complement strand
CCACCGATCCGTGCCGCGCCCCCTCGGCTGACACCATCCCGCACCACAGCCAGAGACAAAGGGCACCATGCACATCCCGTGCACGAGAGGCCAGCCGCCGAAGAGCCTCAGCCGTATAATCCGTCCGCAAGGCAATCGCTCCAGCCATCTCCGATCTTCCCTCACAAGGCAGAATCAGAACAGGCTCGTCATGTCACTTCACAGATGAATCAGAGGTAATAGCCTTTGATATAAACCCCTTAGCCTTGTCAGTAATGCACCACAGAAAGGCCATGGGTTCATGCAAACACAGGCTGTTATAAATATCCAACTGAGGAATGATTTCTTACACGCCTATCCACATATAGTGTTGGATGACTTTACAATTACCCATCAGAAAAAATAAAATCTACATTGCTATAGATATTTAATTTTGTTAAAAATAATTCATGCAATTCCAAAAACTAAGGCGGAAAATATGCGCTGTATAGACTATGCTTTATTAAGAAACCTTGTCCCTCACTACCACAACAGAGGATCAAATGACTATGAAACGCGTCAGAATAGAAATTTATTCTATCTTGCCATCTATCTTGATCCAATATTAACAAAATGGGAAATAAATACCTTTTTACGTAAAGCACATTTTCTCGGTCAATCTGCTGTAGAAAGCTGGGATTTTTGTGATGTCACCGAAGAAAGTGACGGTCAGCATTATGAAGGTCGAAAAAATTTGGGTAACATCTACCCAGGAGACGGTGCCCGATATATCGGTCGTGGTTTAATCCAAATCACCGGTAGAGCAAACTATAAAGATGCCACACGTAATGTGCGTTCTTGGCATATAAAAAACGATCAACCCAACAAAAACTCTATGTGCCTTTTACCATCAAACGATTTTGAAGCCACTCCAAATGCCGTTTCAGAGTTTCCTGGAGCTATTGAAACATCATGTTCTTTTTGGGAAAAACACAACCTAAATCATTACGCAGATAACGATGATGTAAAATCTGTAACATCAGTTATTAACCCACACCTTCTTAAATTAAATGCGCGAATTTCTTACACAAACAAAGCAAAATATCTTTTAAATCAAACTACAGATAATGAAATAGAAAGTGCATTTAGCTCCTTATATTCGCTCAAATAATAGAGCATAATCCGATCAATCCAGTTCATACTCTGTAACCATGAAACAGATCAGGCTAAGCACGCAGCGTCGATGATATGGTCGATACCCTCCAAGACAATGTTGGACAACCTATTGGCGCGACTGAACTATCAGGCATTGTCGTGACGGTGGTCGGCAGGTTGCTTGGGGCGCGTGCCATACCAGAACCCATTGGAGGGCTCTAAAAACCCTCTTTTTCACCTGTATGAAAATCGTAACCTATTGATATTGCAACCATTGGAAAAATAAAAATTGGGGTTTTTTAGAACCCTTCATCCAAACAAGGGGGAAATGAGTTATGGGGGAGATATGTAGCAGATTGGTATAATTTATTGGATTTTAATTCTCACTTTATAACCGCCAGCTCCACCAGTAGTAATAGCCATAACAATTAAATAATTTCCACTTTCTGACAAAACAGCCTGTGCAGATTTTTTCTCTGATATATCAAAACTTTCTACTATCTTCCCATCAGGAACATCCCCACCCTGAACAAGTTTCCTATAAATCCACCCAGGATTAAATACTATAACCCCCATATTTCTTGTCGAATCAAAAAAATTAATTTCTAATTTTTGTCCTTTATTTGCAGAAATAACATAACAAAACCCACTGAATCTCGTTACGACACCTGAAACGGTTGCTTCATTTTTACCTTTTTTTATTAAAATACGCTCAGGGTTATGGCAATTATCTCTTTGTATACTGCTTTTCTCTGCATCTTCTTTTTCTTTTTCTGTATACCCGTAAATAAGGTGATTGTTGTAATTATTTTCTTTTGTTTCATTGCTATTTTTCTGAGGACCATGCCCAACAGCCCACTGAGCCAATGCTCCACTTGGAAACAAAAAAACCATTACAACAAATAACTCGATATATCGTTTCATGGCATAAATTCCTTTAATAATATCAATTCTATAAGCCATTTACGTTAGAACCCTGAACTACGCCCTTCGTTCCTATTCAGCAACTTTTCTGGCCTTCCTGTTGCCCTATTTTCCGCCTGACATATCAATTCCAACAACCGGCATTGCCTTTCCCTCTCCTATTTTTTCTAATATTCGAGAGTAATCGTGCATTAGTTCCAGTTGCTTACCCATCAACGCACACCTGGACGAAAAATACAGCATTTACAATACTACAACCTATCAGACGAAAGCTAGATTGAACGGACAGATAATATATCGCCACGAACCTTTCCGCTCACTAAAAGAATATCCAAAATTCATGTATGATATTGTTTATTTATTTTGTAAAGAAATTTTATTCTATAAAAACATCTTGAAATGATAGCTGATTCAGAGCGAAACAATATTTATACTATTCTTTCTGAATGAAACTCTATCGTTTTGCGGAAGAGTAGACAGATTCAGCGGTTTTTTTGCAAATCAGGCACTTGCGAAATTCAATCCGGAGGTTGAGTTCCAGTTTCCGATAGATNAGTTTCCGATAGATCCGATAAACCCGCTTTATGGTTCTACGGCGTGTCGTCAGTTAAGAAGTATGATAATTGAAGCGAACTGAACGGCAGTGAGGAAAGTTGATTTCAGCTTGTCGTAGCGGGTTGCAATAGCACGGAACTATTTGAGTTTATTGAAGGCCCTCTCGATCAGATTTCGCCCCCTGTAGAGAGTGAAATCTGTGTCCCGTTGTGTCGTTCTGTTGCGTTTGGGTGGAATGGCCGGGGTAATCCCGCTCTCTGCCAGTCAGTCGATCAGCCTGTCTGCGTCATTTGCCCTATCGACGAGGAAGGCATCCAGGTTGATGTTTTCCAGAAGCGGTTCAGCCTTGGTGATATCAGCATTTTGACCCGGTGTAATATCGAGTTTCATTGGATGGCCCAGAGCATCGCTAATGGCATGGATTTTTGTAGTCATACCAATTTGTTGTAGCTGTGACTCATGGGTTACCCAAAATGGTAGAATTGTGATCCATCGGATACCATTGTTGAAGGAAGGTATCCCTGATGAGCAAGGCCATTGCACTCCGTGAGGACTATGACGCAGGGAGGGTGCGCAATCTTGCCCGGCACAGCAAGGACGTTGCCCAGTCCGGCACCTTCTGGAGCGCGTCCACTGAACTATGAATCGTGGAGGCGGGGCATGGATTATGATCCACCGTTTCCATTGATGGAGATGGTGATGGCGCGAGCATTGAGTGACGATCTTCGGGTGCCCGTTCTGGAAGCCGGAACAGCGGGCGGATCGGTACCAATGATAGCCAGAAGCCAGGTCCGTTCTGGCTTCGTTTTCGAGGGGCGATGTCCGCCAGTGCCAGCGCAGCACCGATCTCCGAGACGTCTTGCTCGCTCAACCCATTTGATCGCCGAAGCCTCGCTCACGCCAAAGCGCCGAGCCGCCGCCCGGCAACTCATGCCGTCTTTCTCCACGGCGTCAATCACGCGGTCTCGTAAATCCTGCAAATCGGCTTTACGCATGAAGGCGGGCCTCCTTCGCCAGTCCTCATCTTGAATCACATCAGACGATTTTTGGGAATCCTACGATTCAATCTCTTCACAGTGCACTCTAGCCGCTTCAACCGACGGTTTTCCTCTTCCAAAGCCTTCATCTAACTGATCATCGAGGCATCCATGCCGCCATATTTCGCACGCCACCGGTAAAACATCGCGGTGCTGATCCCATGCTCCCGGCACAGGTCAGTAACAGAGATACCACCTTCAGCCTGACGGATCACACTCATGATTTGTGCGTCAGTAAAGCCGATACTGCATTGCGCAACGTGTGCCAGGTAGAAAGCCGCAAGCCTCTTCTTCCTTGAGGATTACCCGTAGGTCCGGTTCCAGCGCCTCTCTCTCCAGATACTCAAAACCCATTTTGTGGTAAAAAGGCGCATTCCACGGCACGTCCCGGCAGGTGGTCAGCGTAACCCGCCTGAGACCAGCCTTTTGCGCGGCCTGACATGCCGCAATCAGCAGCGCTTTCCCGATTCCCCGCCCCTGTGCCTGCACTTCCACTGATAGTTCCAGAATATGAAGCCGATCCTGAACATATTCGGCCGTCAGAAACCCGACAGGGCGATCCTGCGCCGTCACGGCCACCCAGCAGGTTCCGCTTTCCAGGCTGGCGATGTGCATCTCTACTGAAAGGCACTGCCCATCGGCAACCCACGCCAACACCGGGAGAGTTTTGAAGCTCTGTGCCGCTGATTTCTCGATATCGGGCAGCAGAACGGCATCCTCATACCGTGCAGAACGCACCGTGATGCGGGAGGGATTGTTATCGGGGGAAGACGAAACAGAAGACATGTCCCACGCATGTGCCACTCACAAGCACGCTCTTACAAGAGAAATATGTCCGTAAAACTCAACCCCGCACACCGCTTACACCCACCAGCGTTCGTATGACTTTATGGCTCTTCCGGAATGTGATGTGACCTCCCCCGGCATCCTCCCGACAAGGACGAGAAAGGCAGATTCGCGCGGTCACAGGTTCATATTATACAACCTGTGTTTGCATGATCTCATAGGATCGCGCCATACGCCTGTGGCATAATCCAGGCAGGAGTAAAGAGCTTACAGGCTCCATGTACGGCCAGACGTCTCCTGATCCATCAAACGCCACCCGTCGCAATGTAAGACTCCACATCATAAAAAAGGCCGCCTTATACAGGCGGCCTTTTCCACAACCGAAAAGCGGCGGGGTTTTTAGTTCGCTGCGCTAGAAAGCTTCAGCACCCAGAGTTGGGCAATGTCCTGCGCGCCGCCGCCTTCAACGGTTTTAAGCGTGGCAATCGCGTCTGCCTTCTTCCCGGCAGCCAGTTCCGCCAGAGCATAGTGAAGGCGGGCCACATTCATGTCTGTCACACCCTTGGCCATGGCCTGCTTCATCAGGTCGAGGCCCTTATCAGCCTGCCCGAAGGTGACATAGTTGTAACCCACAGTCAGCAGATCATCACCGGTCTTCGCTTTGAGCGCTGCGGCTTCATCTGCTGCGATAGACGCTTTCTTGTCCGCCACGGATTTTTCGACCATGGCTTTCAGACGGGCCTGACGCGGTGCTTCCGCACCCTGCCCCAGCACATTGGCCTGATACCCCTGATTCATCAGATCCAGCGCCAGTTGAGGCATGCCTGCCTGCATGGCGATTTCTGTCATCTCCATGAAGTCACGCGCCTGAGACACATTTCCGGCCGCCAGACGGATCCGATAGACATCCAACTGGAGAGACGGCGGAATTTTGGGATTCACGATGAGTTCGTGCAGCAGCAGCGCCCAATATTCCTTTTTGGGATAATAGGTCGCCAGCAGAACATAAGCATGTGTGGCGGTCGTGGAATCCTTGATGGCGGTCGCACTGGCGCCCAGCATCTGGATCTGGGCTTCCGGCGGCGTTTTCTTCGCCTTGATTTCCTGTTCGATCTGCTGCTTCAGAACCCTGATGGCGTTGGGATAATCTTTCTGCAGATAGTAGGATTGGGTCAGAAGCGTATCCAGCGTGGCGTTGGGACCAACTTCCTTCTGGTAACGCTCGATAGCCGTGATCGCACGCGGATAGTCCTTCGCTGTATACGCCATTGTGGCTTCAGACATCAGCATCTGGGACTTGGTATCTTTAGGCGTGCGTGGGGAGGCAATCAGCTTATCGTAAGCCGCCGTAGCCTCACCAAGCTGGCCAGCCTGTGTCGCCACGGCAGCCCGCATCTGGGTGATGGTGTAGGACTCATAGTCAGTCTTGCCCTTTACCGCATCAGCAGCATTCACCGCAGCCATGGCCTTGGTGTAGTCGTGAGCGGACAGAGCGGATTGTGCCTGCTGCAGCGCCTTGCCCACATCTGCTCCCAGCACATCCTCTGCCTTTGCAGCGGGATAGGAGAAAGCAAATGCGGCGCTGGCAAACAGTGCGACGCGTAAAAGACGAGATGACATCAGATCACTGACCTTCTGCGAATTGTTCCTGCCCGACGATACCAAGCTTGGTCACGCCAAGTCGCTGGGCGTCTGCCATAACATGCACCACAGTTTTGTAATCGGCCAGACGGTTTGGCTGGAGATGTACTTCCGGCTGCTGATCTTCCGGTCCGGTCGCGGCTTCCCGCAGATGGGCCTGGAGATCGTCTTCACTGGTAACTGGCTGTCCGTTCCAGGTAATGCTGTTGTCAAAATCAACCGCAAGCGTCACCACGGGTGTTTCAACCGTGGAAGGCGGCGGGTTGCCCTGCGGAAGGTCAATGGAAACAGCCTGGGTCTGCAACGGAATTGTGATGATAAGCATGATCAGCAGAACCAGCATCACGTCGATCAACGGCGTGGTGTTGATGTCGACAATGCCTTCGTCTTCCGTCGTGCTTTCCGATCCGACATTCATGCCCATGGGGTGTCACTCTCTTAAACTCTGGATCCACGGCACGGTCCAAACCAGGCCGGACGCGGGATAGTGGACTGAAGCCCGCCTTCTCTCTTTTGGGAAAGAAGGCGGAACCTCCCTGCTTGGTCAGTTGGTTTTTGGCCGCTCGGTAATAAAGTCGATACGATAGATACCAGCTTCCTGACAGGCTTCGATCAGCTTGCCGACAGATTCATAGCGGCTCTTCACATCGCCACGGATCTGAATCTGCGGCTGCGGTTTCTGGACCGCTGCCTTTTCGAGCCGGTCCATCAGATCGGCCCGGCCCTTAAGCGGCGTTTCGTCCCAGTATGCCTGTCCGTTTTCCGCCACAGCAAGCACGACGTTAGACATCTTTGTCTGTGTCGGCTGGTTCATATCCTTCGGCAAAGTGACCTTGACCGTGTGGGTTGCAACCGGAATTGTGATCAGGAAGATGATCAGCAACACCAGCATGACATCAACGAGGGGTGTTGTATTGATCGCCGATACGACGTCGTCTTCGCCCCCGCTGTCTCCGACAGACATACTCATGATGATTAACCTACCCGGTTAGAGACAGTTGCGGTGGTGGGAGAATTGTCCGGACGGACAACGATGCTTTCCACACCGGCACCATGACGCACACCACCGATCAGGATGGACTGCAGGTCAGCCGCGAAGTCACGCACGCGGTCCATGGCCCCTTTGTTACGACGCACCAGCAGGTTGTACCCCAGCACGGCCGGAACAGCGGTTGCCAGACCGATAGCCGTCATGATCAGCGATTCACCAACCGGGCCGGCAACCTTGTCGATGGACGCCTGACCGGCAATGCCGATTGCTGTCAGGGCGTGATAGATACCCCAGACGGTGCCGAAGAGACCAATGAACGGAGACGTGGAGCCCACGGTGCCCAGGAAGGCCAGACCAGACTGAAGGCTGTTCTGGATATTGTTGACAGAACGCTGGATGGACAGGGTGGTCCAGCTGTTCAGATCAATGGATTCCTGCATCGTGCCTTCATGATGCTCAGCCGCGACAATGCCGGTATCCGCAATATAGCGGAACGGAGAGGTAGACTTCAGGGCGGCAGCGCCTTCCTGAATGGAGCTCTTCGTCCAGAACTGCTTGGTCGCTTCCTTGGCGGATGCGAACAGACGGGCCTGTTCGATGAACTTGGTGATCATGATGAACCAGGTGCCCAGGGACATGATCAGCATGATCAGCAGCACGCCACGGGCAATAATGTCACCGTTGGACCACAGAGCGCCAAGACCGTACGGGTTGGCTTCTTCCTTTGTGGCGGGTGCCGCTGCCGGAGCAGGTGCGTCAGCCGCAGGTGCCGCGGCGTCAGGTGCTGGGGCAGCCGTATCTGCCGGAGCAGCGGCCGGAGCAGCAGCATCGGGAGCAGGAGCGGCAGGTGCTGCTGAGTTATCCGGAGCAGCAGGCGCTGTAGCAGCAGGAGCAGAGGGAGCTTCCTGAGCCAGAGCCAGAACCGGTGTCGCCGTGCCCAGCATGACCGCAAGGGCCGGAACCGCGAGACCCGACACTGGAAGACGAGACAGTCTGATCATGTACCTAAAAATCCTTATCTTTGTCGGCCTGATGCACGGGGCGCTCCCGGCACCAGGCAGTTTTCTGCAGAATTCGGCTCAAATGCCGGGATCAGTCATCCAGTCTGAACCTGATCACATACACCTTGTGAAGCTCCTTAACGGGCACACCATTCTTCATGGCCGGGCGATACCGGGCCTTGTGAACGTAATCCAGAGCAGCCTGCGCGAAGGATTGTCCCCCCTGCACGGACTGAACAGAACAGTTGCTCGTCATCCCCGTTGTCTCCACATCACAAGCCACTGTCACACGGCCTTCAATGTTGTCTTCCTCCATATCTGGCGGATAGACGGGCCGGGCGTTGTTCAGCGGCGATGTTCCAGCCGAAGTATCCGGTGAGCTGGTCGGTGCCGCAGTAGATGCCGGTTCACTCGACACGGGTGGTGCCGGGGCCGTTGTCGTCTGCGGGGGCGTCGCCTGTTTGGGCGGCGTCCGGGACACATGCTTGATCGGCGGCTTGGGCGGCGGCGGCAGCTGTATCTTCGGTGGTGGAATATACGGCGGCGGCGGAACCGTCATGACCGGCGGCGGCGGGGGTGGCGGCGGCGGGGGCGGTGGTGGTGGCGGTGGTGGCAGAATTCTGGTCTTGATCGGCGGATGCGTAACCGGAACGCTCGCAGACGTTCCCATGCCAAACATAAGTCCCATAACCGCCAAAATATGCAGCAGAATCACAACCAGCAGAGCAACAACACCGACAACAGCTCCTGTTCCGACGACAAAGCGCACCGGACTCTGTTGCTGTTGCGTGTGGTCCTTCATATTTCTACATCCTCCTTCTTCCACGCCAGCCAAAGAAACACTGGCCAGCACCATCACCTGATCTATGGCATCAAAAACTGATGGCCCTGCACCAACATTTCGTGCCTCAGCACTGGACAGACTGACAGAACTGCATGGCTGCCATCTTCCTGACCCTGATTGGGCAATTTGACAGCAAATATGTCAAGAATGTTCTTGATCGAAAATGAACACTGCTCTGTTTGGTTGCATGCCGCCCACAAAACGGGCACTTCCCTTAATTCCGCAGAAAAATGCCACTTTTTGTAAGCCCTTCCCGAAAACAGGCTCATCTTTGCCTGTTTTGAGCACAGAGTTATTTAAAAAAAAATTCTTTGTAACGTTCCTGAATCTGTCGCGGTTCCCACTCCACGCGCAATAAAAAAAAACGGGCCCCGAAAAGGCCCGTTTTTCCGCTCAAAAAAGTGCGCAGTTTACTGCGCGTTGGCGCTCGCTTCCGAACGGGTAGCCCCCACCCGCGCGGCAAGCGCCGCCGCCATGAACGCGTCCAGATCCCCATCCAGCACGGCCGCGGGGTTCCCCGTCTCCACATTGGTGCGCAGATCCTTCACCATCTGGTAAGGCGCCAGAACGTAAGAACGGATCTGATGGCCCCAGCCGATATCTGTCTTGGCGGCTTCCGTCGCGGCGGCCGCGGCCTCACGCTTCTGCAATTCCGCTTCATACAGGCGCGCACGCAGCATCTGCATGGCCGTGGCCCGGTTGCGATGCTGGGAGCGGTCCGTCTGACACGCCACCACAATCCCTGTGGGGATATGGGTAATGCGGATGGCTGAGTCGGTCTTGTTGACGTGCTGCCCCCCTGCGCCGGACGCCCGGAACGTATCCACCTTCAGGTCGGAATCGTTCACTTCGATCTCGATCGAATCGTCAATCACAGGATAGACCCAGACAGACGCAAAGGATGTCTGGCGGCGGGCCGCCGCATCAAACGGGGAAATCCGTACCAGACGATGCACCCCGGCCTCGGTTTTCATCCAGCCATAGGCGTTCGGCCCGGAGACCAGAATGGTCGCGGACTTCAGGCCCGCCTGTTCCCCTTCCGAACTTTCCATGAGCGTCACCTTGTACCCATGGGCTTCCGCCCAGCGGGTGTACATGCGCAGCATCATTTCGGCCCAGTCCTGCGCTTCCGTCCCACCGGCCCCGGCGTTGACTTCCAGATAGCAGTCATTGCTGTCCGCCTCGCCAGACAGCAGGCTTTCGGTCTCGCGGCGTTTGGCTTCTTCCGCCAGCGCCTTCAGGGCTGCCGTGGCTTCCGCCACTACGCCGGCATCCCCTTCCGCTTCTGCCAGTTCCACCAGGTCACAGGTATCCTGCACACTGGCTTCCAGCTTCTGCACGCCCTCCACCTGCCCGGCCAGCAGAGTGCGTTCACGCATCAGCTTCTGGGCGGCCTCGGCATCATTCCACAGGTCCGGGTCTTCTGCCCGGTTGTTCAGTTCGGCAAGTCTGGCCTGGGCGACATCCCAGTTAAAGATGCCTCCTCAGCAGTGCCACCGACTGCTTGATCTGGTCATTAAGGGCTTCTGTCTCAGCCGACATCGGGCCGTCTCTCCATCAGGTCTTTAGAAATTTCTTACGTGCGAACGGCCTCAATAGAGGCCACCCATGCCAATGTCACCCCCGGACGCAGCCGGAGGCGCTTTTGGCGCACCGGGAACAGCTGGCTGGCCGGGATTGTGCGCCAGAGCGCCAGACTGTTCGGCTCCAGCCGCCATGTCACTTTCCGAATCCGGCATGTTCTCAGCCCCGGTATCTGCCGCCGTCAGCTCACGCGAGGCCCCGTTATCCGCCAGACTGACACTCACACCCGGAATCTGGCCCGGTTTGAACGCATCAATCGCAACACCCCGACCCGTATCATACCGCACCAGCGTAACCCCCTCCGGTGCTGCGAAATCCAGCTTCGGGCGGTTTTCAAGTACTGCTTTCATCACCCGGTTCCAGATCGGCCCGGCAATAGCACCGCCGGTTTCGTTCTTGCCGAGCGATGTTGGCGTATCGAAGCCGAGCCAGACCACCGTCACCAGATCCGGTGAATACCCGGCGAACCAAGCATCGTTAAAATTCTGACTGGTGCCGGTTTTCCCGGCCAGTGGGTAATCAATGCCCTTACCGGCCTGCACCCCGGTGCCGCGCCGAATGACGTCCTGCAACATGGTGGTAATCTGGAACGCACTCTGTTCGGACGCCACGCGCGGGCGATTATCCTGCACCTCCGGCAGATCATCCTGCCCCGGCATGATCAGCTTAACCACATTCTCTGGCGCGGGTGCCGCTGCCGGAGCAGGCGCCTTCGCGCCGTCCTGCCCCTTGGGCGCATCCGGGAAAACGGCATCCGCGTCCGGTGTCTGGACTGGCGGTATCTGGGCTGGCGGCGTGGCCGTAGAGTCCTGAGCCGACGCAGATGTCAGGGAAATCCCCTCCGGTCGCCAGATCACATGCCCGTCCCGGTTCTGCACGTCATCAATCAGGGTCGGTGTCACCTTACGCCCACCGGCTGCCAGCGAGGCATAGGCTCCCGCCTCCCTCAGGACCGTGGTTTCCACAGCCCCCAATGCTGCGGGCAGCACATGCGGCATGGACTCCACCAGCCCGATTCGGGTGGCCATATCCGCAATATTTTTCATGCCGATATGCGCCGCCAGACGGATGGTCACCAGATTGCGGGATTCCCGCAAGGCATCATGCAGGGATGTCGGACCCCAGAAATCCTTCTCATAATTGTTCGGATGCCATGTGCCGTAAGACACCGGCGAATCGTCAAACGACTGCGAGGGCGAGAGGCCCTGTTCCATGGCCTGCAAATACACAAACGGCTTGAAAGCGGAACCGGGCTGACGCAGCGCCTGTGTCGCGCGGTCAAACTGCGATGTCTGGAAAGACCAGCCTCCCACCAGCGCCAGAACGCGCCCGGTGCGGGCATTCAGCGTCACCACGGCGCCTTCCACATGTGGCACCTGCATCAGGGCGACATGACTGCTTCCGGCCTGCGGTTCGACCATGACCAGATCACCCGCTTTCAGCGGCTTGAAGCGCCTGGTCCAGCTCAGATCCCGCTCCTGAATATCTCCGGTCTGCGGTGTGCCGCCCTGCATGGTGGCGCTGCGACGCACGACAGCCCCTTCCAGCCAGCCGATACGGCCCTTGGCCGGGTCCAGCACCACAGCCAGCCGCCACTGGTCCAGCATGCCCGGCGGCGCGACCTGTGCCTGCAACGCCGCAGCCCAGTCTTCCGGCGAGGATGTGGCGCTGACCGTCTGCACATGCCCGACCGGACCACGCCAGCCGCCATGGGCGCGGTCATACGCCATCAGCCCCTGCCGGAGCATGGTCTGCGCTGTGAGCTGAAGAGCCGGATCGAGACTGGTATGCACATCCAGCCCGCCCTGCATGGTCATGTCCTGACCATATTTTTCCAGAAGCTGGCGGCGCACTTCCTCGGCAAACCATTCGGAGCCGGGAGCCGGACCGGGACGCACAAAATTATGCGGGATCAGCGGTTCCGCCTCTGCCGCACGGGCGGCTTCATGCGTCAGTGCACCGGTTTCCGCCATCCGTTCCAGCACCCAGTTGCGGCGCCCACGGGCGGCGTCAGGATAGCGGACAGGGTTGTAATTGGTCGGAGATTTGGGCAGCGCCCCGAGGAACGCCGCCTCCGCATCATCCAACTGGTCCAGAGGCTTGTTGAAATAGGTCTGCGCGGCAGCCCCGATCCCATACGCGCCGCTGCCCATGTAAATTTCGTTCAGATAGATTTCGAGAATCTTTTCCTTGGGCAGAACCTGCTCGATCCGCATGGCCAGGAAGGCTTCCTTGGCCTTGCGCTTCATGGACACCGCATTGCTGCCCAGCAGCATGATCCGCGCCACCTGCTGCGTGATGGTGGAGGCCCCGATGGGCCTACGCCCCTTGC
>VNKF01005524.1:0-25495 GCA_008044355.1 Drosophila lacteicornis | reverse complement strand
CCGTTGAAATCTTGTTTATTGAATATCTTTTGAACGGAGTATCGGATCAGGACGATCGAGGTGTCATTCGACGCGTATTTAAAGCTAGATCACAACAACCTTAAAAATTTGGGGGTTTTTGCTCAACCGGCCCCAATTGCTCCAATTTTCAAAATTGTCAATTTCGCACTTTCACTCTCATTTCTCCTAAAGTTATCAGTTTTTGAAAAATCTTAGTATGCAGTTTCAAAGAGGTTTACAATACCTTTCGATCAAGATATAAATGGTTCTGATCGGACTATCGTAGCAGATTTTCAATTCTACGGCTGTATATAGTAGTCTCCTTGCGCACCACAGTCTCGGTGCTCATCGTCACTACGTGGACTGCCGTCCACAGTGATCCTGCATAATTTTGCTGTTTTTATACCCCGTACCCATAACGTACAGGGGTATTATAACAGATCTCAGAGACTATAATAGCTGGAGCTACCAACTTCGGTGACAACATTCTTACAAATAACAATAATAAAACAAACAAACAAATAACAAATAATAAAATACTTATTACAAAGCTGTAGTCTTGAATAAGGTAAAAAGTTAATAAATAATCGTGAGAGGTATTACATAATAAAGTTTTTCGAGCTGTATCTCGCTCGTACTCACTCTTTAATTTGTTAATTTTTACGTTATTTTACAAACTTTTATTTATAAAGTCGATTGGAGTGATCGCTTCGGAGAGTCTATGGATGAAGACCATTTGTGCTGGGCGTACAATGCACAAAGCTACGGTACCGGGTGTCTTGCAGTCGAGAACCCTCGATTGGTTCTTTCTTTCGTAATTTTATCAAAATCAAAAGTAATTTTTTACGATTTTTGAAGTACACATTACAATTAAAAAATATTTCAATAACATTTTGAAAAACAATACATTGAAGATTATTTCCTTTGATTTTGCTTAAGTATAAATGCTGGGAAGAGAGGAAGTACATAGACGAAATTAATGTGTCACAGTATCTAAATATTCTACAAAGTGGGAAAGGGTTTAATTATACCCTTGCAGAGGGTATTATAATTTATGATATTTGCAATGCAGTGAGGGAGACCCAACACCAGCCGAGTCGATCTAGCCCTGTCCGTCTGTCCGTCCGTCCGTCTGTCTGTCCGCCTGTTGTTGGTAAATGTTATAAAAATGTGCTGACTTCGATATTTTTAAATATTATCAAAATGGATCGATTTTCAATGATCCAATAGGAGACTGCAAGGGTATACAAACTTCGGCTTACCGAAGTTGGCTTTATTCCTTGTTTTATTATTATTCTTATACAGATTTAGATCTGAAAAATTCATTAATGCAGTCGTAAATTAATAAATGTCATTACTTCTCTTATTTAGTTGAAAAACTTCAAAACTTACTTGAATCCCAATTGAGAAATTTTGAACGGAAATGTCAACTAGGCCCGCCAGTTGATTTATTTTAATGTATTTGTGTTTCGAATTCAATTTCCGTTTAGTGCTTTCGGGCAAACCCAAATCGTTTCTATTTGCTTAGCCAAAGAAATTTCCCTTCAGTCCCCCTCAACATGGGGCGGAAGGGAGAGGAAGTAAATACGGAATATGCCTCGGTTCGCTCCAACTGGGACTGCGAAGACGATGACTTATCAGGGCAGAATTTAGCGATTGCTTTCTTCATCGTTCTCCTGCCACTCTCCCACTCCCCCACTTCCCCACTTTCCCGCTTTGCGTTTTATTTTCTTTGCCATGGGGTCAGTGGCAGTTATCGTTGCAATTTTGTAATCAGTTGAAGGCTCAAGGTTAAATGCGCGGGCACAGTGGGACCAAGTTGGCGGGGCAGGGTCCTAGTCGCCTTTCCCCATTTTCCGTCCCTCTGCGATTTCCTCTGTCTGCAATTGTTTGCACACTTCGAGGTTCGCCATATTTTTGTACATTTGTTCGATTGTATTGTTGCTGTTTGTTTTTACTTTTTTCTGTTTTGCGGCTACTTTGTGGGTCATTTGCCCGTCTGGCTCATGAATGTTTGTATATTATCTTCTCGTTCGCGTGTGCACGCCTGAAACTTATTTTGGTTTTTATTTGCGATTGTCTCTTTGTTGATTTAGATTTATTGCCGCCATTTAAATGCAATTTTCATTATATTTCTGGATCATTTTCGTGCCCTGAATCGGGTCTCCCTACCCTTCCCAACCTCTCTCTCTTCCTTAACATTGGGAAATGATTTTGGCGCTGATGAAGCCTACATCGATTAGTGGTGATTGGTGCAGGGAGAAGTGAGTCGATGAAGTCACTGAACGATTTGAAGAATTGACCAAACCGACCTGATGATTTGTGCTCATTACCAAAGCAAACGTACTATAATAGCTGGTCATTAATTTTGTATTTTTTAATAGAACAAAATAGTCAAAAATTAGAGTTGCGAGTATGAGAACAAAAACATTGTTGTATTTTATTTCTGTGCAGTAACTTCAGGCCCCCGCAGCATACCTAATAGGGTCAGGGCCGCGTAACATTACCAACGTCAATGGGACGCCCGCATTCTTGGCTATTTTGGCCCACTTAGCCACAGCATTGTGCACACACACTTGCTATCCGTTTAAGCCCAGTAGCCAGACAGGACAGTAGCCACGCCCATAGAGCACAAAATGGATGACGCATTTCGCTGGAAAGCGTCTTATGCCACACCATCTACGCAAATGAGAGTCGTAAGACGGCCAGTGGTTTATTATAGTTCGGTATTTATAGATCCCTTTACACTTGACCAGCATCGCCCGGCATTTGCATAGCTAATTTGTTTACCACTGAAGCGGCGAATTAGAATACCTCGCGACCGCAAATTATTTCGCACATTAACCCACATCGCCCATCAAAGGCGTGGGCGGGGAGGGGAGCGCCGGAATAATCTAATCGTTAATTGGCACACTAACCCCAAACAGAAATTGCGCTGCCATTGGCCCCATTCCACTCTCGCTGATAAAAATAGTTTACTTTTTATCAAGGTTATTTGCCAAAAAAACGAGGAAAAAAATAGCAAATAGAAAAAATCAAACAAAAGCGAAAATGAAAACGAAAGTGGGAGCCAGCGCAGAAACGAGTGCGAGGGTGT
The DNA here is from genome assembly GCA_008044355.1 of Drosophila lacteicornis. NCBI lineage: Eukaryota > Metazoa > Arthropoda > Insecta > Diptera > Drosophilidae > Drosophila > Drosophila lacteicornis. The sequence continues at coordinate 22,398 of VNKF01005524.1, read as the reverse complement.
GTGAATAGATAGAGCGGACCGAATTCAATGGGGAGCGACCTTGAGATAATGCCCTCATTTATGCATTTTATGTTTGTTTATTTACCACAGTACAGTAGGTTAAATTGAATAAATGGAAAAATTCTTTGCCTGGCTGGTAGTCTATAAACAAATTGTCGATGGGATAACTCTTTCAAGTACAATTAGTATATTTAATGCAAACAATAAGCAAGTATTAATGCTGCATTACCTCTATCATCGTGCAATTCCATTAGAAACCAGCCAACGGCTTAAATTTTTCAACTTTGCATTTCTGACTCAAACCAGTTCCAATTTTTTCATTCAACTTTGCTAAATATCTCGAATAAAAAACTCGAACCAATAAATCAGTATTGACGAACGGCATCATTAAGTGAAAAATACAAGAAAATAAAATAAAGAATTCAACTGCCCTGGCTTTTAGAGAAACAAGCAAGAAAGCTACAGTCGACTGTGCTCGACTGTGATATACCCGGTACCTAAACGTTTGCGCTTCACACTAAAAGGCAAATTAAAATTGTACATACATACATTATACATACATACATTGGCGCCATTATATCGCACGGCCAAGGCTCGAATGCGCCACCTGTCGGCTACAGCTTGCAACAGCAGTGCCTTAGGGCGGTGTGTTAAAATTCAAACCGTATTGCTAATATCTCCCATGTTTTTTATCCGATTTTATTGAAGTTTTCAGGAAACGTCCGTCTCTATTTTATTAATTTATTGTATCTATTAACTTTAAGCCGAAAATCACGCATATAGCTAATATAACGTTTTTATGATTTTCAGGGGCGGAAGTGGGCGTGGCCAAATTCTAAAACAAACTTGATCTGCGTGCAACAGATTCCAATGTTGTCACCAAATTTGGTAACTCTAGCTCTTATAGTCTCTGAAATCTGTTGTTTCACACGGAAAGACAGACGGACATGGCTAAATCGACTCGGCTGGTGCCGCTGATCAAGAATATATATACATATATTTATAGGGTCGGAGATTTCTCCTTCTGCCTGTTACATACATTCTCGGTTGGCACTAACTTATAATACCCTTGTACCCTATGGGTACCAGGTATAAAAAGTTCAATAACACTGCAGAGTAGGATTTTGTTTGAGAATTTCTAAACGACCGTCAAGAGCGAAAGTCGAAAAGCGATAAATGGAAGCTGCGTCATGTGATGTTAAAAAATCGAAAAACAAAACAAAAATGCATAATATATCAGCGAGACTGTATTTATGGGTCATTGTGCTAGTTTCCAGACCGAGATGGATTTTTGAAGAGCATTGACACCTCTCCGATCTGTCTTTTTTCGAGAAGCACCTCGAGACTAGATCAGATTAGGTCCCGTCTCCACCGGGAGTAAGTCCCCAGACGGGGACCCTAAAAGAAATTTTTGTTTACCCAAAAATTAGGGTCAGGGCTAGAGACGTCGCTGTCGCTGTCGCCCGACGCTTGTGCCCCACTATCGAGTGTCGTCTGCGTTTTGTTCTCTGATTGCGAGTGTGTATCTGTGTCATGCGAAAGCGAAAAGATACAGGCTCGCACACACACACAAAGGGGCACGAGGGGGCCAGTAAGTGTTCATGACTCCCATTCTAAATTCATTTAAGCGCACCGCTCACTCAGACGTACTGCCCTCTCGCTCTGGTGCACTCTCTGTGGCCTCTGTCTGAAAGCCAGACGAAAATTTCTATATACGAAATTGCAGCCGTCGGCCATTTTGGTTTTACTTTTATTTCTTCGTTGTTTTTTTATGTGTATTTTTTTTGGCAAAATTTCATTTCGCCTTTGTATAGCCGAATCGTTGCTGTTGCTGCCTTTGCTGCTGGTGTGACTGGGTCTGCCTTGCGCCTGCCAGACCCACTCCCTCCGCCGCCACCGCCACCGCCTCTGCCTCCACCGCTCCTGTACGTGAGCGTTGGATATGGCGGTGCCACGCCCCGCACGGCCCCCACTCACACACGCCTCTATCATAATCATCGTCATTGTGTCTTGTTTTGTGAAGCGCAAAAACGTGTTGCCGTTCGTTTTTATTTTTTCGCTTTTTGTTATATTTCACGAACTTTTTGTTATTTTTTGTTATTGCTGGGTAAATATTTGCAATTCTCTCACTTTGCCTGTCTACCCCAATAAATTTGTGCTTTTTATTATTCTTTGCTGCTCTGTGCTTTCGCAAAAGGTGCAGACAAATATCTAAAATAAAGTGCCACGATTTCATAAGAATATTACTTTACATTCGACTGGCAATCTTTTCCCATTAAGGGGATCCCGAGCTTAAAGACCGGTTCTTTTGGCCACTAGTAGGAAAGTAGCTAATTTATAAATAAATAAAGAATTCTCTAAGCAGCCAACCAATCGCTTTGTAAGCAACAAAATGACACTGGCACCCAACCGGTCCTGTGGCGCAATGGATAACGCGTCTGACTACGGATCAGAAGATTCCAGGTTCGACTCCTGGCAGGATCGACAGATTTTTTTTTTTCTTTTTTTCTTTTCTATTAAGAATACAGAAACTGTAAGAGTGTACCAAAAAGAATATAGAATAAAAACAAAAAAAGATTTAAAAAAAATTATCTTCGCCCAACGTGGGGCTCGAACCCACGACCCTGAGATTAAGAGTCTCATGCTCTACCGACTGAGCTAGCCGGGCACTTGCCTCCTCTTTTCCAGAACACCAATAGGAGACAATCGCCAGGCAAGCGGGAGAACAGACAGAACGAGAGCAACAGAAGATGATAATCGTAATCCAGGCTAGCAACTGAGTAAATTAGAAGCGACACCCGAAAGGCTGAATTTAGGTCACATTGCGTATGCGCAATTTAGGTCTTTGGTGGGTGAGAGAGGGAAGACTAATTATCTTGATCAAGATAATTGAATCAGCGACTCTGATGCGCTGTCCATGCCATAGATGGGTGCAAGTTCAGCTATCCATGGACAGGTTGCCATTACACGATAATTGACGGCCACTATATAGTATGCTTAATCAGTCGAGGCAGAGAGGGAAATTCCATTCATTCAGTGACGACATTCTCGCGAACCGCTCATCTCTCTCTCTCTTTCTCAGCTACTCACAACTATTCATAGATTTCTATTTCGTTTTCACCCTGACCCACCGCAATAGTTTTTATATTGCTTCGTCTACCCCTTTCTCAGTCGACGGCGGCTCGCTGCAACAACAATGCCAACTATTTATGGCGAAATTCACTCGCTTTGATGGCGTTGTAGTGCTCGCTTTCTATGAAATTTGCTGCCATTGCTGCTCTTGATTTACTCTCTTGTTGTTTTTGTTTCGCTACTGTGTTTATTTCTCATTTATTGGCTTCTGTTATTGATTGGCGCGGTCTGCGGCCCATTGAGCTTCCGAGCGATAACAGCCCGAAATCATCGGCACACGCACATTTTACTACGCACAGAACAAAAAAAAAGCCATATTAGCAAGTGCGAAATATTTCGCTGCAGACAGTACGTGTGTGTGTGTGTTGGTGCGAGGTGGCTTGTGCGTAGACGCGGCGTATGATTCATATTACGCATACGCCACGATGTCTGGGGCGGTATGAAAACGGATTTATGTTTGTGTGAAACGCGTCTGCGAACTATTTGTATATTTTGTCCGTCACATAACGAAGGTTTTTGGTCATATCAAAGTAAGTTAAGAAACAGAATTTCTTAAAAATAAATTTCCAAGCCCAGGCATCTGATAATATATTTCAAAAATATACCTATACCTATATATACATCGTTTTTTTGCTTTCTCCTCTCAGTATTTGCCTCGCTCACCTTTTTGCCTTTCGGGGGCTTTGTTCTCAACTTTTTGCCTTTTTGTTTGTACTGCAGTGATTTGAATTGCTTTGTTCTCGATTCTCGCATTCGTATGTGCATACAGGCAAACATATAACAAAATATATTGGCACGAGTACATATGCAGCTTGTGTGAGTGCCTTTTTTTCTTTTTGGCAAATTCATGTTCAGGTACTATCAGAATTTATTGCGTTTTAGGTTCATTGTTTCCCCCCATTCGAGCATTTGTTTTTCGCAGTAAATAAAAAGCAAAGTATAAAAGTAAAGTATACCAAGTGCACCGAAAATAAATTAATTGAATTAATACTTTGAACTTGATCAAAAGTTGAGCATTCCACTTGTACTAATGAATTGCCTTCAGTCTCTCTCTCTCTCTGCCGTGGCTATCCATGACTAATAACTATCAGTGCAATGTGGATACATATAGGCAGGCACCTCCGTGCAGAAATAGAATACAGACTTTATTTATATACACTTTCACTTTCAAATGGAAATTAACAACGCGAAACGGGGCAGCAACCACTTATCTCTACAAATGCCGAAGCGTCGAGTGCAATGAATACACAGATATACAAAAATGTTCGCACATACTATATGTATGTACACGAGTACATGTATACACCAACTACACCCAAAAAAAAAAAAAAAAAAAANCGAGTTTAGTATAGATTTTATACTTCAAAATATCAAATGTATACTCCAAAGTTTAGTTTTTATACTCTATAGTTTCAATTGTGTATTTTTCAGTATTATTTTTATACGAACCTACATCGAAAATTCGATAACATATCGCGTTAGCTGGCATTTAGTGCTTTTCTGTTTGTCGCGTTAGTGATTATTATGAAATATTGGTGCAGATGAGTATAAAATGTATACTTTCGTAGTATTAAATTGATAAGCATCTTATTAAGAAATTTTTCATACTCAAGAGTATAGAATTCATGTAACAATCGTATGATGATTTTTTTTTGGGTGTATGTATATGTGCTTGCTCATATACTGGGCAAAAGTTGGCAGGGAACACAAATAGAAAGAAAACTGCAGAGGGCAGGAGGGGGACAGTCCGCAGCGACCATTAATTAAAAGCAGAAACGAGAGACGGACGGAAAATGACCCGGGAAAAGGGACGACCAAGGGCCAAAGCCATCTTGTTTGTGTTTCGTCTCGATATTGATTGATGTTTTCATAGCAGCCCGCAATAGAAAATACCGATTCGCGAGCTCAGATACAGGTGTGTTTCTATGATTAATCGCCCAATAATGTGGGCTAAAATGCACTCATCGAGCGCGAAAGATTTTTTCTTAAACATGTGATAGCGGTGTGATAAATATGTATTTTAGGTGGGAAATAAAGAAGGGAATACACAAAGAGAAGGCGTGGCCTATATTGTCAAAAAGCAAGGCTGTTATCTTCTTACCCCTGTTTGTATTCTCAAAGAGTCTTATTTATTTAAATAAACCCCACAGAAAATATGTATATAAAGCTTTCATGCTTAGCAGCCGGGCTAACCTTAAAAATATTCCATTTTAAATGTGGGGCTTTCAATAATGTCGTCCTCTATCTATCCATTTTCTGTAAATCAATTGATGTACTTCGTTACACGGCTCTGTTGCAAATAAAACAACTGGAGAAGTCTACGGGTATCATAATGAAATGTATTTTTAGCTCCGTGGCGTTTCATCTTGTTTTTCTCAGCGGCCATTTTGATGCCGTTGGGCTGAGCAACTGGCCGGCGGACAGGCTCACTGACTGACTGACGTAGAACGACCCACAGCGAAAAAAAAAACGCACTCAGACAATTGTCGTACCAGCCCACACATACATCCAGAAATATACAATAAAGAGAAATACATCTATATCTGATGACGACTGATGAAATATACAATGCTCACCTCCCCATCCTCTCACTGTACATATGTGTTAATGGGTCTCTGACCTGATTTAATAATAATAAATAAACTGTCGTGCATGTGAGCAGAGAGAGAAGGTAATCGAAGGGGACAGGTGGCGGGGAGATTCAAAGTATGAGCAATAAATAAATAAGCGCACATACAAGTCTTTAGGCGAATTAAAATTAAAACGAGAAAGAAAGCTCACTTCGGTAAACCGAAGTTGGTATACCCTTGCAGTCTGCAATTGGATCATTGAAAATCGACCGATCGCTTCTATGGCAGCTATATGATATAGTGGTCTGATCTTAATGAAATTAAAACCGTAATTCAATAAGCATAAAAAACTGCTCAAAATTTATAGAAATACGTTAAAAAACAGAGAAGTTAAAAGTTTTTTACATTAATTTCGCCATCTTTCCTATGGCAGCTATAGGATATAGTAATCCGATTTCGGTCGTTCCGACATATATACTTCGTGCTAAAGAAATAAGACTATGCTGAAAATTTCAGCCCGATAGCTCAAAAACTGAGAGACTAGTTCGCGTAGAAACCGACAGACGGACAGACGGACAGACAGACAATCCTAGATCGACTCGGCTGGCGATGATGATCAAGAATATAAATACTTTATGGGGTCGGAGATGCCTCCTTCACTGCGTTGCAAATATCATGGCAAAATTATAATACCCTCTGCAAGGGTATAATAAAAATAAGGTACAATATATCTAAATCCCTTTTTAATAAAATCAGATATTTTGATATTTTGAAAGGTGCTTGTCAAGACAAAGGATCCCATAATTTCTGAAGGATTTTTTACAGAATTATCTGATTGGAATTAATAATTAATACAAAATGAATTAAAAAGTTGGTGCTTTACTTGGTTTTTGAGTAACATTTTAAAACGAATTAAGAATCGAAAGGTATAAACAAATAAAATTAAATAAATAAATAAATAAATACAAATATATCAGGCATCTTTTTGCCTGGGAAATGCCTTTCTTATAACGAATTTCGAAGCGTCTCTCAGCATTGAAACGCACTGTACAACAAAGGCGAAAAATATTAACGCGAATATTATCGCCACCGTCTGTTTATTGTTAATTTTTGTATTATTTTTGCCAAATTTCGTGCTGTGAGTGTGTGTGACTGTTTCAGTGGCAGGGCGTAGAGCTGTGTGCGTGTGTGACCTTGAAATGGGTTGTGCGTTGTTGTTGGCGCATTTTGGAAATAATCGCGCGTGTTTCTGTATTCACGAACGCCAACATCTCCGCTCCCGCTCATGAAACGAAACGAAAGTCGCTCGGCGCTTTCATTTCGATCGCGGACGACCGTCGTCGGTTGGTTGGTTGACAAAATGCAGCCAGCTAAAAAATATATACACATTTCTATATCAGAGCCTGTATGGGGGGAATGTGTGTGTTCAGGCCGAAAAAGAAAAAGAAAGAAAAAGCGAAATGAAATGCGCTCGGCAATTATCAGACTCGCTGCCATGAAATTAATTATCTTTTTACAGAGATGCACGATAAACTTGCGCGACTCGCAAAAGCCAAAGTTCGCTGTATTAATTCAAGGCCAAGTGCGATACGCGAAAAAGTGCAAACAGCGGCGCAGCAGCAGCAACAACAACTGTGAATACAGTGAATACAGTGGCAGCAATAGCACCGAGTATTCATGCGCACAGAGCGCTGTGTATTCTGCATATGTAGGAACGTACTCGAACCGACATCCGTGCCAGCACAAATATATCAGCGAAATCAGCGAGAATCTCAGTCGAGGCAAATGCTTTCTCCTAATTATCTCTCCCTTGAGATGAATTTAGACCCCACAGAAAACTATCACTATGCGAGAAGCATCTATAGCCTTGATTCACAGATCCTAGTCTCGTTTTCATAGGGAAACATAAAAGTAAGCAGCATTTATACACGGACAAAAGGCGTCCAAATTATTATACCCAAAATTAGCACCTTTTTTGATGGAGGAATACCTCGATTTCTTGTTTTATTTTTGGTTTAATAGAGGACGAGCGATCATTAAACATTTATGGAATATATTATTTAAAGGCATTAACATAGAAACAACTTAACCCATATTTTTATATCCTTGCAGAGGGTATTATAATTTTGCCCTGATATTTGCAATGCAGTAAAGGAAGCATCTCCGACCCCATAAAGTATATATATTCTTGATCAGCATCACCAGCCGAGTCGATCTAGCCATGTCCGTCTGTCAGTCTGTCGGTTTCTATGCGAACTAGTCTCTCAGTTTTTGAGCTATCGAGCTGAAATTTTGAGCATAGTCTTATTTCTTTAGCACGCAGTATATATGTCGGAACGACCGAAATCGGACTACTATATCCTATAGCTGCCATAGGAATGATGGCGAAATTAATGTAAAAAACTTTTAACTTCTCTGTTTTTCAACGTATTTCTATAAATTTTGAGCAGTTTTTTATGCTTATTGAATTACGGTTTTAATTTCATTAAGATCGGACCACTATATCATATAGCTGTCATAGAAGCGATCGGTTGATTTATATGAAAATGTAAAATTCTATATCTAAAATCTAAAATTTACAAAATTAAACAAAATTAAACATTTATGGAATATATTATTGATAGGCATTAACATAGAAACAACATGAACCACATGATTAGCATTTAATTTAAGGAAATCACTTTAATTGCAATCAATATTTAATAGCATTTAATTTGAATTTAATTGAATAGGAATTTGAAGGTTTCCAGTTCGAAAATCTCCTTCAGTTGCACAAGTAAACGTTCTTTCATCAATAATAATCTCCATTAATGCCAGTTGAAGGCTGTGAATGTGCCAATCACCTGCCACGAGGAAACTCCAGGGCTCAAATGCAGATTGAAATAAACCCCCTTGCTTTTGTGCCACCCCCTTTTTTGCACCTTTTCTACGAGGCAACTAACACCCAAGGGTCATTTGTGGCACGTAGCTGGCGCTACAGAATTGAGCGGGGATTACGGGTCGTCTGGCCTGAGAAGCCCCGATCAAAGTTATCCATCAAAACAACAACGTCATGATGGTCTTCGTCATTATCCGGTTCATTATGTAGCCGATCGTCATCATGAAAGCGAAATTTCACATGAATTTCAAGGACAAACCAAATGTGCACATCGTACATGTATATGTATCGTATGTATTATGTATATATGTCTGCATCGGGGGAATTTGTATTTTTTTATTTTATGTTCTTGTGCTCTCTCGTTTTGGTTTTTGCAGGAATTAATTGTGCGGGTTCTGCATGAAACGCACACACACATGCATTCATATAACATACATATTCGAAAAAAAAAACAGAACGCCGAAGGCAAAAACAAGAACCCGCCACTCTGGAATCGACAGCGTCGCACGACGCTCCTGTGCTAATGGCATTTGGCCTATTTATGCTTCCACGTATCGAGCACACACACACCAGCGAGGCCGATATATTAGGTAACGCTTCACTCCGGGGCTTCAGTTTGGTTTTAACCCTTCGTCCGCTCCTCCTGAGGACTCGGACTGTGGGCTCTGGGCACAGGCACTTGGGGTAGCTTTTCAGTTTCCGAACTTTGAATTGGAATTACAGTTGGGAAGTTAATTGGGTTACAAGCGCACTTGGTTATCGCCAATGCAGGGTGCTGCGACATTCCAAAGAGAATAGATCTCTCTTAGCCCAAAGACCAATACAAACTAAATGCCGATTGGTCATACATTTGCATTGCAATATGCAGGCAATTTTTGTGCAAGCGACAAATTTGCGCCCCTCTCGCTAGAGAATTGAGAGCGTTCTAATGTCCATGCTTTGACCCTAATAAATCAAATCAAATATAATCAGGATTAAATATATATAAGAATCCCCGGGCACAATAACCATTACACATTATTCTTTATTCCCAAGTTGAAGAAATTATTATTAGTATTATATCATTTTATGATAGAAGATTAATATCCTGTTTATTGCGTTCTAAAGTCTTACCGAAGACCCTGTATATTGACCAGACTCAGTAAACAGTGGCCTTTTCCACCCCTCAGCCCGGTGTTGCACTTACGTATTAACGGTCTTCTTCTTTCCATGAACAAATTTGCGGATATATACGTGTGTATATTTGTTTTCAAGATCAAGGTCAAGCCATATGCATTAGCTTATGTACAGCGAACACAAGCAGGAGCGAGAGAATCGCAAACATGTGCCGCCTCATAAACAATGTCGGGCGAGCCTTTGGTTGCGGTCCGAAACCGAAGTCCGCTTGTGCTGAGCTGAGCTGTGCTTTAGCAACCCCTGCAGACCATTTGACACACTAAGGCAAAAGTTCTGTGTTCCCTCTCCTTTATTTCATTTTGGACAATGGCAGACAAGTGTACCTGCTGGCTGGTACCAAAAAAGCAGCTGCTGTCCCTCCGCTCAGGATCGAGTCGAGTCGACTCGACGGAGACGCGAAGGCCTTGAACAGAAGACGAGAGGAGCAAGATGAGCCAGAACCGCAGCGACAAATTTCGTTCCAGAGACGAACGATCGCATTTTGGTCAGGCTACAAATTCTAAGGCGCAATCAGGAAATGCAAGTGAGGGGAAAACGGGATGGGGAGGCTTTGAAACCAGTTCTTTTCAGAGTCCAGACACCGAGCCAGACTGGCAACGGTTATCATGTTTCAGGCGCATGATTGAAAAATCTTTGTTGGCTCGCTGTCTGCGTGTCTGCGTGTCTGCTCCTCTCCGTAGCGTGTCCTGCTCAGATTAAGACGTGCCTCAGCCTGGATCCGGGCCTGGGCTTGGCCGCCGTCTAGACTTTGGGCAGGGCACTCCTAAGGCAGCCCTAATTGCATACATTGCTTCATCGATGCGATCGATTTGATTTGTCAGCCGGCAAAGGGTTTTTTCGGAAAGCGCCTGTAGGCAGCACCCTTTATGCTAATTTGCGAATTTGGCAGTCCTTCGATTGCTGAAATTTAAGATAGGATTCAGCTTCGCTTAAGCAACTAAGAATTCCTGGGATTTTGTTCCTTGATGTCTTGGATCATATTTAGTTTTCATTTTCTCTTATCGAACTACGCAATTAAGGAGCGATTATTGATTGTGAAATACATTTGTTATTCTCTGCCCTGGCCACCTAAGGTCTGCATGCCGCACTTCTGAACCGACGTGACCTTGTACTTGTCAGCAGCAGAAGATGAATGTGCTTCGGGCATACACACACTGGCGCATAAATAACCGAGACCGAACGACAGAAACCAAAAGCGCAGTGAAATGAAAATGTCAAGAAAATGTTGGAAAATGGCCGAGAAATCAAGCGTGCTCACATTCAATTGACAGAGGAAAATGGAAAAGGTTTGGATGATTCTTAGTGGGATTGCGCATACGCCACATGGCATACGTCTCTCCGCCGAGAGGAGAGGAGAGGAAAGCCAATTGCCAGTGAAATTGAAGAAGAAAACAAACACCACACCACACAGACAGCGGGCCAAATAGGGGGGGGGCAGGGATTCTGTCTGGCTGGCTCGTCCTTACAAGCAGCAACAGCCTTGGCATGATTTCATTACGCACGCCTGCCCCTCTTTCGCCTCTTTCGCTGATTTTTGGGTAGTCGCCGTGACCCGCGCTCCGCCAGACACATCCCCGAACTGAGCCGAGCCGAGCCGAGCCGAGTGAAAGCGAGGCAGGTTCAAGCGCACGCACAGTCCGGGGCGGCTGGGGGCTTTCCGCAGGATCGATTATATTCGGGCCGACTGGGGCCATTTTATTTTAGGAGTCATAAAAGCGGCCCAAAGGAAACCCCTGAAACCCAGGACCCAAGTCGGAGGCTGAAGGGCGTTGGCTTGGCCATTGGCCGTTAACCGTTGGGCGGTGGGCGTTGGGCTTCCACCTCAAAGCATGTTGGCCCACCGTCCCATTTCCTTCCAGCCAAGTTTACGACGCCGGGCATTTAGTGCCAAAAAACGACGCCGACGTCGCTGCCACTGCTCGGTGTGTGTGTGTGTGTGCGTAGGCGTGTGCGTGTGCAGTCCTTGTCTGGTGACCTTCAACTTTCAACTTTATTGCCATTGTCAGTCAGACGCCTATCGCAGCTCCCCCGAAGCCCACCGCCGCCACAATCATCTGTCTGTCTGCGCTCGTCCCGACTGCGGCGCGTTTTGGTAATTTCGAGGCTTACAATCGGCCGGCGTCTGCATGCGAGTCGGGGTTGGGTGTTGGGGTGGCCCGAGGGTTTTGGCCTTTTATTTGCCTTGTCTGCAGCGCCCGCGACCTTGAAGCTGGCCACGTTTTCACGTGAAAGGTGAAAGGCACGTTCGTTCTCGGCTTATGTCTGCGCGTCGCTGCTGTCTGTGAGGGCGTTCTTCGTTTCTTTGTGGGCGGGGGCGTGTTCATCATTCCTGTGCCATTCGGTGTGTCGTTCGTGCCTAATTCCCTGTTTGGTTTCCCGTCGGCCCTGTTCGGTGTTCGGCATTTTCCCTATTTTAATCGAGATTTCCTGCTATTATTGGACGCGACAGGTGAACAAACCTGATATATGTACATTTAAAATAGCAAGGAATATATATATTTTCAATAAGATTAGCCAACGATGGGTGTGGAAGGAGGCAACTACACTATACATAAGGACATGATCAAGACAGAAGCTCCTTCCTAGATCTACCTTTGATTGTTAATTTAGCTGAAGTCTAAAATATAGGTCTAAAATATTAGTAATTCAATTGTTCAATTATTATTTTTTTAATAGACTTAAAACTTTTTAATTTTACATTCGATTATGCGAATGTACTTTGTTGGTTAAATCTACAATGTCCTACAGTTTTATTATATATTTAATTTAATTGTTTTGTCTTATATCCTAAGGTTTTACTTATAGTTATCGCACGTATTGCACTATGGTTCATATATTTTATTAATATACTTTTGGCTATATTACTCGGAAAATTAACCCCAAAAAGTATCACTTTTTACACATATCTTAAGATCTAAAATTTTTATAACATTTCATAAATCACTAACGCTAGTTTAGAGTAAACATTATATATAATCAAAATTTTCGTTTAAATCATTCAAAGAATTTTCCTTACTTGATTGATTTCATGATGGAAATGTGGTAGCACTCTTTTTTAAAATTTAATTTAAGGTAAGCGCTCACTTCAATTAGCTATAACTTCTGAACTATATTGAGTTGCGATGTGGTCAAAGTCTTAAACTATTATTGAAAATAAAACAATTTTTAGAGACAAAAAAATGGAAAAAATTGAAAAAAATTAAACATTTTCGACTACAATTTGTAATATATGTAAAATCCAGGAGAAAGGAGTTTTCGTCTCATATACATTTTTTTATACGTTACAACCCTTAAATTGTTCCTCTCATTTTCGGCGATATTGCATTGGGTTCCCGAAACATTAAAGAAAAATCAATTATGATTAGCAACTGTATAAAATAAAATAAAATTCATTTCAGTTTGCTAGGTGAAAAATTTCTGTGTTGTTTTTTCGCACGGAAGTTAACAGAGGGTTATCGGGGAAAATTCAGAAGATCAGAAGAAGGGAAACATATTACTAAAGATGTTTAGGCCCTATTGATATTTGTCTTTGTTGCAAACCATATTTAAAATGCTAGACTATTGCCACCTAAAAATAAGAGATATAGAATTCTGCAAATTTTTAAGCCGCAGAGTGACAGCCAACACTTTTTTTTTCAAGAGATCGTGATTTTTATAAAGATCAATTCGAAGATTTTGTCACTGTGTCGCATGAGCGAATGCAAAGAAATAAATATGATAATTTTACCTCAGAAGATGCTCAGTTTTCAATAGCGACTTAGAAACAATTAGCTTTCTAATCCGAGTTATCGCATTGCTCATTGCTCATACTTATGTATGTAAACATAGTTTAAATTTTTAATTTTTGGCAAATTTATTACTTATTTCATATAACAAGGAATCTGTGCGTGTACACTGGAATCCGGACCAGCTAGAGGTCATCAGAGAGCATAGCCACAAAGTTATTTCTTCCTTGCAGCACGTGTGCGGATAATACAAAAATACTGTTTTCGGCCAAACAAGTGAAAACAAAAAATTTGTAAATAGGGTTTTTTTTTCTTTAACAAAAAAACATACGGCAGGTGTCGCTTATAATTGGACAAAAAATGACAAAGCACCACCTATGGGGAAAAATTCAAAAGTTCACGAGCAAGCAGTGCAAATACTGACACTTTTCCAGATACTCTACTGCTTTCTTAAACTGCTTGAAAGTGTAGAGATTTTTGCACTTGTATAAAGACGCCATCTGTAGGGCAAAGTTGGCAGCTGCCATCTAGCATCGCCCTCGATCAGCACCACCTATTGGCCATTGGAGGCACGCGGTGCCCTAGAGCGCCACCTGTTATTTTTCCCTTTAATAAAAGAGACGAGACGCACCTGTTTTTCCGTTGGGACTGTAAGGATCATAGCTGCCGGCGGACATGGGCGACGCGTAGCCGTTATAGCTGTGGTTCTGCGACCCGGGTGACGGCGACAGAGGCGGAGCAGAGCTGGGTACGCTGCCCGGACTCGGCGTGGACATCCAATCCTCAGTGCTGTGGGAGAAATGAAAGCAATAAGTGGGACTTTTTTTTCGGAAGCTGTGGTCAAAATAATAGCGCTTAAAATGACCAGAGCTGTCTGTTCAGAGGTTGGTGTCTTACGCATCTAGGCGTGGTCGCTTGTTGGGGACCTGCACCAAATGGCCGTTGGCTGCTGCAGCCGCCGCCGATGTCGAGGCTGCTGCTGCTGCCGCCTGCGTTGAAGATGTCTTGTTGGAAACTGAGGCCGCTACTGCTGCGGAGGCTCCTCCGGCCGCAGTGCTCAAGGCTAAGTCCGGCATGGGCTCAGTTTTAATTGTCTTTGAGGTTGGCCTCAGTTTGTCTTCGACTGCGATTATTGTTGTTGCTGAGGCTGTTGGGGCTGCTTGGGCTGCTTGGGCTGCTGCGCCGCCATTCGCACTGGCCACATGCAAGGTCAGGGCGGCATGGTTATTGCTCGTGGGCGTGACAGAGGAAGAGGCTCCTGCAGCGGCAGCTAATTGTTGTTGCAGCAGAATGTGGCTGGGAATAGAGGAACGTTTTTGCTTCGTTGTCGACGCTTGTTGTTCCTGTTGTTGTTGCTGTGTCGCATTCAAACGGTACATTTTGCAGGCAAGAGATTCCTTCTACAAACAGTTGAATGTTTCTGACAACATGGCCACGCCTTCATGTTGTCCATATGCATGGTATTCACATAATTCCCTAGAAAACAAGAAAATGTTTGTACTTCATAAGGAGAAAAATAAGAAAAGTATTTTAAAAAAAAGTTAACCCGCCCCCGGGTGGACTCGAACCACCAACCTTTCGGTTAACAGCCGAACGCGCTAACCAATTGCGCCACGGAGGCAGCTGTCCACCCTATGTCAAATGACGCATGTAAGCCACTGGAAGTTTCGCATTCTTTAAAAGCATTAAACATTTTTTTAGAATAGGAATGAGAAATGAGTTTTGAACACTCGAAATAACGTTGGAAGTGTATCAAAAACGTAATTGCATAATTGTTTTTATTGACAGTGTTTACAGACAGCTCCCATGATCTGAACTGGGCTGTAATTTTCGGATGATTCCAAGGCCTCCGTGGCGCAATTGGTTAGCGCGTTCGGCTGTTAACCGAAAGGTTGGTGGTTCGAGTCCACCCGGGGGCGATTTATAATTTTTTATCTTCTAACTTTATTGCTATTTTTTCTTATTCTATTATCTGTATTGCAAAAAAAAGTTGTATTCTCTTTTCAAGATTAAAAAAAAATCTTATTACCAACTCCCAAATGCTTTCCAATATACATTATGCGGTTCGGTATTCAAATTTTTATTTAAAAAAAAAAATTACGTCCGCCCCCGGGTGGACTCGAACCACCAACCTTTCGGTTAACAGCCGAACGCGCTAACCAATTGCGCCACGGAGGCGACTGCGCTCGGCTGGTCAAGTGGCGTTCTTCAAGAACCAACCTGCCCTGCGAATAGGAAAGTAAATTCGTTTTATTGATTCATCCACAAATTTAAATTACTTATAATATTAAATGTAGTATGCTTATCAGAGAGGGAGCGGAAATTTCCTAATTAGGGGAATTTGTCAGTCACCCATTATGACTTTATTTTATTATATATGTAAATACTTATGTACACACATCAAATTGCGTGACAATATGTCAATTGCCTGGAGTCGAACGAGGTCAATGCAGTAGTTTAATGCACTTCAGATCCGTGTAGCATGCAACCGTGGAACCTAATCTAAAGCAAAGCCAATCCGTCCACTGAAAACGACCACTTTGTATGGGGTAAAAGCTAAACTCTTAAATCACCTACGATACACCCTGAACACACACAGCCGACACACAGAACGCACCCAAGCGAGGCGCCGACAAAATGGCGTAAGCATATTGACCCAGAATCCTTCATAAGGTCATTTCACGTTAAGCAACGCCAGCAGCTATATACGAACGGCGCTGCAAGGGACCGACTAGATCCGAGCCCTGTGACCCAATTTCGACCGACGCCTGTGTGACCCATCAAGAGTCTATTGCCTCTATGATTATCAAATTTTAATTAGCACACCGGGTGAATAAAAATGCGCAACCAAAGTTCGACTTATTGGGGAAACTCTCATGCCTGAACCCTGTGCGAATGCAATATTTTGGTGTCTGTTGTGCAGATTAAAATCTATTTGTGGCGCATGAAAAGTAGCAAAACAGAGCAGACTTTTATTCACTTGCTCCTCCGCTTTTTCTGCCCGTCCTGGCCCACCGGCTACCGTCAGAGTTTATTCGCCTTTCGGTTCGTTTCGTTTACTTCTAGCATATTGCACTTGCACTAATTTTGTGGACCGGCTTATTGTTGTTGTGATTCATGTGTGTGTTTGTGTAAACAAACGGACAGGCGGATGGACCGACGGATCCGTCTGACTGATGTAGAGACAGACGCACTGCAAATGATGCATTTCCGCTGCATAAAAAACAGGAGAATTTCGTTTGGTCTGCTTTTTATACCCGGTACCCCATAGGTTGCCAAGGGTGTTATAAGTTAGTGCCAAACAAAGATAGATGCATATAACCGGCAGAAGAGAGCATCTCCGATCCTAAAAGGTGTATCCATATATTCTTGATGAATTTCACCCGGCGAATTATTTTAGTCCGTTGGTTGTCCGTCTGTCCGTAAGAGACAATAGATCTAATAAGAGACTACAAGAGCTGCAATTACCGAATTTGGTAAAAAAAAAATACGTGCGTTACACCGTAATGAAAAACACGCCAATAAAATGTCTGTCTGTCTGTCCTTATGTCCGTATGTCAGTCTGTCCGTCCGTAGGAATCAACAGGTTTCAAAGACTTTACGATTTCAATAGACTAGGGCTAGAAACTTTGGTGACAGCATTGTCATGCATGCAAATCACTTGCTGAGAAATGTATCCACGCCAGTTCGGAAAAGGGTAAAAAATATATGTAATTAGTTTTTTTTAACGGATTTGTCTTTTCATTTGAAAGCACAAAGCACAGTCGACTGCTCTTTCCTTCCTTTTTTTTTGTTTTTAGTTTTTTCCTTTTACAAGATATTTAAATATGCTTTATTGTTAAGTTTATATATGCTTTATTGCTATATCGTTACGAATATACATATGTACATATAGCCCTGGAAAATGTGCACACTGATATACCCAAGCTTTGGGTATCGGGTATATCGCAGTCGAGTACACTCGACTATAGCTTTCTTACTTGATTTATAAAGGCACCGGAAAAACTTGGTGGGGCGACTACAACTCATCTGCATTTCCAATTGCCATCGTTGCCGCGCAGAAAGCAGCTGCAATTTATGTGCATGGCAATTAGCAGAAACAAATCAATTTGCAGTTTATATACCCGGTACTTATAGAGTACAAGGGTATTATAACTTAGCGCCAACTGAAAATGTATCCAATCCATAAAGTTATACTGATGATGCTGATCAGCATCACAAGATGCAGTGGATTTGGGCACGTCCGCCTATCTGGAAGTTAATAGACAATGAAGTTAGACCACGAGCGTGTGTGCGTCTGTCCATTTCTATGCAAACTAGTCTCTCAGTTTTTGAGGTATTTGAATGAAACTTTGCAGCCATAGGAACGATCGGGCCAAATGAGCCGATTATCGATTTTATATATATATATAATCCTGTAATTTAATTAAAGTTATGCATTTTAATTTCATCCAAATCCGACCACTTTATCGTATAGCTGCCATAGGAACGATCGGGCCAAATTAGAAAATTTTCTTTGTTTTTAAAGATATCTAATTAAAACTTAATATATAATCCTTTACTATAGTTATAGGATTACTTTTTAAATTTCTTAAATTTATCTGCAAGGGTATATAGTCTTGGTCTTTAGTTAAATAATTCAAAAATTAACTTAAAACAGAACTTAAATCAATAATGAGTTAAATAATTGGCAAGGAAGGACGAAATTTTCATACAATTTTTCATATTATTGTGAGATGAGATCCTAACTATCCACAGAATCGTCCGATATGAAAAAAATAAATATATTAGTTTAAGGATAATTGTCCCGAGTTTTTTTATTTTCGTGCACACCGACTTTTAAAATGGCACCTTTTAGGAGAGCGCTTTATGGCTGCCCATACATCGAACATAGAATGACCTCCGTTCAATTAGCCATTACTTAGTTATTTTGACTTTATATTCTTAAAATGTTCGGCATTCTTATAAAATAAAAAAATATAATGACCCTACCCTTTAAAGGTTTAAAAATTTGTTTTTCTTTTAAGGGGGTAGATGCAGTTTGAATTTAAAATAAATCGATTTTTTGTTTGCATTTTCTTAAAGTACATATGTATTGATATTTTCTTGTTGGCACTAAAAATTAGTCTTTAGTCGAAGGATATTGGTTTTTGTTAAAAAACTATTTTTTAATCAATTAACTTGTGATTTTTTATCGAAAATCAGAGTTTCGAAAGCCGCCATTCTGTGAAACTATAGGTTTTTTTTTTTTTTTTTTTTTTATTTTAAGTGATCCAGAAGGCTACTGTGATGGTCACCGTGAGGCTCACTCGCGAGAGAGGGTCCAACTAAGATGGCGATATTTTAACAAATAATTTGTTTTTTTTTTTTAATAATTTATTTTGTAAAATAAACTTAACTACTATAAAAAATAATTTTTTGAAAATATACCCTTTTTTAAGCTTCTGAGTGCATATACCCCCTTAAGTGTAGTTGAAGAATGTGCCCACAACTTTTAGTTCCGAAGCATTGAGAAGAATTTTAAGTGATCGCTCTTGCACTAGCATACTCCCGCAATGTTTTTATACCTTGCAGAGGAAATTATACTTTTGACATGATATTTGCAACGCAGCCGAGTCGATCTAGCCATGTCCGTTTGTCCGAAAATGTAAAATTCTACATGTAAAATGTAAAATGTAAAGGTAAATGTTATACAAATTTACAAACTTCGGTTTTTTTTTCAATTTTACAAAAATGAATAGATTTTCAATGATTCAATTGCAGACTGCAAGGGAATACAAGCTTCGACTTAACAAAGTTAGCTTTATTTCTTGTTTTCTATTGCATTTTTCTCGAAACAAAGTTTCCAAACTGGTGTACACGATACCTTAAGCTCTACCAAACCGATTTGGCTAAAATTTTCACCGCATATTCTTAAATGTACTCGCTATGGTGGATCATAGAATTTTTTGATTAAAGACCTCGTTTAAAAGTATTTTTAAAGGGATTTTTTTTTTTAAATTCCTACTTTTTTAACTTTGTAATTTTTAACAAGAAATTATTTTTTTTTAAATCCTATGATAGACCATACACCGATAGAAAAATTGCATTGTAAAATCAAATACTTTTGTATTAAATTTTCGCATATTAAAGTTTCAAATTAACTTTTTATATGTTTCATATTTCACCTTAATAGAAATCACTTTAAATTAAATATAAAATATAGTATTTCGTATATAAATATGATTTGTATTAAAATAAAATAGACTTTCTTTCTAAAACTTAAAATATATTTAAATCAAAGTTGAGTCATGTTGATTCTTGTAGTAGAATATGATTTATATTAAAATTAAATATATTTTCTTTTTAAAATTTAAATTTAGTGGGAAGCAAAGTGATTCCACGTTCAACATTTTCGTGTTCGAGCGCTCATAAGACCTAAACGAATAAACTAAAAGAAAGACTCAAACTTTTTTTTTCTCGATTCCTTGTTCAATTTGGAAGAAATATACGTAAATAGTAGAATATTATAAGAAGCAATGTAATAGTTAGAAATAAAAAACCAAAACGAAAGACATGTACTCAGTTGTGTACCTTATTTAAAAAATCAAAAGAAATTCCGTATTAATATTTTGTCTGAGACAATTCTTGTCTTTATAATTTTTTATGTAGTTTGGCATGCTCTCAACCCATTTCTCAACAATTTCATTCAGAAGTTAATTCCACTCCAGTTCCACACGCCTCCAAGGACCGCCTACTTTGCATTGGACTGATTGATACGATCCAAGATATATGGTCATGATTGACCATAGGTTTTCAACCGGATAGAGGTCACTCCAACATACAATGTTGGTTTTCCACCCGTCTCTTAAGAATTACTTAGAATCTCCTCTTGTTGAAAAGTGAATAAAAGGTAAATAATCCCGGAAAATTTTGAAAATTGGCTTGAAAAAGATTTAAAAGAGTCTTCCTTACTCCTATTTCCATGAATTTTATGTAAAGGCTCAACGTGCCACCAAGTAAAGCCATTATATTTCCTCCCCCATGTTTTACGGCTTGCTCACATATTGTCTTTGAAGCTTGTTACTTGACCTACGCCAACAATACTACATTCTATTCGATTGGAAATAGTTAAACTTGGATTCCTCCGACCAAATATCGCGTTTCCAGGCTTCTACTGTCTAATTTTTGTGTGCCCTTGCCAATTTCAATCGAGCCTTAACACTTTCCTCGGGGAGATCTTTTTTATTTTTTTCCCGATTGCGGCATTTCCAGATCTACCAAATTGTACCGAATTCTCCGTTGAACTTTTTCACAAAATTGATTAAATTATAAATAAGGAAGACTATTTTAAATATTTTCCAAGCCCATTTTCAATATTTTTTGGAATACTTTGGCTGTAATGAGGGAAAAGTCACTTTAAACAAGACAGGGTTCCTAAGTACACTGCGAAAATTCTTAAGAAACGGGTAGAAAACCAACATTTTATGTTATTGGAGTGGTAGCTAAAAGTCCCTCAGTCCGATTGAAAACCTGTGGAAATGGGTTGAGAGCCTGCCAAACTACATACAAAATTATAAAGACAGAATTGTCTTAGGAATCGAGGAAAAAAAGTTTGATTCATTTAGTTCATTCGTTTAGGTTTTATGAGCGCTTGAACACATAAATGTTGAGCGTGGAATTAATTTTGCTCCCCACTGTATATATTTTAGATTCCAATAATTTCCTTTGAAAACAGAATTTAATTTCTTGATTTACAAATTGTTCTTTCGCGTGTGCGCATACAATTCCCAACTGGTTCTAACACTTCCTGGCATGGAGTTATGGTTACCGGCCAACTATCAGATATGTTTTTGCTACGACGGAAGTAGCAAGTTTCTACTAGAGGTGGAGAAACGTCGATGTTTGCGGACATCGATGTTTTCGACGTTTGAACAAAAACACATGGATGAAAAAAAAAAAATCGAAGTTTTTAGATGTTTTCATATAGACATCGATGTTTCATCGATTTTAATAAATTAAAATTCTTAATACAGTTAAATTCAATATGAAATATATTTGGATAAAAATAGATACATTTAAATTAAATATGATAATTAAGTCGATTTAAATTTGAAACGTATTTAATTTAATTTTGAAACGAATTAAAAATGAAATATGAAACGTATTTAGTTTGAATACTTGTTAATTTGAAACATATTTCAATTTAATATGATAACATATTTAAATCAAGCAAGAATATATTAAAGTTCAATATGGTCATATTTAATTGAAAAATTAATATGAAACATATTCAGTCTAAATAGAAATAGTCTCGATTCAAAATGAATAGGAAAACATATTCAAATCAAGCCAAAAATAGCCAGATTCTAGCGATTTTTTCTATCAGTGTAGCGAGTACATTTCTTAAAAAGAAAATATTTAGCTTTGAGTTTTCCGGCATTCAAGAATTAAAAAAAAATTGACTCATACCTCCGTCATTTTGTAATTGTTTCAAAATTTTGTTGTTTATTATTGACACAAGATTGGTCTAGATCAGGGGTCCGCACCACTACAGTCAAATGCCAACATTGCATTTGTATGAGTGAACATCGAACACTCTATGGTTAGATATGAGAAAAAAAAACAGCTAAAATATATTGTTATATGGCAACAAAATTAGCTATAACCTAAAAACTAGCTATTTAAAGCTAAAAAAAGCTAAATTTAGACACATAATTACAATTAGTCTTCACTGATTCTTCTGTTCTCTTTTGTGCATACTATCCGTGAGCGGCAGCGACGCCGACTGAGAAAAATCCTATCCCGCGGGATAGGGCCGTGCGGACCCCTGGTCTAGCTTTTTTTAGCTTTAAATAGCTAGTTTTTAGGTTATAGCTAATTTTGTTGCCATATAACAATATATTTTAGCTGTTTATTTTCTCATATCTAACCATAG
>VNKF01005499.1:0-91248 GCA_008044355.1 Drosophila lacteicornis | reverse complement strand
GCGCCTTTTTGACTGGCCAAAACGTCGAATTGATGGGTCATCCGCCGTACAGTCCTGACTTGGCACCAAATGACTTCTTTTTATTCCCTCACATCAAGAAGAAAATGCGTGGTCAACGATTTTCGTCGCCAGAAGATGCTGTTGAAGCATTCAAAAACCATGTTTTTGAGGTGTGTCAATCAGAGTGGAAAAAGTGCTTCGAAAATTGGTTTGAGCGCATGCAAAAGTGTGTAAATCTTGATGGAGAATATTTTGAAAAACAATAAAACTATTTTCCTTAATAAATATTCGTATTTTCATTATTAGGCCAGAAATATATGTAGCAGCCCACGTAATATAACATTCGACGGCTGTGCATTTTTTCGGAATCCAAAATCGAACCCTATTGCCAAATTTATCTACGACACCCAAAAGAGCTACTCGAACATAAACCACTCGTGCCCCCTTAATGTAAGTTTTTATAATTATTTATTTAATTAAAATTGACTTCAAATCAACTCTTTTAAGCACGATGTTACTTTGGAAAAGCTTCCAGTTGCCTTTATCCATGAGCGGATTACCAAAGTTCTTCCCTTTCCGGAAGGCGATTACCTTCTTAAAGTTAACTGGTTGATTTCTGGATTTCGAACTGCTATGGCTGAGGTATACGGAACGCTTTCTTAACATTTACTAAATACTTTATTGGATTTTTTTCCCATCATTATAATTGGCTGAATGCTATTAACATAAATATAACTAACCAGAAATATTGTTGCCCATTTTTGTATTTTAGAGGTCAAAATTAATGGAATTACTGGTAGCATAGGAGCTTTACTTATATATTTACAATTATTATAATTATAAACTTTATAAAATCCATGACAGTTTTTCCCTGAATAAGCTAGTATTTGCTGAACAGGCAACGTTTTATGATGTCGAGGAAACCACTTTCATTATTGGTTATACTTATATTTATTTACTTAGTCATAAAGGATATATTAATGTGGTAAATTGTAGAATTCAGAAATATTTCAATCTTCAAAAGTCTAGACTGAGTTTCGATTTGAATTTTCGAACTTTGATTGCACGTCATATCACAAGAAATTTGGTGAATTCAAATATTGCTACATAAAATCTGTTAATCGGGGCTTCAAATACATTTCCGGAAAATTAAAACTTTTTAAACTTCCGATTAAAAAAATTAAGGTATGTAAAAATATAAAACAAAAGAAAAAATAACAATATATGATACGAGGTGTGTTCAAAAAGTATCGCGAACTTTGTGTTTTTTCAAATTATATATTTATTCATAAATATCTATTTTGTCCCCTTCAAAGTAATCGCCACGATACACTTGTGTCAAAGGTTTTTCCAATCTTCGAAGCACTTCAAAAAATCATTTTTTTTATCTTGTTCAGCTCTTCTTTCGATGCCGTGTTTATCTTGTCAAGCGTAGCGTAACGTCGTCCTTTCATGGGCCTCTTGTGGTAAAATATTTTATAACATACACAGGATGTACTCCAAAATGAACCATTCATACAATGTAAGTAAAGATATTACATAATTATTCAAATCAAGTTTTAAATTACTTAAGACATCTTTTAAGCATGACATCATATTGGAAAAGCTACAAATTTCTTCCGTTTCCGGAAGGCGATTATCTCATAAAAATTAAGTAGCTGCTTTCGAATTATTCCACTGCCTCGGTAGAGGTTTATCTCTCTTGAAATATGGAATAAACAATAATGTATTTATAATTTTGTATAAATAAAAATCTCATCAACGTTTTTTTTCTATAAAAGTTAAAGGCATGATGAAGAAATAAAACAAACCGAATTGACAATTGAAAATGCATTTGTACATGATAATCACTCTTCCGATTTATAATGTATTTTAAATTATAAAATTAGCTGCATAGAAATTTTTTCTATAAAACGTCGATTCAATAAAATAATTTCAGTATTTTAATATCCATCATCAATATTACAAGATGTTTGTTAAAGTCACGCTTCTTTCTATTTTCCTAATAATATATGTTTTTATTGAAGTAAGTTATACTGAAATATTTTCAAGACTAGCATATAGAGACCTAATTTAATAACCTCACAAGATCGACTCTCGATTTGAGTTTACGAATTTAAATTGCACTTCTTATAAAAAAGAAATTGCTGAGTTTGAGTACTCCTATCTGAAGTCCATAAATCGCAGCTATAAATATTTATCGGCAAAAGTGAATGTACATGAAGTTCCTCTATCAAACATTAAGGTACGGAGAATTACAGAACAGAAATATGATTAACAATTATAAATACATAAATGGCAGATCAATTTTATTTTGTGGAAGCGCTTTAATGGATACAAACCTTTTCTCTATAATATTACGGTGGATGTATGCAAGTTCTTGGCGACACCGAAATCCAGCCCAGTTGCTAAATTCGTTTACGAATCATTTCTCGAATATACAAATTTTAATCATTCTTGCCCTTATAATGTAAGTAGTCGATAATGTTTATAAATATATAAAATTATATATTAAACTTATAAATTTATATTTTTTAAGAACGATGTAATTTTGGAAAAGCTTCCCGTTGAATTTATGAACCACCGAATGACCAAAATTCTTCCCTTTCCCGAAGGCGATTACCTTTTTGAATTCCTGTGGATTCGTCAAAGATCTCTGATCGCAAGTGCTAAAATATATTTTACCCTTTCATAAACGTTAGATAATTATTTTATCAATTAAGTTTTTAAATAAACTTCCTTGATTTACTATGAACTAAATAACATAAATATGATTATTCTGATTAAAATATTTGTAAGCCAACAGACCTCGAAATAATTAATGCATTAAATTGTTATATGCTCCTTTTTTTTATTCAAACTAAAAAAACCTTATGAGTTGAAGTGACTACAAAGGAAACCAAACTGTCAATCGAAAATGCATTTGTACTTGAATTATTTTTTGTGGTTAATCCTTTTGTATATATAAATAATAATAAGGCTAATGATTTCAATAGAAATATACAAATAAAATATAGGGAACAATATGAGGAAAACATTTTTTAATGATTTCGAGTTATACAAAATAGAAAAGTCATTCAAGCGGTCCTAGTGCAAAATCCAATAATATGCCAAGTCATATAAATCCATTTACATCCCTAGAGAGACGCAATTGGTTACTTTTCAATTAACTAGATTTTTACAGACTTGCATTGACCTCCAGATAAATTTAAACACGAAGTCTGCCCCCATAAGGGAGCAGGGCAGAGGCCGAGTCTGAGACTGAGGAAAATTGTATAAATGAAAACTAAATATTTATTTTGGGCCCTTGTTATTGCTGCCAACTGACAGCAAGAAAACAAAGAAAATTGGGGAAAAAGGTTTCATGGCCAACAACAAGAAAACGCTTATCTATGAGCGTTGAGCGCCTAAATAAGTAAGTCAATAAATCAATTCAATAAAAATTTGTGCTGCCTTTTTATATTTGAAGTTTTGGCTCTGGTCTTTCCTTCTGTTCTTGGCAAATCCCAAGCAAACAAATGTAAGC
The DNA here is from genome assembly GCA_008044355.1 of Drosophila lacteicornis. Lineage (NCBI taxonomy): Eukaryota > Metazoa > Arthropoda > Insecta > Diptera > Drosophilidae > Drosophila > Drosophila lacteicornis. Next base: position 87,722 of record VNKF01005499.1, on the reverse strand, counting down.
AGAAAAAAAAAGGAAACTTTTCGCTTGGCAAATGTTTGGCAGCAAGCAGGGAAAACAATGATGAAAACGAGGGCTGAGTGGGTGGAAAGGAGTAAGAGAGGGGACCAAAAGGTTAAGAGGGGATGAAGGCTCAGGCCGGAAAGATACATAAACAATGATAACTGTAAAGTTTATCAATTTGTAAAATGGCAGCCGCAGACATGAAGAGTTTTAATGGAAGACACTGCACTCGTAAAATCGAATCAAAAATCACATCTATATATTTTTCTTAATTTCCAAAAAATATAATATGTTAAAGAAATTTGTTTTAATAACTCGAACGCAAAATTAAATGACTTTAAATGTAAGAGCTTTAGGTATAGGCTATACTTAATATATATGTCTTTTATTCATCTAAATATTTATAATTTCTTTAATTTTATTTTAAATATTTATTTGTGAATATATATTTAGAAAAATTGTACGTCGTTTAAAATTTTTAATCTAGGTATATAAAATGTATTTATAACAACAAATAATTCTTTTAAATAAAAGTATATATTTTTAATAAATATCTGAAGGCTTGTAATAGTGTCGATTATAATTTTAACGTTTGCATAAAACAAAATGGAAAATTAAGGTCGATTTTCCCAGTAGAAAGCGAAAATGGAAAAACTCTGCTGAATTTGAGGCATTTTGAAAAGCTTTTTTGGGTGGCTGAACTGGCTAAGCTTTCTGGGTCCTATAGCTTAACTTTCTTTCTTTCTTCAACTTAAATTAATTTATAATAGCAATAAATTTGATTAAGTCATGTTTAAAAGGAAGTGAAGTTATAAGTAAGTTATATATCACATTGATGGCCACTGAATAACCCACAAATTGACCATCATTCACACATAACCGCAGAACTGCTGTGGTCACATAATTCAAATGAATTGTTTATACAGCAGCCGTGAAAAGAACGAAAACTAAACAACAACAAATTGAAAAAAACAAAAACAAAAAAAGTTCAAACAATGAATGAAATGTTTGCGTTATGTGTCAATATTATCTTTTTATTTCAGTGGCGTTTTGTTTATGTGGAAAAACGAGAGGAAGCAAGCAATTGAGTTTGCGTGCGAGCATAAAAAACATTGCTTTAAAAATACTTGACCGGCGGCTAGCTCTGTTTTTTTTCTTTGTTTGTGGTTATTTGTATTTTGGCTATTGCGGTTATTTTGGCATTTAGCTATTTTCAAAAATATATATCGGCCGAAAGACTTTGTGACATCCCAACATGACGAACCGGGTGTTCAAAGTGTCAGGCGCTGAAATGCGAACAACTTGACTCGTCTTGACTGGCAAATTATTCAAGCAGATCTCCTAACAAATGCCACACACCAATCCAATTGCTCTGGTTTAAGAGGAACGATCTTGCTAGTTTATAATTTAGAGGTGAATCAATCGCGAGTGTTGTCCACTTAATCTCGGCCAGAAGACTGCAATTCCCTTGCTGCTTTGGGACGCCTCTTAATTGCGCTTAAAATATGCTGCCAAAGATATTTTCGGCCATAAAAACGAGCAGATATAGTGTCATAGAAAATTAGAAATAAATAAATAGACGGTAGAGTACCTGGTACTAAAGATTAAAAAAAAATATTTATAATTTTTACATTTTTTGAGTTATTACATTGAATAATTATTTATTTTGGTATATTGTAATATTTTATATTTTTAAGAATTTTGTTATATGTATTTCATTTTACTCAATTGCAATTTTTATTATTATGTTATTAATGTTAAAATTAAGATTTTTTGGTGAAACTTGAGATCAATATGTTTGTGTATATTCAAAAAATGACTTCATTAAAGACTATTAAAAGGTGTGCTGAATTTATTTATTCATTTGAAATATACAAATTGGAACGCCGTAAGATATTTCAAATAAAATCATATCGGATCTTTGCGAAGCAGCGCATATATGTGTACATGTGTATATTCAAAAGTTTAATACACCCTCTAGGAGCAGCGACTTTATTAATATACTCGCAGAAGGACAGGGGGCTGGACTGGGCCGAGCTGTCAGCGCATTTGCCAAAATGTCGCGACGAGAATGCAATGCTCTCATCGCCCACCCTAGGCCGCCCCTTGCCAGCCGACCACTTACCTGCCCCCTTGCAGCCCCAAATACCCAAAACACCCACAATTCCACCCACTGGTTAGCACCGGAAAGTATTTCTTTCTAGTCTGCGGCGGTCGTGTGACTTGACTCGCTTTTGTCTCACTCTCTCACTCTGATTTCTGTGCTGCGGGGGCGTCCAAGTAAAATCGTCTCTGCTCTTTGCCAAAAAATCTAAAATCCGCAATCCAAATGCTAGCAGCCATCGATGCGCATTTCAGCAGCTGCGAGTGCATTGGCATTGCTCGGCAATTGCAATTGCAGACCCAATTCCACCAGAGAACATCCTTCCGAGCATATATTACGGAGCTATCGGGGCGATATAGCATTTCACCCGCCATACATATCAATTGACCATCGCGACAAACAACATTGACAAGACAAACACAAATTCGGTGTGTGTGTGTGTGCTGGTATATCCACACAGATTGTTGTTAAAATATTGCCACGCTTCGCATAAAAGTTGCATGAAATTGGTTCCACCAGAAGTATGCATAAATAATGTTAAAGACGGTTGAATACTCTACAAAAGCCATATTTACTTCTGTTTAAAAAATATTTCTGTATTTTCCACAAAATATTACAGTGTATTACAAAAATAGCTACAATAAGCGATCTCAGCACTCATAGTTTAGTTAGTTTATGTATTTAATAACAGACATCTTTAACAATTAAATAAAATACCTAAATAATTATAAATTCAATTATTTGTATGCTTAGTTGCTTGGCATCTCATTTACTTATGTTTCGAATAAAATGTTCCCCAATCACCGTTGAACAACCTTCTTAAGCACTCATATATACCCGATTAAATATAGGACGCATATATTTTTGCACGAGGCGCGCACAAAGTCAAGACTATAATTATAGCGACACCCACCTATTGGCGCCCAATTTCTGGCAAACACACACAGCCAGAGGCAGGCACACTCGTATGCGTACGCACACACTCAATATCACGGACAAGCGGACAACGACGATGCGTCTCACGGTCAAGTTGAAAAGCATTGAGAGCGGATGTGGATGTGGAATGAGATATAGAACGGGGAATCGGGGAAGACATAGCGCAGATGTGTAAATGTCTGCGAAGGTCGGCGAATCGACGATCGGGTAAGGGCATTTCGAGGGGAAGTAGTCAGCAGTGAACGAGGCAGAGAAACGGAGAGAGTGAGCAAAGTGCGTGTGTGACATTAACCCAATAAAATAAATAAATAGATCGGTAGAGCAGAGACAGGAACCCTACGGGAGAGGGGTTCGTTTTTACACCGAGAAAATAAATTAAGAAATGAGTTTGTTATCTTTTTTTTTCTTTATTAAAAAGTTTCTTTGAGTATTTTTGTCTGTAGTTATAGTTACCATTTAATAACACATCGGATTGCTCAGACCCTTAAGTATAAGACACTTTTTCACTTTTAATACTAAAATAATTCGAATTTACTTTTAGACAACCAGGTGTATGAAAATATATTCCTTTAAATGTAAATAGAATAAATAATAGAAAGTGAAAATTGCAATAAAAACAAAGTTTATTTAGTTTTAATTGATCAACTTAAGGCTCTTGAATTCTTGCTAACTTATCACTTCCTCTTTGACCAATTTTCAGTATAAAAATATTTATTTCATAAAAATACAGTTTTAAAATGTTTGTTATTATCATTTTTGTCTTCGATTCGATTCCCCTAGGACGCCTGGATATAATACGATCTTGATATATTAAATAATAGTTTTGTGTGTATTTTTATCGGAGAGTGCGAGTCAAGGGCGCAGCCTGAGAGATCCGGCGAGAGATCCCCCGATCTGTACCGATCTTCTTCGGGCTTTCGATTTGGGTCTTGGATGCCATACGCTGCGGATCGTTTGGCAAACAAATTTTTCGCTCAGTTTCGAGGAAAATCGCGACGCGCCAACTTGGGAAATGCGTTGTGTCGTGGCCCACGAGGAAAATCAGCAAGACTAAGGCCCAAAAAACCCGCAAGGATTAGCCTGAAGATCTGCAAGAAAATAACAATAATTGCAGACAAAGTGTGACCAAAGTGATCTATGTGTGCCTGTCGCCTGCGCCCGCTCGCTCAGATTCAAATTCTATTTCTATATCCGTTTGCTATTTTTGTTCGCGTTTGTTATTGTGGGTAATTAGCACAAAGTGTCGAGCAATTTTCCGACTCAATTGAAGTGTGCCCTTTGCCAAGATGTATATTTGTGTGAAAAACAATGTGATGACTTAATGAAAAGTTAATACGTCTCTGAATAATTGCACCAAATTGAAATATTAATTGTTCGGCATTTATTTTGTGTGCTTCGAGCACAGCGAATGGCGAAAATATAGTGAAGAAAATAATAAATAAAAGTTGTCTCTATCTCGCTATTGGCATTGCCTGGCTAAAAATACAAGAAAGTCCACAGCTATAGAATATAACAACAAATTTTATTTATTGCCTAAATATATTTGTATATTTTCATGTGTCCCGCAGTGTGTGTGTGCGAGTGTGTGTATGAGTGTCCATAAAGACGCTAGGCAAAGGCGTATAATTTTCTAAATTCTTGTGCTAGTAACACTTTCAGCACCAGCAAAAACTCAAGCCATTAAAAAATATATATCAAGCTAAGGAATCGCAACAACATCAACAAAGAAAAAAATAAAAAACAACGCACATAAAAAATAATAAGAATTCAAAACAAAAGCCGAATAAATAATCCAACAATATGTCGGCCTCCACGCGAAGTTCGGTGACGAGAAAATCGTCGCTATCAAAGAGTGCCAGCGCTGACAAATCCACAAAGTCCTCAACGAGTTCATCCAAAAGCCCGACAGCCGCCAGTGGAAACAAACAGAAAATGCAGTACACAAAAACCAGGGAGCGCATGGTCGATGGTAAATTTGAAATTATAGCCTAAGCCGATTTGTACAGACCCCACTCAACCATTAACCCAAACACGAAGCCCTCTTGGGTTTTGTATCTTTAATGATATTTGATCATGCATCAATGGATTCCTGATGTACTGACCGTATTCATTAGTGTCAAAATAAGTGGTCTTGCAATATATTTCCTTTGAACAAAATGGAATTAGGAAAGAATTTTTTTTTAGAAAATGGTTTTTTAGATTTGGAAGAACATTTGAAGCTATTAGAAGCCCTTATATTAATTTGCTGCGCCTCCTCATATGAGGCACCATTTTGTTAAGATATTTTGAAAACAGTTCAATAATTTTCAATTAGAACTATTCCAAATTAAAGGTAACAATGATTTCCCTGTATATTTAAATACGCTGAGTGCCCTTTTTCCTCTTACAGTAAATATTAATAAATATTTTATAACTCAACCATGTTTTTCAAAACACACATAAACTCTTTAGTACGATAGTAAAATTAAAATGCAGCTTTAATTATTTCGTTGACATCGGCTTCCCAAAAAAAAACCCCTAAAATACAAAAACGACATTTGCTTTTGTTCTGAGTTTATTGGGCCAATAAAAACAAATTTAATTATCTTTGAGCACCCATAGGAAACAAACAACAACTGCAGCACATTGGCGTTTTATTGGTCGTTGCGTCAAATTTTCAACATTTTCCCAAATTATGACAATTAAAAATGGCGTTTGCCCTGGCGCTCGGGTGTGTGTGTGTGTGACTACGTTTGTTTGTTTTTGTGTGTGCCAATCAATTTTCGACTTTTATATTCACTCAGTCAAATTTTGTAATTAGCGTACGAAACTCATGTGGCTGCATCTGGCGGAATTTTGGGTTTTCTTTATTGGCGGGCCAAGAAAAGCGGCCAAACCGAATATTGGCGCTAAGTTGCACCAGCTCGTTAACCCACATCGCGATCAGACAGCAATGTTTATTATAATTCTATCAGTGCACGCCTCATACACAAGAAAGAATTCTTTGGTATGTTAAAAAAATATTTGCTTTTAAATCGTTACAATTGTGTTAATCTTTCGAAATATTAAGACGTTTATTGATTTTATTTGCATTATTCACAGGAGAGTCTTCTTTTAATCTCAAATTCTTTTAACAGAGTAATAGTCATGCTTTTTAAAGGGCCCTTAATTTTCTATGTAATTTCTTTATTTTCTGTAAGAAGTTGGAGATTTTCCGTAACCAGCATTGATAATGAAAATCCTATTAAAAACTATGCTATTGTGTTTATGACTAAATATTTTTCGGTGTACCCACGTAGATGTGCCGCTGCCACCCACCCACAAATTGACCATGTCGGAGGTCTACGATGATCCGAAGACAGGAAAGCCCAACTTCGATGCATTGCGTCAGCACTTTTTGTTGGAGGGACGGGTCGAGGAGGCAGTGGCCCTGAGAATCATCACAGAGGGAGCCGCCCTGCTGCGCGAGGAGAAGAACATGATCGACGTGGAGGCACCCATTACCGTTTGCGGTGATATCCATGGACAGTTCTTTGACCTGGTGAAGCTGTTTGAGGTGGGCGGTCCTCCGGCCACCACCAGATACCTCTTCCTAGGCGACTATGTGGATAGGGGTTACTTCAGCATAGAGGTGAGTGAAGAGGATACTTTCTTTTTAGCATTATTAAAATTGATAAATACAAATTTTTGTAATGGCTCTATTATTATTATTTCAGTGTTGGTTTTATTATTAAACCACTTTATAGTTCATTTAAATTCGTAGTAAATAGTTTTTGCTTTCAGTGCGTTCTATATCTGTGGTCATTGAAAATAACCTACCCCACGACGCTTTCCCTCCTGCGAGGAAATCACGAGTGCAGACACCTGACAGAGTACTTCACCTTCAAACAGGAATGTAAGTTCAAAGTGACCTCATGAAAATCTAAAAAATAAAAGCTTTTGACTGTCAAAATAAATATGACTAAATAAGTAGCCAGGTTCTTGGAACACAAATATGTTAGATATTGGCTTGGAGATTATTTTATAATTTTTCACATGTATAACCTTGTTTTTGTTTCCCGCTTTTAATATTCATTCAATAATTCGACCAGAAATTTCAAATTAAAATTTTAGGGCCAAACGATGCCTCCTAAATATTTATTTGCCTCCTATCGATCTTAGATCCGCACAAATATTATAACCGAACCGCTTCTCCAACTTAATGGTTGTTGTCAAAGGCGTTTAATGGGATTTTAAAAGCGGCAGCATGCGATAAATCTCTCTGATGGTGCTCCTTCCTTCAATCATTAATTCCGCCATTACATCTCTCTGCTTGAAGGCATCATCAAATATTCGGAAAGTATTTACGACGCCTGCATGGAGGCGTTCGACTGCCTGCCCCTCGCCGCCCTGCTCAACCAGCAGTTCCTTTGCATCCACGGCGGACTGTCGCCCGAGATATTCACACTCGACGACATCAAGACGGTAATAAATTAGGCCAACAACTGCCACGCTGAAATTTTTACGGTTTGCCATAATGCACCTACATATCTGTTTCCCTCAGCTGAATCGTTTTAGGGAACCACCGGCCTATGGACCCATGTGCGATCTCCTTTGGTCCGATCCACTGGAGGACTTTGGCAATGAGAAGACCAACGAGTTCTTCTCGCACAACTCCGTACGAGGTTGCTCTTACTTCTTCAGCTACTCGGCCTGCTGTGAGTTCCTGCAGAAGAACAACCTGCTATCGATAGTCAGGGCGCACGAGGCACAGGATGCGGGGTGAGTTGTTTATAATAGATAAAAATTAATTTATAGTCCAAAATCCAGTGATATTTTCGCAGCATTTTTTTAAATAATTGCTTCATTTGGTTTTACATAATTATAACATTCTAAGCATTTATTTTGTGATTGATTAGATCCAAGTTTGGCCTTAGCTGTGCTTTTCGTGATAGTTTTCTAAAAGAACAGGAATTAAAATATAGAACGTTACAAATTGATCTCCCCACTTCCTCAAATTAATTTATTTTTTAGGTACCGCATGTATCGAAAGAACCAGGTGACCGGCTTTCCCTCACTGATCACTATATTCTCCGCGCCCAATTATTTGGATGTTTATAACAACAAGGTATGATATCTCTCTTTCTCTTCTTCTCCCTCTCTCTATGTATCTGTCCCTATATCTATGATTCTCTGTCCCTGTCTGGGTTGTTTATTTATTTTGCTGTTGTTGTTCTTTCCTTTTGCTATTTTTAAATAACGAAATCTTCTTTGGCTGCATTGCGAGCTGGTGCGAGTTCAATTCGCGCTGCGTTCGTAATATCTCTGCCCTATTTCTCTCTCGATCTTCCGTCTCTTCCTCCGGCACTCGCTCATTTGTCAACCAAACGAACACATTTGACAAAAGGCAGCTGTGCTCAAGTACGAGAACAACGTGATGAACATCCGACAATTCAATTGCTCACCGCATCCCTACTGGCTGCCCAACTTCATGGACGTTTTCACATGGTCGCTGCCCTTCGTGGGTGAAAAGGTGAGTTGAACATCAAGGAGATCAGGAAAAATTCAAGGGTCTTATGGAAAATAACATTTGGGAATTAATATACTGCACCCCTAACTCCCAAGTTAAGTAATTTATATCAATTAATAAATTTATTTCTTGTTACTCTCCAGGTGACTGAGATGTTGGTGAACATCCTGAACATTTGCTCGGACGACGAGTTGGTGGCCGGACCCGATGATGAGCTGGAAGAAGGTAAGTCTGGGCTAAGGGGCTGGGGATATACTCCTATTAGAACCGTGTGTGTAAATGTCGTAGTGCTTTGGTTGTTGTGGGCAAGTACGGACACACTTGAATTACAAACTAATCTTCTATTCAAAATATTTTCCGAAACAAAATCCAAATCACAACAACTGCAATCTATTACCACCACCCTTAATAATAAATGTACCAACACCAAAAACAACTTTCCACTCAAAAAACACGTCCAACAAAAAAATAAACAAACCAAAAAACAACAAATACAAAAACCCATCAAAAGAGCTACGCAAGAAAATTGTGCTCGTGCCGGCGAACGTGAATAATAACAATAACAATAATACGCCCAGTAAGCCAGGTAAGCCACGTGTTAAGCGCAGGCCCCAGCCAAAAGCAATGTCAATGCAAATGCAAACACCAACGAAAGCGCCAACGCCTCCGCCAAATATAATGCCAATGCCAATGCCATTGTCAAAAAAAGACACCTGAGCTCCACCGCCAATGCCACCGCTGTAAGATAGAAAAGCTTAGTGATAGCTTTGCGCAGCTTTGATCGGCTTTTCAGCGACTTTTCCGGCTGCTTTCCATTACATTCCCCCGCATGTGAGATCCAGCGAGATTCCGTCTAATCGAGCCCTCAATTCGCAGCTTCCATGTCGGCGCTGCGCAAAGAGATAATACGGAATAAGATACGGGCCATTGGCAAGATGTCGCGCGTTTTCTCCATTCTCAGGTGCAGTATCATAATTTTTCCTATATTTGTATTAAGAATTTAGCTGAATAATCAAATATCCACCAGGGAGGAGTCGGAGAGCGTGCTCCAGCTGAAGGGTCTGACGCCCACGGGCGCCTTGCCAGTGGGCGCTCTGTCCGGCGGAAGGGATTCCCTCAAGGAGGGTAAGTACTCTTTTAATTATTAACAATATAATAAATCAGAAAGAATAGTTTTAAGACATTGCCAACATGATATATTTTTAATTCTCCAGAGTTTGCTACCGACTTAAAATAGAATGTTAAACATTTCCATCAAATCTCATTACAATTATTTAAAATTAATAGAAAGCTTTTGTAAATTGTTGCAATGTAAATTTCCACGGTGAAAAGCATATTCATTATAATTATAATTATAAAACGATTACGAAAGGGTGCCATAAAATTTAACCACCGCCCGATCCACATCGTAAGCAATCCAATGGGTTTCAAGAATGTAATCTCCCTCCGGGAAAGGTAATTCTTTAGTTAACTGGTTATTGACAAAACTTGCTGGCAACTTATCCAGTATAAGGGAATGCTAAATAAAAATATACTTATATTAGATAAAAGAAATTAAATATATATTTCCTATAACTCACGTCATAGGGACACGTGTGATTGATATTTGAGTATGATTTTAAGAATTCATAATAGAATTTTGCCAGCAGATTGGATTCTGGGTTTTTTAAAAATTTGCAAGCATCTATCGAGACATTGTACATAAACGGTCTGTATACATTAAATCGCTTATAAAGTATCCCAGTAACCTAATATAAAAATATAAAAAGAAAAATTCATCCAGTAATATTATGCTTATACCCATGTACTTACTCTGATTTTAGTTATCGGTAATTTAAATAAGTTTGCTTTAACTGATGCGTATTTGTAGCTTCGATTAATCGATTTTAAGTAGCAATATTCAAAGTCACTGAATTTTTTATCCAAAGACGAGCACTTGATATTTGTAAATTCAAATTTGGGGAAAACCTTAAAGTAGAAACCTTAAATATATATTTTATTTTTATATATAAAATAAAATTACCTGTGCAGCCGTAAGAAGAAGTACTAAAAAGCTGAAAAGCCATCTGCAAAAATAAGTAGACATCTTACACAAAGGATGTAGCAACGAGAACTAAGTTCAGTTTTAGTTGGGTAAATAAATTTCTGAACCTCAATTGAAAACCGATTATCAATATTTATTGTTATTTTGAGGGGATGTAATTAAATATTCATTTACCGTGTTTAGTATTGCGTATTATATTGTTGTCTGGATTTTTATGTAGCCAAGAGATCGACGATTTATGATACCAACAAAATTAACATAAATATGAATCAGAACGAGTCTTTTGTGAGTCCACATAAAATTATATAAATAGTTGTTTGAAAGTATTCACGTTTAATCACTGATTTATTATATTTTGTGTTAGTATTTCAATTATTCAAGATAGTGTGCCATAGACTTTAACCACCGCTCGATCGATGTCATAGGCAATCCAATGGGTTTCCAGCATGTAGCCTCCTTCTGGGAAGGGTAGAACTTGTGTAATTTGATGATTAACTAAATCGATACTGAGTTTATCTACTATAAGATCATGCTACATATAAAAAAAATAAGATTAAATCATATTAAAATTAAATGCTTAAAACTACTCACATTAAAGGGACACGAGTGATTCATATTAGAATGTTGTTTTATAAAATCAAAAAAAAACCCGGCCAATTGGTTTGAGTTTTTATTTTCCATGAATCTGCAGGCATCAACGGTGACATTGTACATGAAAGGCCTGTAGCCATTAAAGCGTTTAAAGAGTGCCCCATTGACCTGTACATTTTTTTCAAATGAATTGTGATATATTTTTTATTATTGCATTTTCATACCTTAAATTTGGTAATGGGCTTTTTAAATAAGTTGACTTTAAGCGAAAGATATTTGTAGCTTCGATTCACCGACTTAATATAACAATATTCAAAGTCAGCGAATTTCTTATCCAATGATGTACACTCGACATTGGTAAACTCGAATTTTGAGGTGATCTTAAGATGTATTATTTTTATTACATTGGTTTCTACATATTTTAATATAGCTCACCTTTGTAATAGAATAGAGAAGCGAAAGGAGAAAAATCAATAACTTATATTTGGCACACATCTTTCAACAATGGCTTATAGCTGCAGTTTGGTTCAATTCGTGTTTAGGTTCCACAAATATAAATTGAAATTGAATTATTAATGAACCAAGCTTTGCACAATTAAAGCCTCATTAGAAGCTTCAGATTTTAATACATAATTTTATCAATTTGGGCATTGCATCAAGTTAGAAGGAAACTGTAAAAAAATAATACAGAGATACGAATAATTTTGCGTTAATTATTTGTTGACTACAATTTATAATATGAACAGTTTTTAGATATATTTCTTATATAAACTATATATTATTATGTACTGTCTCGTGGAACGGGTAAAAGTTTATTAGTCTTAAAATTAATTAACTTGAAATGGTTTTAAAATTGCTCAGGACAGAGTGCCATATATTTTAACCACGGCCCGATCAATGTCATAGGCCATCCAGTGAGTTTCCAGCATGTAGTCGCCTTCTTGGAAAGGTAGAACTTTTGTAGCTTGTGTGCTGACAAAGTCAACGTTCAGTTTGTCCACGATGAGATCATGTTATGAACATTTAATGGGGGTTAATCTCTGCTTAAAATATGTATTTAAATAAAAACCTACGTCAAAGGGTATGATTCATATTGGTGTGATTCATATTGGAGAAGGGTCTTATAAAGTCATAAAAGTAACTCCCCAAACTAAAGGAAATTGTATCTTTTAAGAATCTGCAGACATCAACTGTGTTATTGAACATGAAAGGCCTGTATCCATTATATCTTTTATAGAGAGCTGCATTGACTTAAAACGATTAATGTTCAGTTAACATATACGAAAATTCTTTCGGTTTTAATTATTAATATTTACATACATTGACTTTGGTTATTGGCGTTTTAAGCAAGTTAACCTTTAGCGATAAATATTGTAGCTCCTATTAGCCGACTTAATGTAGCAATATTCAAAGTTATCAAACTTGTTATCGAAAGTTGTACATTAAATGTTGGTAAATTCGACCCTTGACGAGATCTTGAAAGGAAGTGTTAAATATATAAATTTTCTTATTATATCTGAGTATATCTTACTTTTAAAACTAAATATAGCAGTGCTAAGAGCACAATTAAGAAGCTTCGTCCTACATACATGGTTTAGTTCTGACTGAAAAAAATGAATATCAGGTTTTATATTTAAAAACATTTTTAAAACATTCTAGAATATACATCGATTTAATTTTGTTAAACTCATATTTGGATTTATGGCAAAATTGTTATACACGTAGTTAAAAACACATTTAAAATCAGAAACAAAGCAGAGGCAGAATGTCGTTAAATTGACTAAATCGATGTCTAGAGATCATTCCAGCGGTTAATATTTATTTTCATAACAACAGCTCTAAAATTAGCATTAATGGAGCAGATCGGTTCAATTATAATTATATTATGTTATATATGCATGAATTGCACTTTATGGGAAAAAACTGAAATTTGATTGCTTTATAGAAAAAATAAATTAAAACATTAAAAGAAATTATATTAAAAAAAAAAGTAAGCTCGAACGATTTGTATGTATTTTGATGTACATCAATGGAGGAATATTCAAATTATATTATACTGTGTCTTAATAATTGTAAAACCATTTAAAATATTAAAAGAAAACACTCGCATTTATTCTGGTCATCATCATAAATAGATCAGGATAGAGTGCCATAAACTTTAACTACCGCACGATCGATGTCGTAGGCCATCCAATGTGTTTCCAACATGTAAGCACCCTCAGGAAAGGGTAGGACTTTTGTGACTTGATGATTTATAAAGCCTACAGAAATTTTATCCACGATAAGATCATGCTATTAAAAATAAATATATTAATTTAGGGTTTGTTTTTATTTAAATACACTCACATCAAAGGGACAGGTGTGATTCATATTAGAGTACGGTTTTAAGAAGTCAAAAAAGTAGCTTGCCACTGTGTTCGACTTTGTATTATTTAAGAATCTGCAGGCATCTACTGTGACATTGAACATGAAGGGCCTATAGCCGCTGACCCGTTTGAACAGCGCTGCATTTACCTAAGATATATACTTTTTATATGTTTTTTTTCTTTAGTTTTTACATACCTTGACTTTGGTGATGGGCGTCTTAAATAAGTTCACTTTAAGCGATAAGTACTTGTAGGTCCGATTAACCGACTTAAGAAAGCAATATTCAAAGTCATCGAATTTTTTATCCAAGGAATTGCACTCGACGTTGGTAAATTCAAATTTCGAGGAGATCTTAAAGTATAACAATAATTGATTTGTTTCCCTTTATATATAAACTTATTTAACCTTTGCAACCAAAAAGAGAAGCGTAAATGCAAAAAAAACACTGTTCAGTTTGGCACACATCTTTCATCATCGACTAACAATGTGAAGCGTTGTAAATTATATATATTTTGTTGAGATTGATTGAGCAAAAATCCAATTAAAATTGAATTTGGAATTTAAAAATTTATATGTCATTATATAAAAATAGATTATTGAATTGTCGTGGTTTTCCAATGAAAATTGATTACCGCTTATGTAAGGAAGCCTGGTAGTTTGTAAGTGAATATTATTATTTGGGGCTAGGAGATTGGTAAAATACAATTTAAAGAATTTTAATAATTTATATATTGTATCAACATTAACTTGTGTTTATTGAACAAATATTTATATTTAATGAATGGCTCTTGCTTGAAATATATGCATTGGAAATTTGAACAGCACATTTAGGGCCTCACAAATGGCTTTAAAAGGTGCATTCATGCGTACAGTTCAATCTCCCGTCAAGATACTATTATTGATGATTATTAATTGAACTCTGACCATCCTTTGTCACCCCACTTGCAGCTCTGCAAGGACTAACCGCAGGAACGCAAATCCACTCGTTTGCCGAGGCCAAGGGCATGGATGCGGTCAACGAACGGATGCCGCCGCGCCGTCCGCTGCTGATGAGTGCCAGCAGCAGCAGCATCACCACGGTCACCAGCAACAACAATAATACGACGACAAAGAACAGCAACACCATCAGCAGCAGCAGCAGCAGCAAAAACAGCAGCAGTAATGACACCACAACCGTGACCAAGACGAGCAGGACGACTGTGAAATCGGCCACCACCAGCAATGTGCGGGCAGGATTCACCTCTAAGAAGTTCTCATAGTCGAAGGGCTCCCCACCTTGCTCAATACTATTATTTATAATTTTCGTTTCGACTTTCTGTTACCCACTTAGTCGTACTTCTGGTTAAGATAAGGTCAGACTCATAAAAATATTTGTACCAAACGTCAGTCATTTATACAACCTGTTTGTATCACCAACTAAATGAATTTTTAAAATTTCTAAAAATAAGAATTAAAGTTCGACAGGAAGTGAAAATGTATTTATGTGTCTGCCCTTAACTTTAGTTAAAATTTTATACAAGAAACTTTCTCTAATTCTAGTCAAAAACCGAAAAAAATGTGACCCTCAATTGTAAAGCTTTCGATTGTAGGCACACTCTTTATAGAATCTCTCCGCGAAAAATCCCAAGGCGAAAAACACACTCATATTCACCAGCAATCATAGCAAAAATTTATACGTGACATGACAAACAGTTCAATAAAAAGTGGCAGCAAATAGCGCAAAAAATAATTCTGTTTGTGCTTTGAGATGACAAACAAAAGTGGTTTCAAAAGGAGCATTTAATAGATAATTTACTTCTCATGAAATATACTTACTCAAGGTAAGAAAAATATCAAATTTTATTTTATTTGAAGAAATAAAAATCCTAAACGTTATATTTAAAAACACCTATAACTGCTCAGCCTATAATTATATCTAGTAATTATATACCTGCACCAGGCGCTTCTCAAGTCAAGCGTAAAAGATTAACACCAATTGATGTAATAACCATTAACGAAATGCAAATAGTGAGGGGCCGAAAGAGACCGAGAAGAGCAGTGGAAGTTTCCCCATGATTTTATTTCGATTTATCTATTTGGCAAAGTTGTCTAAAAACGTGCGCACGGAGACAACAGCTCTTAGGAGATAATCTGGTAGAGCAGATAAAGATTTACAATACATAGAGGCAAAGTGTCGACAATCTATCATCACCCGACTAAATGCTATTCCGCAATGGAATCAACTGTCAAGATTAATATTGACTTTGAACTCACCTCTCATCTTTGGACAAACATAAAAACTAATGAAAGTCAGTAAAGTTGCCATTAAAACCAGAACGTCTTTTCTAAGTTTTCCCGAAATACGTTAACAAATATTTATGATCTTTCAGATTATAAATGACCAGCAACTTGAGGCAGCCAAAGTTTCCGTCATAATAATAATGTCACAACATTAAACATTAAAGCCAAAACATGTTTACCTAATAAAAACCCTTATCGCAAATACAGAAAAAATGTTTTTAATACACTTTCAACATCTATTTTGGTTAAAATTATCTTACATTTTAGTTTGTAGACCATATTTCATACCTTTTTAGAAGGTTATTTTGGAAAGAATTATTCTTAAACAGGCAATCGGTCACTAGACTTTAGGGTGATTATCATACGTATAAATCTGAGTGCGACATACCAACTAGAGCACCCAAAGGCTAGACGAATTCTGTAACAATAGGCCCCCCCATTTAAAGTCGAGACTGAATGCGATGACTCGCTTTCTATTGTAAATATAATGAAGAGACATAGCTCCATAAAAAGATCCCAGTAAATGAAATATAAGTGGCATTGAGGGGTCGCAACAGGAGATAAACTCTTTTCAATGTTTGCCAGCCTGGTGCAAATAACACGCATACGCAATGTGTGCCGCTGAAGGTACCCGTCTTCTTGATTGTTTTTATCAATTTCGAGGGAAGACAAACAACGGCACCGGCATCATCATCTGCAGACAGACATCGGTCGAGATAAAGATATGACCGAAATCACACGACCAGCAGCCGACAATTGCAGCCGCTTCACGTGCAAGTTCTGCCGTAAATCAGCTCATCGACATGAGTTTACCGGGAGACCGACGCAAGATTTCGGGCAAACAGACGATCGTTAAAGTCTTTATGGCGTAGGGCCCTTAATTCGTAAAAGCTTTGCACGTTTTTATGGATCTATCTTGCCGGAGTGCTCTTAATTGAGACAAACGTTTTGTTAGTGCAAGCAAGCGGTGATCTTAATTGTTACGGGGAACTTTTATGAACCTGTAAGGTATCCTGTAGGTAGTACTTAAGTTATATTTTAATTATTATAGAAAAACTATAAGAACGTTCTATTATTTTGTATCATTCATTTTTATACCATACATATCTTCTTCTCCAAACTCTGCATTTTCAGTATTTAAATAAATAAAAAATAGTATCGCAAAAAGTTGTCCAAAATTTAAAAATGAATATAATTATTAAATAATCACGGTACTTGAATTTTTAAAAAAGTAAAGAATTAATACTAGTAATCATAATAGGTAAGCAATAGATTTATCAGGGAATTTAATTTTCAATGAGAAATTAGTTATGTAGGCTTACGTTTTGTAAAATTAATACAAATTAGAATAAACCAGTGATTTCTACGTGTCCGACAGACCCACGCGCCTACACATTAAGTTCAGGTACTGGATATAATGCCCGAATACTGGTACTACTTCATTCGGATGTATTAGTGCCGGGGCTTCGTGTCTGGCCGATCGGTTTCTCGGACGGATCGTTCGCCATATAACGGCGCTTGAGGGCCGACTGAGGCATTAGTCGCTAATTGAGATCCACTGGGGACACCAGAGTCTTGTCGAGAACCCCCGAGTCGCAATCGTTCCGCGCACTCCGTATCACTTTCTATGGCCTGCTGAATCCGCGGATCTGCGCCTCAAGCCGAGCTGTGATATAAATAGGAATCTCCGCAGAACCGAAAATAAAACCCTTAATTCGTCGCGACTTCGAGAGAAATGCATTCCCTGGCATTATTTGGACTTTTGTGCGGTGGCCTGATTGCAGTTAGCTGGGCGGCCACCACCCAACCTCCGCCCCTGATTCGAACGCTAAGCGCTGGAGGGGATATTGGTCCCCAGTTCAAATTGGACCAGAAACCGCAAGATCAGCCGTCCAGGAAAAAGGAAACAGAAGGTTAGTCTGAGGCTTAAATTACGACGTATCTAAGAGAAGTGCAAGCCAAACGTGCGAAATTCGGAGTAAAGCCTAGTACGTGGAATAATTTAAATTAAACTTGAACGGTTTTATAGTTCACTTATGCAACGAGAACGAGTAGTAGCTTTTGTTCTATCAAGGTTTCGAAATCTTGAACAAATGTTGTTAAGTTATGAGAGGTCATGGAGAAGAGCTTGTATAGGCCCATAAAAAAACAGATCCGTAAATAGTTTTCAGATGCACTGAGCCAATAAAAATGGTATTGCATTTATTTAATTATCTCTAATTGAGTTTTGAATTTGACCTACTTTTCGTCATAATCACTGCCTAGTGGAACTAAAAGCTTCACAGAACAGACACTTAAGTGCATCTTTTCGTGGTGCTGTGAAACTGATTTTGCGGTTAAGAACAAGATTGACTTAAAACCGCAATTGCTTAGTCTTCACTAATTGTTTAATTTAAACTTGCTTTTGCTAAATAATATTAGCAAGCTGCATTTGAAGCTAACTAAGCTGAGAACAAAATGTATTAATCATAGGCTTTAAATTTCATTGGCAACCCCAAATTAGCAGTCAAGCAGTGAAGCTTAACTGTAACCTGTCTCAGTGTCGGGGCCGTTGGAGCGGTGGGTGGTGCGTGGAAGTGGGTGGAAGAGACCCCATACTTAAGCTACCTCAATTGAATATTAATTACACATCACCAAAATGATAATCATCACCGCAAGTGAATCAGCAAGTGCACGTTCCAAATTTTAGAAAGGAAATGCAAATTAAAAAAGGTTGCCTAAAAAAATTGTACTTGAACTTGAACTTATATTAATATTAATAAATCACAATTAAATTTGAAATTTATGAATATATTTATTATTTAAAAATTTTGCTTAACACTATACAATTTATTTGAATTTAAAGGCAAACTTAGATAAGATTCAAATTTAAAGTAGTAAGAAAACCCATCGATTTAAGATAAGATTTGGCGAGCAGTTAAGTAATTAATGACTTTGTCGTATAAAAAAGGAATACCTAATTTAAAAGTTCGTTCTCAAATTGCATTATAATAATGCACATATTAAGCGAGGCTGAATATTTTATGGCCTAAGCTTGAAATATATTCTAGTGCATAAATTAGGGAAAAATTTTTATCGGTTTAAAAGGGGGAAACCTCAAGCTGTATAGTTGAAAAGGCACGAGATATTTGTATCGTTTCCCGCGAAAATAAATCGCAATAACTAGCCGGTTACTTAAATACTCGAACTAGAAACGATTCAAGTGCCAACTGGATCTCACTGGAGATGGGCAATTAATACGTGACATGGCTGTGACTTAGCCAACGATTCCTATTCCGATTTAATTAATTACTATTCCTATTTCAGATGCGGTATTCTGGCACAAAGTGGCCATGAGGCAGTTGGAAAAAACGATCAAGCAGGCGGAGAAAGTTAGAGAGAAATCCTACCGGAAGAAGGCCAAGAACATTATTGTTTTCATTGGTGATGGCATGGGTGTATCAACGATCAGTGCAGGACGCATCTACAAGGGACAGTACCTGAAGCACGGTCATGGCGAGGAGGAGACACTGGTGTTTGATGATTTCCCCAATACAGGAATGGCAAAGGTCAGTAGAACACACATTTCCTGTAGGGCTGAATAAATCGATGTTATAATAAATATTAATTCAGAAATTCGAATGATTCCTATTTCTTGACAGACTTACAATGTGGACAAACAGGTTCCTGATTCTGCGGGAACGGCCACGGCCTTATTCACCGGATCTAAGACACACTATGGAGCCATTGGCATGGATGCCACTCGCTCCAAGACAAATGCCAAGTCGGGGCGCGTCCAGAACATTATGGAGTGGGCCCAAAAGGAGGGAAAGCGCACTGGAGTGGTCACCACGACCAGGATCACGCATGCCACGCCCGCTTCCACCTATGCCCATATTTATCACCGGGACTGGGAGTGCGACACGATGGTTCCCACTGAGTCCGTGGGCATTCACGTGGATATAGCACGTCAGTTGGTGGAGAATGCCCCTGGAAATCGCTTTAATGTTATTATGGGAGGAGGAAGGTCGCCCATGGGCATTTTGAATACCTCCGAGGTACGCATTACACCCTTTGAGGGACCAACGGAAACCATTTGCGAGAGAGGCGATGGCAGGAATCTTGCTGGCGAATGGTTGGCTCATCACGCTAACGATTCAGTGGCCCCGGCTTTAGTTCACAACAGAAAGGATTTGTTGAAGGTGAATCTCAAGAAGGTAGATCACTTGATGGGTCTGTTCCGGAACAATCACATCACCTACTCAATAGCCAGAGAGGTGGGCGAGCCGTCTCTGGAAGAAATGACAGAGGCAGCACTCGCAGTCCTAGAGAGAGGCGACGATTCCAAGGGGTATGTGCTCCTGGTGGAGGGTGGTCGCATCGATCAGGGCCACCACATGAACTATGCCCGCGCTGCCCTCCACGAGGTCTACGAACTAGACTTGGCCATCCAGGCGGCGGTCAACAACACGAATCCCGAGGAAACTCTGATTCTTGTGACGGCCGATCACTCCCATGCGGTCACCTTCAATGGATACGCTCTCCGAGGGGCAGATATCCTGGGATCAGCCAACTCGCACGGGAAAGAAGATCCCATGGTCTACGAGACCATTTCGTACGCCAATGGACCCGGCTACTGGGATCATTTGGCCAATGACTCGCGGCCCCAGAATAGCTCCAACATGTGGCTGCCCCTGAAGCAGTTCACGGACGAGGAGCGAACTGCTCCCACCTACCGCCACATGGCCACAGTTCCCCGAAAGGAGGAGACCCACGGAGGTGAAGACGTGGCGGTTTTCGCTTACGGTCCTGGTTCCAGTCTAGTCCGCGGCGTCTTCGAGCAAAACTATCTGGCCTACGTGATGAGCTATGCGGGCTGTATGGGTCCAGCCAAAAACTTTGACGATTCCTGCGCGGATCACGTGGAGAGTAAGGAAAGCAATGCCGCCGCTTTGGGTGCCTCTTTGATCCCCATTGTGGCAGCTGTTCTATCAACGTCCTTCCCGTGGAATAACTTGGTGTAATTGCTGTTGGTTTAGTTAGTATTATGGATTGTATTACAGATTGTGTTGTTAAATGTGAGTGAATGGAGGAGAGATCGTTGATATTTACCAAATAGAAATACTACAAAGTTATTTACCAGTGTTTTGCTTGACTTAATTCCACCATTAAAACAGGCCTCGCTTGATTCATTTAAATTAGTTTACTATCGCTCGCAATGACACTTTCGTCGCTTATGATATCGCGTTTTATTCGCTCCATCAATCATTTATACAAAAACCCGTAGAAGGCCTTCAAGAACAGATCAACAACTCAGGACACAGAATAGAAGAGTCTATTAGCCCGCCTTGGCGACGGGAACTGTGGCCTTTGAGGCTGCCTTCGGCGCCTCGGGCTCTGCATCCAGCTTCTTGACGCGATGCAGGTCAATGCACTGCCTGAACTGTGCCACCTCCTCCATGCACTTGAGAGTCTCGCCGGGATGCGAACGGTAGCAGGCAAGCAGCTGAGACTTGAGTTCCTGGCAGGGCGGCACCTTGTGGGCCGCCGCCGTGCTCACGAATCGATTGTGCACATTCTCCACCGCATTGGCGTACTCCTTCTCGAGGATGGTGTTCGTCTTCTTGAGGTTCTCCTCGAGCTTCGTCATGCGCTCCTTCCACAGTTCGTCGTTCTTAATCAGCTCCTGGTTCATCTGGCGCTGCACATCCGCCGCACTGATGGTGTGTCCACCGCCCTGCACGTAGATGGGCGTGGCCGTGGGGTAGGACACCTTGGGAGCAGGCGCTGGGGCGGCCGGCGCAGATGTGACAGGCTTGGCGGCCGCCTTCGGTGGCGATGGCTTGGAGTCTTCCACAGCAGCGGCGTGCTCACGAGCTGAAAGGGGGTTTTGGAAATTAGTTTTAGGAATTCCTACTTAAAAAAGCCCGTTGTAGCCAGGTTGGCCTGTGGTTGGCATAAACAATTGGCCGTTTTGACAATTGTTGCATAACACCGGGCACAGCCGATTTCCGGGCTAAATCTCTTAGATTTCCGGCATTAAGTACTGGAATACTTTACCCTGCTGGGAGATGCCCGCCTTCAGGCGCTTGACCACATCGTCGGATATATCTATGACGCCGGCAGGAGTTGGATTCTCCATCGAAACGGATCGAGGCTCGCGGGATTGAGACTGTCGGGCGCCCATCTTCTGGTTTCTGGCTTTTCCTTTTACTTCCTGGTTGTAAACCTGCAATACTTTTGCTTAATTATTGTACTCCGACTCTCGGTAATCCTATCCAACACAAGTTGTTGTTTATATTGGCGTTTTTATTAACCTTTTCGGCGAAAGATTGCAATAAAAAAACCAATAAGACGTGCTCAGAGTGACCTTAACGGAAAGGCGAAGAAATACCACAAAACAACAAAGTCAGCTGATTCTGGAAGCGCTGCCAGAGTTTCGAAACAGCCTTGCCATATCGCATTTTTTATAGCAAAATTATGGCATTAATTTTTAAATAAACAAATTAAAAACTGATTATTTACTAAACAGACTTTCACAATCTGTCAAGAAATTCCATTTCATAATGTTTTATGAGTCATTCGATAGAAGTTTTCAAACAAATTAAGTTTTAAAACAATTTAAAAATATAAAAAAAAATCACCTTAAAATTTGTCTTATTTTTCAAAAAGCTATTTATAAAAAAAAACTAAAATTAAAGGGAACAAACTTACAACCGTAATGGAAAATATATCAATAATACGATTCCTTCGTTGATGCTGTTTGGTGGAGAAACATCGATGAAAACATCAATGCATGATGTTTTTGAAATGTTTGGGAACATCGATATTTTTGTCACATCATTAAAGGAAAAAATGTTAATTTTTTTTAGGGGAATTTTTTTTATGTTTTTTTTGAAAACATCGATGTTTT
This sequence comes from Drosophila lacteicornis, assembly GCA_008044355.1. NCBI lineage: Eukaryota > Metazoa > Arthropoda > Insecta > Diptera > Drosophilidae > Drosophila > Drosophila lacteicornis. Next base: position 65,020 of record VNKF01005499.1, on the reverse strand, counting down.
TTGTTTAAACACCGAAAAACATCGCTGTCAGCAAACATCGATGTTTCTCCACCTCTACTAAAGCTGCGACTATCAATGTTGAGGTAGGACAGCATTGGCTACTAATGACGGAAACCCTTCTAAAACAGCTCATATTTCCCCTGAAAATCGACTTTACTCGATAAAGCTCGCTGAAAAAATTAATTCCGATATGTGTTATATTATTGTTTAAGCTTTTTAATGCCTCGTTCGTAATTGTTATTGTGAGTGGTGTGGCTTATTTAGTGGCTGCTTTTATTCTGTTCACACATACATATTCATGTTCGGTTTGTTTTTAATTCGAAATACTTGCTAATTACATAAATGTGGCGTGCACTTATCGATATACATCTTTCGATTTCCGGATCAAACGTACTTTTCAAATTTCATGAACTCTCGTCTTGATTTATTATGTGTATTTTTGTTTTATTTAAATTTTTTGTTTATTCCATATCACTGTTGGTGGTTTGTTAATATTTTGTTTTCATATCATCGCCCATGATATACTTGATATTCTACTTTCGACTCGATCTCGATTCAAGTTCAATTAGTTATTTATAGTTCAAAATTCTATTTTCAATATACATATACAGTTAATTATACAAAACTTTCGAATTTGTTAGTTTCTCTATTTTTCGCTTATGCTGAATGGACTTTTCATACACACGATCGCCTAGTTTTCCATTTTTAGTGGCTCATAATTATTATGAATCAGTTGAATCATCGGTTCTCGATTTTTTCGATTTTGTGTTTGTTTTTGTTTCTCTCGATAAAATGCTAATTGTTTAGTATTTTGTATGCTAGGAGGAAAATCACACATATATTTAATTTGTTTACTTCGTTTAGGGTTAATTCGGATATTTCGTATTTACACTTGCTAGATTATTCATTCGGTTCTTAATTATCATTATTAATTCTCCGGGGCTGAAGGTGGTGGTGTGGGGCTATCTATCTGGAGGATCCCCGATCTCTCTGGCTGAGCTATGTATATAGTCGTGTTTACAAAGTTGGTCGAGTTGCAAGGCGTGAGCTTGGATTGGATATAGAAATGAAATGGCAATGAAAACCAAAGAAACATAAAAACAATTTGTAAGAAATATCACGTAATGCATTTTTATTTAAGTTTTTAGTGGCTTTGCTGCGTTCAGTGATCCGATTTTGTGTTTCGATTGAGTTTTGTTAGTTCCTAGACTGCGGGATTTTACATGTGTTTGTTTACGTGTTCTCTCATAAGATATAGTTCGTATATTAGTTTATATATTTTTATTTAAATTTTACCCATTTTCATCTTGGCGCATTTAGAATTTAAGTTTTGTTTTGTTTTTGTGTTTTTTTTTTGTTTTTTGTATTTTTGTTTTATTTTTCCATGGTTTGGTATTACTTATAGACAAATTTCATATTATAGCTATAATTTATTAGCTAGCGTTATGCTGAAGGGGCTTCTCTCGTTTTTATTTTGTAAGTTTAAATCGAAATGTTTATGCAAATTGTTTTGTGTAATCCTAAGCGCTATTTAGACGCTCTCTCTATCTTAGTTACATGATTTGTGTTACATTTTTGCGTAAACAGAAAGCTCCGCTTCAATTAATCGGGGATGTCTCCCCCCTACCTCTCGAGAAACAAGTGTTTGAAAAAATGGGAGAAATATATAATGAACACATCCAGCTAAAGCGCAGACCACAAAAGTATATATATAAATGTATATATATGGGGATTTCTTGGGGGGTTACATCAAGATTTTATAACATAGGAGGGGCCTTAGAAATCAGAGCGTTGCTTAAAGCTAGAAAGAAACGTACCCTCCTCTACTGCACTGTGTTTTAGCTTATCTATAAATCATTATCGTGATTCAACTTAGATTACATGGGGTGTGGGTGTGGTGTGTGTTTTGCTTTATATGCCGCTATTCTGCTCTGAATGGATTGGATTCGCTTACGCTATTGCCTAGACTACGGTTAGGGACACTCGCGGATATCGTGGGTGTCCTTTGTTTCTTTTACACAAATATTACACTTATACTCGAATTATTATGTGATCGGGGCTGGGATTTGAATTAACAACGAAAAATTAGAGCCAGTTCGGTTATCAAATGCAAAACAGAATAAATGCCTGCGTATCATCCTGGCTGGTATCCTTCCAAATCCCTCCAAAACCTTCCTCAGACCGATCTCTGCTGCTCCTCGCTGCTCATGCTCGTAAGGATCTCAAATCAAAGTGAACAATGTTGCAGTCGTTGCAGTTTCTTGCAGCCAAGTTGCAATCGTTTTATGGTCTACATTTATAAATTAAATTAATCATAGGCTAGTTAATTATTAATAATAAGCGCGCCCCGTCTCTCCTTTTCTATTCAGAACATCTTGGAGCAGAAACCAAAAATGTCAATAAACAAAACGAAAATGTACAAGAAAAAAAAAAAAGAAGAGATAAAAAGGAAAGCGCTGCGCTTTGCTCTGCACTGCCTCTGCTCCTCTCTCTCTTGTTTTCCACTGCTTTTGTCTATCCTTTAACCTCATCTCATATCATATTTCGGCAGGGACCTGGTCCTCCTGCCGTTTTGGATACATTCAACATGTGTTTACCGCATATATAAAGCAAGTATCGTATATATATATTAGGTATATATAACTATATATTCTACATGTATAGTTTTGCTGCTGCTGAGTTCTCTGTCTGTGTACTGTGTCGTGTCCAGCGTTGCATTTTAAACGATAAAATATTATTTGGCGTTTCCCACGCCCCCGCCGCCTTGCATGCCGCCCACGCCGACGCCTCCGCCGCCGCCGCCACCTCCACCGCCTCCCTGGCGCATCCGTATCGATGGGCGTCGCTCCGGTGTATCATAAGGCGGTCTCGATGAATTCGTGGCCGCCATTGAATCGTCCATGTTGAGTCCGTTGCCGCCAATCAGCTGGCTGCCATTGCCGCCTCCGTTTCCGCCCAGCATAGCCAGTGTTTGGCCGCCTTGAAGTTGCTGCGCTGCACTGCCTCCGCCACCACCACCGCCGCCTAGCGCAGTGTTCACCTTGTGTTGCTGCTGTTGGTGCGATGAGGCGGCGGCTGCCGCTGCCACAGCAGCTGCTGCGGCGACCGCATCGTGGCCCGTCTGCCCGTCCGTTCCATCCTGCGCCTGCTGGATGGCCTGCGGGTTGCGGGGACCGCCGAACTTCAGCAGGTTCCAGTCGAACACATAGTCATAGGTGAAGCCCAGGCGGTGGAACAGATTCCGGAAGAGCTTGCGCAGGTGGCAGTAGTCGGGACGCTGGTCGAAGTGCATCTGGCGGCAGAAGTTCAGATAGTTGACAAACTCGCTGGGGAAGCCCTTGCACAGCACCACGATCGAGGTGGACAGCTTCTTCTCCGAGATCCTCTCGTACTTCTGTCGCTTGTTGGCCGCCTTCAAGCCCTGCCAAGGCAACGCGCCCAGATTGAAGTACATGAGGACGTAGCCGAGGGATTCCAGGTCGTCGCGGCGCGACTGCTCGATACCGAGATGTGTGTTAATCGAGGCGTAGCGGGCTGTGCCCGTGAGGTTCTTGTTTTCCCGATACGGGATGTGCTTTAGCGAACGTGCATCCCGGAATTTTTTGGCCAGGCCAAAGTCAATTATGTACACCAGGTTGCCCTTCTTGCCCAGGCCCATTAGAAAGTTGTCTGGCTTTATGTCGCGGTGTATAAAGTCCCGCGAGTGAATGTAGTCGATGCGGGAGATCATCTGGTCCGCCAGCAGCAGCACCGTCTTCAGCGAGAAGCGGCGCGAACAGAAGTTAAACAGGTCCTCCAACGAGGGCCCCAGCAGCTCCATTACCATCACATTGTAGTCGCCCTCGCTGCCGCACCAGATGATGCGCGGTATGCCGATACCGCCCTGCATCGTCTTGTAGAACTTGGACTCGATGTGCAGCTGTGGATGCTTGGTGCGGATGCACTCCAGCTTAATGGCTACCTCCTCGCCGGTGTTGATCGTGGTGCCGAGGTAAATGTCGCCAAAGGATCCTGAACCGATCTTGCGACCCAGCCGGTACTTGTTACCCACGCGCAGCTCCATTTCGGATGTCTGTCTGTGTGTTGTGTGCAGAGTGAGATTAACTCGGATGTGAGGAAGTTCCTTTCGCTGGCGACGACGTGCGTTGCCTTTCGCTAAGGTAAGAGAAGAATTAATTAGTTTACGTTGTAGAAGTTATCCAAAATGATTAATGGTATAATAGAGAAAGAAAATAATTTGCAAACCTCTTGAATGAAACAAATAAATGTCTTCAATAATCGAAAGTTAACTTTAGATTTCAACGTTAACTTAAGAAAACTTCAAAATAAAGCAGTATAGTAAGATATACTCGTATATGAAAACAATGAGAAAATAAATTTGATTTTTGTTAATCTTCTCAAGGAACACCGACAGCTTTTTCAATGAATACTACGATGATGACTGATGTATAAAAATTTAATTTCAAGTCGTATTTCTACGACTCCTTTGAAATTATTTTTGTTTGAATTTCTTCTGAAGGGTTACTTTGAAAGTTCTCGGCCAACAACTGCTCTAGGAGTTGAAAGCCTGCTATAGTACGTTGTTTACCGATTTCATTGTATTAAAAATGTCTTTCATGCGTCTATTGAAAACTATTCTATGATATTTTTAATAGAGAGTCGCCTCATAATTAGTTAATTAAATAATATTTTAAATAAGAAATATTAAAGTAGTACGTAGGATTTACCGTAGGATACTTAAGGATATTACAAACTGAAAAGTTTATACCCTTGTTATAATCAAAAATAACCCATTAAGTTATTTTCTTTATAGACCGCCATTCCCAGAAACCTTTAATAACGATACTAAAAATTTAACAATTTCAAAATATCGTTTAAAGTTTAAGTTTCTTTTAAAAGAATAGTTTCTTTCCGTCTGCTTAGTATAACTTGTAAAATATTATTCTCCCGGATTTCCCACTTAATATTAGATCTTTCTCACCTGGCGCTGTCCTTTCGTCTAAGCTCTTCTTCTATCTCCGTTTTTACTTAAGGCAGTCGCTTCCGGATGTGTGTTGTGATTTTCTGAAAAACAAGTGTTTTTAAGTTTATTTGTTGACAAGTAGAATATAGCGGTAAATGAGTTCGTTTTTCTTTCATTCTCTCTCTTTTGTGGCGTACGTGATCCGCAAGCTCAAAGCGGGAAACCTCATTTTTTGTTGTCTACAAAATTGCAGCGTAAACATTTTCGAAAATCGTGTATATTTCATATTTGTTTGTTGCTTTTTAGGTGATAAGGATTTCCGTGAAATAAAAACAAACTCACAGGAAGCAATCGATATCGAAAATGTATGGAACCGTTAGATAAGGGAGAGAGGAAGGGAGCAAAGCTAGCTTTTGTGATAGCAAAGGCAATCGCAAATGCAATTTGAAAAAGAAAAAAAAAAAAATAATAATAAATTAAAATGCACGAAGCGACAAAGATAAGAACCCGAACCTCGCACAAATATAAAAGTGGATCTCGGCTATTTTTGTTTTCGTGTGGCTTTGTGTGGGTTGTATTGATTACGAATGGGAAAAACAAATGATGCTGAATAAAATAGACACTGGGGCACAAAGAAAATACGTTTATGCTTAACTTTTAGTATTAGCTGGGTGAATTTACTGATATTTATCAACTTACTATTAATTTACAAAACTTATTTCTTAGCGAAAAAGTCTTTTTTGAAGAGTTTACTTCTTAGTTGAAACACAATATAAATAGGGATTGTTGTTTATTGTGGTATATATTTAATATACATGATGTGATGAAATTAAAAGTTTGTCTTGTTTTCTAGTGTAGTTTTCCAAGAAATTTAAAGCGTCAAAGTGACGACACCAACATTCGGCGAAATGAATCAGCTGAAAAAATGCTAAGACCAAAACAACAAAAAACAAAAAATAACTAAGAAAAAGATTAACAACAAATAGATAAAAGAAATGTGTGTGCGTGGAGTAAATAATTGCCGACAAAGGAGAGTGAAAAACCAAATAAAACGTAGGGACTGTAAAAATGCCACTTAAATGACACTTTCTGTGGGGAAAAGCACAAACAACTCGAGATAAAACGAATAGAAGCCATAGGTGAAGCGACACGAAAATAAACGGAGGAGGAGAAAAGAAGCAACAAGCTGAAAGTTTTCACTTGCCGGGCATAAATGACAAAATTAAGTTTAATTGTTGTTTTTGGCTCTCTCCTCGTCGCGCTCTTTCTATATCTAGCTCTCTCTCTATTGCGAGCTCTTCTCTCCGCTTTCTTTTACCTCTCACGCATCGATCGCTCACGCGCTCTCCTTCTCCCTCCCTCTTGTTCTAACCTCAAAACTTGTCTGTACTTTGTTGTTGTTCTCGCGTTGACTTTGATTTACTGTGAACTATGTGAACAGTGAAGACTTGATTCCGTGAACCTTATTTAAATTAACAATTTAATTGTGTATTTAGAAAATTAGAATTATTGTTATAAATCCACAAATACTTATAAAATGTGAAAATGAAAAATAAAGTTACAAAATCGTCATCAATATTCTTCCATTCCAACTAGAGACAACTGTAACCGAAATGTACCGTTGTTTTTGTGGCTACTTATGTTCTAGTTTTCTTGTTTCGGTGTGCAAGCGAGACAAACGCATTTCAAAGCGAGTTATTTATGGCTTTCCAATTAGGCATACCTCTTTTTATAGGGTATCTCCCTGTTGTACTGGCTGAATTACTTAAACAAATTATATGATTACAATTGCAAAACAGCTGCACGTTGCGTTGGCGGCGGCCGAAAAGCTTCCGCAAGAAGCGAAAAAGCCACACAAACACAAAAGGAACAAAGAAGAGGCGAAGAGCGGAACAACGGAGGGACGGAAAGGTGAAGAAAACGAAACAGTTGTTCCATCAGGCGCCATAAAAATGGCAAACAAACAGAAAAAATTGCAAAAAAAAAATCCAAAATTAAAACGGAAATCGGACAAATAAACAATTCTATATTTGTAATTAATAGCTACGTCAATGGCCTCCGAAAACTAACGGCACTTGCACTGCACTGAGCGAGTAACGGCGCCTGATAAGGACGAGTGTGAAAAGGAAAACCCAGAGACAGTGGGACACATTTGAATCTTACCTTGTTTTCTTTTTTCGGTGACTCCTCTCTTTCCACTTCCTTTACCTCTCTGCTACCGCTGCTGCTCTGCTGGCGTCGCTGCTTCTTCACCCTTGCCTGCTGCTGCTGCTGCTTTTTCTAATTCGACTGAAATCGAAATCGAATTTTTGCATTTAATTGGATTTGATTATTCCACAAGAGCGGCTGCAGAATTTTCTGAATTTTCTTTGTTTTAGCCCCACGACTTGTTTTTGTTGTACTGCACGAACACACACTCGCTGTCCACACCAACACCCGCACACACTAACTCACTTTTGGGGCCACACGCAAGCGCATTTTACGCAATAATAGAAATAAAACATTGCATTAGTTTCAACTTTCTGCGGTTTTTTGCGTAGTTTTTTGGTTTTATAACCACGTTATAGAAAACCAAACACTATTATGGCGCCTTCAATTGTTAAGAAAATAAACGAAACGGAACTTCAGCGAACGGCGAAGGAGAGAAAAAAGCAAAACTTATGCCCTGGCAAAAGAGATGCACGCACACACACTGGTCGTCTCTCTCGCACGCCCGTTGTTTTTGCTGCGAGCACGTTGCTAGCGCCTCTGCTTCAGCATTTTCACACCAACACACAGCCAGCGGACTCACGGACACGGCACACGGACACGCACACACTCACACACTGGCGAGTGAGACACAAAAGTTGCCTGCTGCTGGGAAATCCGTGAACGTAGACTTTTCCTGCGCGTAGTCACCGTCGCCGCCGCTTATGCACGCCCCGTTACGCACACACACCTGCTAGCCACTTACGTTTTTCATCGACGCTGCGCTCTTATTTAACAATTTTCTCGGCGATTTCACATAGATTTTTTCGACGATTTTACAAATCTTTATACGCCATCTTGATATTCAGTGTGACCGCGCCGATATAGATGAAAAATCCTTTAAAAATAAATACCCTAAAATTGCCATTGCAGTTTCAAAGGAAAAGGTTGAAAACTTTGATAAACAAAGGGTTTAAACTCGGCTTCTTTGAAATTAGTCGCCCTCCAAGTTCTAAACCCTTTTGATCGCCCTCTAGCGGCCACTTTGGGAACTGCGATTAGCATTTTTGTGTACCAGGGTTTGAAACACAGAAAAGAAGAAACTATTCAAATTTGTAACGGAATTTTTTAATCTAAATTATTTAACGAATAAGTCCTAACAACTATAACACGTTAAAACTTTTAAAAGAATGTCTATAGTGCTGCTTTGGGTGCAGTTGTTCCGGTGACTGCCCTGGGAGTTAGCCAGCAGCCAGTTTTGATCTTTCAAATAAATCCTGGAGCTGGCATGCCGGCGGAAGTGCTCCTCATTAGCAGCAGCAGCGGGGCAGAGCCGGCAAGTGAACCGCCTTTGGCAGGTGTGCCCTGGTAGCTTGGTACGCCAGCAGACTCGGCACTGACCCCAGTTCATTAGGTGCCGGTAGTATATATGGGAACTCGCCGGCTCCACCGCCCGCTGTTGCTCCTCTGGGTCCTCCGTCCATTGGACTGGGTACTCCTGAACTAGGTTGTCCACCAATTCAAAAACCAACGGCCTCAGATGAGGCAATAGCGCGAAATTCGGAATCAATTAGCTTTTTGATCCAGGTTACCGCTTTGCTGATAGCCGAAGAGCAAGAGAGTAAGTAAAAATAGTAAACATTTTATATTATATGGAAAATTTTAATATGTGTTTTATTTACTTCGCAGAGCTGATGGACATAGGCCGTTAAACAAGCCGTTACGTCATATGGTTTTCTTTATTTGTTTTATTGGTATATATTATCTTAATATATTCTCTTAATTTCATTAACATTTTCTATTTCCCATGTTCATGTGCTCTTTAATTTAAAGCCTAGTACTCAGATCGACGAAAAGTATGTCTTTCTCGCACTACTTACGAAGACTTTAACCCATAATGCTTTGGACACCGGGTATCTCACAGTGAGACACACTCGACTGAAGCTTTCCCCTTTCTTTTTTCAAAAACGGGCTTAGTGAATGTATTAAACAATTATTTTCAATTTGTATAATACTTTAATTAAACTCCCTTAACCCATATGAATTTCCGTATACAAGTAGTTGAAAAAGGACACTATCATCGTTGTCACATATTTTTCCGCGTTTTTTTGTTTAAGGGGATGCCAATTTTGAAATCAAGTTACTTTCAGGTAACGAAATACCTGACAGATTGACGCTTACATTTTTTATTGCTGCGATTCCCAATAAAGCAAAGCACGTGTGAATTCCATTAGCCCCCCTTCGTAGGTACCCCTCCACCCACCACCCCTGCATTTTCCGAATGTGAAACTGAAGAAATGGTGACATATAAAAAGGAAGCAAGGGGTAAATTGTAGATATGCATATGGGAAATATGTTCGATGGAGGGTGTGTGTGTGACTGTGTCAAGGTGTGTTTTATTTCAAGCTTCGAATTGGGGTAGATAAGCAATCAGTCAAAGTTGATAAGCAACCCGTCCTCTGCTTCTTTGTTGGACAGCATGAAAAATAGAGAATTCGGGCTTGAAAGTGCCAAATATTTTAAAAGAAATATTCTCTAAATAAGTCATCATAATTGGCTAATAAAACATTATTGAATCATGCATCTATTACAGTTGACAAGGAAAAATGAAATATTTTAATGCTCACACAGGCCATTTGAATTTTCTAATTAAATAATAATTAATTATTATTATTAATTATTACCACAATCTGTTATTGTGTTCGCCGAAATAGTTTATTATTTATTGAGTTATTTAAAAAAATATATATTTATAGAAATATAATAATAATAATAGTTAATATTAATTATAAATATTTAATTTAATTTATTGTAATTAAGAAACATTATTATATCGTTCATTAAAATAGCATTACGGGCCAAGAAAAATGCCCCCGATTCCGTTGTTATCCAAATTTCTCTTGTACTGAATCGATGGATATTTTATTATTTATTTGAAATCCCGCCTTTTATTTCCCATTGGCTGGAAAAAGAGAAAACAAAGCCACTCAACGTAGCAATTGAAGATAAAAACACAAAAACAAAAACTGGCAAGACCGCTCTCACACACACTTAAACTCTCTTACCCACAAACACACAGCCATGAGCAAACGACGATCGTTGGCGAATGGAAATGCCCGATGGTCAGTCACGGACACGATTAAAAACTGGAAATGAGCGAAGAGCAGCTATAGAGGTGAGAAGCAATAACAAAGCTTATTTTATTGCTGACGAGAGAGAGTGTGGGTGTTTCGGCGCGTGTATGGAAATGATCCCAGCCAGAGCGGGATGACAATAAGGGAATGTGCACAGCGCAAAAAATATACATTTATCAAATTATTATTAAAGGAGTTAGGAAATTTAATAGCATCAGCCGATTGAAAGTTAACATTTAAAAACCCCTTAAAAATCAACAAAACATTTTAAATGGGTAAATATTTTTCAAGGCGTCAAAACATAAAAACTAATGGATATAAATAAAATGAAATAAAAATATATAAATTTGTATCAGAAATCGCCATTTATTAATTTTAAAATCCTTTATAACTATTTGGGCCTATTTTCTTTAAATATTTTTAAAATTTCATTTTTCGCAGTGCTCTTCTTGTATTTTTGCATATTTCCTGAGTGCCCGTCTTGGCTTTTATTGTTTACAAAATATTTCCGCAGCACATGTCGCACGGCTGGAGGCTTCGCTTCCTTCCTCATCTTTCCCATCTTCCGCCTGCCACGCCCCCTCATCAGCCACCCCGCCCCTCCTCAATTTCAGCTTCTTCTAACGGCGGCAGCCTACGAATGCGCCATTTGGTTTCGTTTAGCGCCGACTTTGCAGTCATACATACGTACATATATATTCAAGCTATAGCTTGTCGGCGGCTTAGATCAAATAATGCGATTTCATGGCAAGTCGCAAATTGTCAAGCGGTCGTCGCATCCGCCGCCCCGCCTTCTTTCCCTTTCCCGTTTGCCGTATCTTTTGGATGCATTTCGACCTTTCTGCGATGTGATGTGTGCTCCAATTTGATTATGAAACCAGCGAAAAAATGTCGAGGAAAAATATTAATTTGCCTCTGTTGTATAGCGCACAATATTTTTTAATTAATTCAAAATATTTTTAGCACTTTTTTTGCGATCCGAACATTTTGTTTATCAATAAGTTGCCACGCTTTGAAGTTCGCCGGTGGGGGAAGAAAAAAAATGTTCAGGGTGGCGGGGGAGTTAGATGCTGGCCCATTAAATTTCCTAGACGCGAATCAATTTTCCAGTTGCTGCAGTTCAGCGAACTAAAGTCGACTGCGGCAGTGCTGTCAGTTTGACTTTTTTTTTTAATAGATAGATAGACGGTAACACTTTTTCTCACCGGAAGCTCATGGTCACATAATTCTAGATTTTGTAGTTCTTGGGGTTATGTCTTATCTGAGTTGTTAATATTAAATATAATAATAATAATTAATTAATATTTTGGGAAACCTTTAAAAATATTTGAAACTCCTTATATTTAAGTGTATTTAATTGCTTTAATATTATATTATTATATTTAATTTTTTGCCCTTAGATGCTTATTGTTTTCGAGTTGACCTTCTTTCCTTTAAATATATTGTTAACAGCACTGAGTGGCAGCGAAGCCTGCGGAGTGTTCAGTATTTTTCTTTTTTTATTACATATCATATAATTTTCATTTTGATGCCTTTTATGACACTTCCAAAAAACGGGCGCTGCTTTGACGTCAGTTTTGACTCGGTTCGGTCCTCATCTCCCCCATTCGCATAAAAATATCTGAAATGGACTAGGTATTTATGATTCCGTTTATGCATTTTTCTGTTTTATTGTTTAATTTTTGTTACTTCGATTTGTTCGATCTTCGGAGCCAGCGGCGGCGTTTGAAAAAAAGTTAATTGAGTTGTAAAAATTATAAAGTTGTAAAAATCCCCCGCGACCGAAATAAAATGGAAAAAAGAAGTATTTGCCGGGTAAAAGTTATGCGATGGATGCAGATACAGATTTGGTTTCCTTACCATAACTTCCAGTTGAAACCAGCTGGAAAACAAAAGCGTAACCAAAACTACATACGCTTCTTCAATATTTTACGATCGTGAAATGAATAGCTCTTCTCCGCTGCCTGCTTCTTCTGGTTTCATTTCTTTTTTGGGATTTTCTTCGGGATTTTACGATTTCGGAGCGGGTTGGGCTTCGATAGGTAAGAAACTAGTGCAAAGTGGTTATGAAAAGATCTTACCAGATCACCTGATCTCGACTTCTATCTGATTCGGTTAACCGATCCATCATTAAATATGCGTATAAATTACATTTCACCTGGTTATAAAGATGAAAGTATATTGAACCCGATGCGCCAAATTGTTGATGATTTTAAAATAACAACAACTTACTATCCAACGATGGCAGAAATATAAATATCTTCATAATAATTGGGTTGTTGGAAATAAAACAAAATTTGGTTTAAAGCTCATAAGAATTATCTATAATTTCGGTTTGAAAAAAAACCCAGATCAAATAAGCAAATCAAAAAATAAAAATAAAATGGTAACATCATTCTCTGAACCTAGCACCGATCATCACCTTTAATAAATACAATCTTTTTCGCAACGTTTTCTAGTATACATTTTACAACTTGATTGGCGTGACCAAACTTGTAATTAAATTATTTTTAGGTTCCCAAGATTAAATAATTATGTGTTAATTTATTAAGAGTAACTTTGACAGGAGTCAACCACCTGTTTGTATTATTCGTTATTTTTCTAAAGCTTATCTTACAGACCACCGTGGAAACTTTTTCGTGGCTATTTACTTAATAAATTAAAATAAGATAAATTAAGGTAAACAAATCCCAAACGCGTCTGTCAAACCCTGGGAACCAATCGATCATATTCACATCCCCAATGCCGCCACTGTCCGTCCATTCAGTTTTTGTAACCCTTAAATCCTTAATGATCTTATCGACTTCTCATTAGCCCCTCATTGAGGATCGATGAGGATCCTTTCCCAAATACAGCTGCAACAAGTGGCAGGTCTCTAACGATCCCGAGAGGGTCTACCCCTTAACCCGCAACAAAGTCGGGGAAGGTGTCATAAATCCACATGTGGCTGTAAAGTGTTACTAATTTCTGTTTCTGTTTCCATTTCGATTTATGTCCCTTGGCTCTGCCCATCTCTCGGATCGCTCTCTTTTTGCTACCTTGGCGTATGCTTCTTGGGTATTTATTATTATTTTATAATCACAGAAAAATATTCCTTGGATTGCCCAAAAAATCATCTAAACGGGGAAAAAATAATAACATATCAGCTCTTAAAATTGAAATTGATACCTTAAAAAACAGGTATCATTCCAGTTTTTATTATTCTTGTCTGTATTTAAATTAAGTTAATTTTTATAATCTCAAAAATAGGTATCTGTTAGTCGAATATCATTATCTCTCATACTTGTTTGTCGGCGACAGTCGTCACCCCGCGTCCGATATTCGATTCCGCTCTGGGGCCACCTAATTTCACATGAACATGTTAATGTTTACACGCGTACCGCGATTTTTATGTTCGCCCCCGCCGCGTATCGTCAGCTCCTCCGCCTTAAGCTCCTTAGTCCCCATTCCACACTGCATATATCTATATAGAGAGACCCGACTAACGATCCAGCCAACCACCGTCTTTAGCTTATCGCCACGATCGTCCGGGGCGAACCGACGATCGCCGAGCTCGTCTTGGGGGCGAGCCCACAGCTGCTCGGCCCGAGCAACGAGCCCCAAGATCAGTCGCAGTTCGTCCGTCAGCCTCGTCGCGTCTCGACCTTATCCGTACTGCTCCCGATAAGCCCGACTTAATTCCCGAGATCTCGAAGTTAGCGATCGCGAGCCGGGAGTTTTGTGTGTAGTGCTAGAACTAATCATAATACAGACAGAGATTGCTGCAGTGTAATTGCCAAAATGAGCGGAAGTTCAAATGCAAATTGTTCCAAGGATCGGGCCAAGCCGGTGGAGACCCTAGTGTTGGCCAACTATGCCCTGAAAGCCGAACAGAAGAAGGCCCAGGGTCAGAGTGGCCGAAAGGAGGATGAGCGCATCACGAGTGCGGTGATGAAGGTCCTCGAGGGATATGACTGGAATCTAGTTCAGGCGTCTGCGAAGTAAGTTCAAACATGTATTTTTTCATGAGATTTTATGGAAAATTAAGCCGTTTGCATTTTGTTAAAATAAAATATGTCATCAATGCTTAGCTTACATTTATGCACTTAATAAGCAGTTACAAATTTCTGTAATTAATCTAATCTCTATTTGTTAAATCATAAATATGGGTATCCTTCCGAGTCAATTTACATAATTAAATGTTTGCCAAGGAAACCAAATGTGTTCCGAGTCTCCTTGCAATCCCCAGCAGAGCAAATTGAGACCTCAATGGAACCGTAGCCCAGAGAAGAACCCATGAATGACTAAACCTGCCCGGCTCAGCCTTCGATGAGTTCGCTGATTAACACAATTTCCAGCCATATATGCATATATATACGTGGGTTTTCTTTTATTTAACTGGATAAACAAACTCGGCGAACCGCAAAGGGAGAAAAGAGAGAAAAAGAAGAGAGATATTGCCGGTTGTATTACGAACGAAACGATTGGGAATCTGTCGGCATATGTAAATATAAATGAATTTACACATTCACACATATTAGACAACACACAAGCCACTGGCTGTGTGTGCCTCTGAGTGTTGGGAGCAACAAATTGGCCAAAGGCAGGAATAATAGGAAATGGCAATAACAAGACGCCAGATGCAAAGATACAAAAAAATACAGGCCTCAATAAATGTGTGGCGCAGAGGAACAAAATGCTCGAGATGAAGACGACGACGACAAATCAATTCAGGCATAAAAAGCGAATAAATATGTTTTTAGCGTAAAGACGCTAACTGCTAACAAGGTGGGGGAGGTGGGGATTGGGGGAGTTGGTGCTCTGTGGAGGGGGTCCTAACCGCAGCCGATCTCAACCCAAGCGAACCACGGGAGCCGACTGACGTTGACACTTGACAATCGCGCATCGGGGCTCCATCCGCGCCTCAGCCTCTGGCCCAGAGTCGTGAGAAAGACGGCCTGATCCCTCTGATCCCCCAGATTCTCCGGATCCTTTGCAGCTCCGCTCTTCTATTTGACCGGCAATTAGCAAATGTCGGGGCTTCCACCTCCGGTCCTCGGTCTTTGGTCTTCGAGACGGGATCCCAGTCCTTATCTCAGTCTGACAACCACCGCCTCCTCATCGCGCTTTGTTCTCTTTTGTTGATGTCGCTTATCACAGGGGTTACACTGGAAAAAGTAGTTTTTCGAGTTGAAAGAAATATCAGGATAAATTCCAGATTAAACTAAAATGTTACCATATCAATTTGATCTCTTTCAAAGCTCTTTTAATAAGTATTATAAGCGCCATATCATGTTTAAATTAGTTACATTTTTTAGCTTTTATCATTTAATAAACTTTATTTACTTTATTTTAAAATTAGCAATGAACAGCTATTGTATTTGTATTTATTCATTTATTTATATTATAAAATACAACGTAATATATTTTATGCAGACTGTCAAAAATGTATGATACTGCTCAGGATTTTTTGTTAAAAGTTTTTAAAATAACCTATTTTCGGGAAAACAACATCAAATACATGTGATTTTCATTGTTTTTCAATGTTATTTTTTCCACTCAGTGTGGAGGGATGGGGGTCCTCTCAGCTGTCCAGGGACAAACATCCTTGGGCATAGTTCCCCTTGTACTCGAGAACCCAAACCCCTTTGCTGTTCGCTGTTCGCTGCTCATTGCAAAATGCGCAGAAAGCGCTGTCAAGAGCACGTGTGTGTTTGCACAAGGATATGAGCGCCATTTCCTTTCCTTTATCTATCCACGGCTGTGTGCCACCATTCCCCCCTCTATATACTTCCCCCCTTATGTTCCTGGTCCCCCAAACTGCTACACAGTCGCACTAGAAATTGTTTACCTTGCGCTTTATGAGCCTTGTTTATTTCCCCTTAAAATCGCTTAAATGCACATCGCTTCTTCCCGCTCGCCTCGGCGTCTGTCACATTCTAAATTAAATCTTGCAAATGGTGAAAAAATTTAATAAATCGGTGCGGGAGATATATTTAATTGCTTCACTCTTGGCGCTGATTGACAGCAGCAATCGATGGCGAATTGTTTCCGTTTCCGCTTTTTTTATTGGATGTACATTGATTAAGGGCGGTCGGAATTTAAAGGGGTTCCTTTTAATTACACGATTTATTATTCAATAGTTGCTACATTTCTTTTACAATAATATAAAATTTTTTAATGTATCTTAGGAATGGCTAACCAGTCATTAAAAGTAATTTCAGAACTAGATTAATTAGATTTATATTTTACTGACTTCAAAAATCATTTTTATTTGTACATTTGATATTTTATAGTATATATGCATCCCCTTTATTTAATTATAAAATTGTCAAAAAAGAGCGCAGAGCAAGTGTCGCCCACAGCTGACAATTTTGTGGTTTTATTTTGCTAATTTTTTATGATCCATTTCGTGCAGAGGGGAAACCGCAAAAATGATATAACTGTTTGATCTGGTTAAATGAATTTCGCGTGAATCATTCTTTGGTGGCGAACGCTTAAAATGCTTACTTAGAAACCCCACATAAAATGCTGGGAACCCACTTGAGCGGTCTGTTATGTGAGTACATATAGCTTTAGGTATTGGTATGGCGGGGTTTGTTATTAAATAATACACATACCATGTGCTGCACGTTGGCGGAACCCTTCCCAGTAGAAGCTTCGGGTTCTTATGTTCTATTTGCTCGACTTGATTAGATATGGAGTTTAATAAGGAATGGAGTCGGAGGAGTCTCGACTTCGGGTAGGACTTTAGCGACGCTATAGCGCTATAAATATTCCGTTGCTTATCTGCGTGTCCGGTGTGTCCCGTCGAGGTGTTATCACAAACCCCATCGACCAGGTGGTGGGGAGCTTCGTTCTCCGTTCTCGGTTCTCGGTTCTTGGTTCCCAACTCTGATATCATCCATCCCGAAACTAGCTCTTCTTATGGCGCTGTGACGAGTCAATTTACATGGCCCCAACAAGTCATCTCGGGCAGCCTAACCAAACACTTCCCCCGATTCCCAGTGTGTGGAGGAAGCTCCACTCGGAGTCAGACCGCATAAACCCATCAACCAGGGGAACAGTGGAACAAATTCCTGGAGTACCAGGCGAATCCGGAAGTGTGAATAAAAACCAAAGGATTATGGAGTCCAACATTAAATAATTTATACCAGTTATAGTTAAAATTTTATTTAATAATTTAAAACTTAGAAGACAAGTTTTAATTTAAATTTGTAAAAAAAAATTATATACAAAATAAATACGAATTCGACCTTAAAAATCCATTAAAATTTTTGAATTCTTTAAAACCTCTCTAAAAACCACAGTAATCCCACCGTTGGTCCTGCCTTTTGGCTGCTGGTGAAGCCGACAGGGCCGGCAAACATGTTGCTAGCTGTTGCTCCACCTCATGTTGGTAACACCCTCTCTCCCCGGTTACCCCCTTGAACCTCCGCCCGTCAAAGCCCGCCTCCTGCCAAGAGGACCGGCAACCTCAGCTCCTGGTGGCCGGTAAAAGTTTGTGCAGCGGCAACAGCAAGTACAGATACACGTGCGGCTTACAAGGCAAATATTGATTTTGTTGTTGCCGCCAATGTTGCTGATGGTGCTGTTTTTGTTGTCGTTGTTGTTGATGCCATAGGGTGTCGCTGCGGTGGCCATAACCACAAATAACCACAAATGCTGGCCAAAAAGTTTTCAGCCTAGACTCTCACTTTGCATACTTTTCACTGAGCTGCAGCTAGAATTTACAAAGCATATTTCCGCAGTCATCGTTAACGGTATGGGATGTGGTTTAAATCAAAATTAGATTGTAAACTAATTTTTATATCGATAATTGGTAAACAAATTTTCTGGATAAGATTAGGGATATTTTATAATTAACATGAATACATCGGAAAACTCTCATTCATTTTCATGATATTTCTCCCTCACTATCGATGCAAAAACGATGTATCGATCTTATACCATCCCTAATAGGGATCATCTCTGCGCGGCGCTGACACCATTTTGTAGCCCTTATCGATGGGAATATTTATGAGCAGGTGAGCAATGGCACGACAATGGCCGAAAAAGTTGCCAGCCAACTAAAGGCGGGTAAGCCAATTCGGCGGAACGATGTGAGCCAAAGCCAGTGAGGCTCAAAGGATTCCCCGATTAAATCCCAGAAGGTTAAAGGCTTCTTCTCCCAGCGGAGCGGATATGAAGTGGAACATCGATTTGATGAGCTGAAGAGCCTGTCACTTTTTGATACTTCTGCATTTGTACGGTTACCCTTGGCAGTGATTTTCCATTTTGACAGGGTATGAAAGTTATTAACTAACTAACTAAAGATAACTGTTAAGATACATAATTGATTGTGATTTAAATATAATTTTGATTGGCCTTTTAACCAAATTTTTGTAGTCAAACTTTAAATATTAATATATAATTTTTATTTTGTAATATTTTAATTTTGGTTCTTTTACGGCTTGACTATTTTTCGTTTTAAAGCAGAGTTTAAAGACATTTTCCAGGGCATCCCAGATGTCAGTTAACCTTTCACTTTTAGCTGAGCTCGGTATTTTGCCAAATATTAAACAACATTTGCGCATAAAATTGAAGGCACATTTGATCCGGCCATAAGCTTTTACCCGAAGTACATTTCAGCCCGAATCCGCTCGATATGCTTTTCAAAAAGGGTTCAATAGCTCAGTGCAGCTTCGTTTCCGCATCCTTTTTCCTTCCACATCCGACTGTGTGTGTGTGTATGTGTGTGCTTGGTGTTTTGTGGCCACAGTTTCCATGGGCAGAAACACCCACGTGATTATTCTTTGGAAAGCGGCGACCAACGGAAATCCCGTTCAGAAATGCTCGATGGATGGTCGGAAAATCGCCAGCGGGAAAATAGGTATGGCAGAACATAGCGAGTTCTCCATTTTTGTTTTTTTTTAGATTTCAAAATTTGCACTGCTTTTTATCACAACTTTTACACTAGAAAGCAAGGAAATACTTTTATGGACAGGAAGTAATAAATAGTTTTCTATATTGACCTGCTTTGCATTTTCGATGAATCACGGAAGTTTGTAGTATAAATGTTTAGACAAGTTTTATAGTAACTGCTTATGATAACAAATGAGTCATGACATTATTCAAACCAGTTAAAAATATAATAAAAGTGTTGGAAACGTTTTAAATGATTGATAAATAAAAATACGAATTCATCAACCGCTAAGCTTTTCAAAATCGTATATTTTGTGAACAATTCTCTATAAATTATTTCAACCACTGGCTTGGACTGTGGAGTGCCTTTTCGCCTGGAGCTTGATGCCAGGGCCACTACATGACAATCATCAAATGTCAGGGACATATTCCCAGCTGACAATCTACAGCATTGATTGTAGTTGCAACCGAACCAAACTCGCGCACAATAAAAAAAGAGAGCGAAGGAAGAATGATGCAGGGCTCTTGCTTCACGCCACTTAAACTGTCGCTCTTCATTGCGTGCTCGGCGGGCCACGCCTCCTTTTCCGGCCTCCGTTTTCCGCCTCTCGATTCACGCCTATCCAGCAGCTTTTCCTAGTTGGCAATTCTTGTCCTTTTCGGGTCTCTGTCACTTGGCTCAAGTGCGGCCCAGCCGCTGTAAAAATAAATTGACTTGGAAATTGAAAAAAACAAGAAAATGAAAACGAAAACGAGAGTGGTCGTGGAGTGGAAATGGATGAGAACGTGGTCGTGGAGGAGCAGCGCCAAATGAAATGATAACAGAGAATGGGCTCCGGATGAAGTGGCACTGACGGCGTCGAGTTGGCCCAAGAATGGGGCCAAAAGTCGGCTTAAATCGAAAGGGAAACGGGCTTCGTCTCGAGTCTCGAGAGGTCGCCATGTGCGGATACTTTACGGACACTCCGATAAGTTTCCCATAAGATCCGTCCGAGTTGTTCCATTCCCATTGATCCCTGACCTATGTTGAGTGGGCAATATCAAGATGTTTATCTTGTTACCGGAACCACACAAAGTTCCGCTGGGGCACTGAGGGAAATTTGAGATATTGGGGAGGCGCTTATTTGCCTAAAACTGTTATATATATATGTTTATTTATTTGTTTGTTTTTTTAATCACTAAAAAATATTTACAATTTTATTTTTCAAAGATATTATTTTATAAATAAAGTCTAAAACACGATTGATAGTTATACATTTTATTTTAAAACCTCACGAAAAAACTATAGTATTTTAAGAAATATTGTGTTTTATACCTACAGACTTATTAAATTTAAAAAATATATAAACCATTAAAAAGGCTTAAAAATACTTATTAGACCCTAATTTGAATTCGACGCACTTCTTCGTCCAAACCTAATCCAGTTTTTTCCCAAGTCATAGACCATTTTCCCAGTGCTCTCGGCAAACAAGTACAACAAAAGCTGAGCAAACTCAGATGCAACTCTCACGGTAGCAGCACCTTCGCCTCGGTGGTTAAGCGGGGATGGCCCTCCGGAAAAGTGCCACCTTATCACCTTATCAGTGTGCCCCGATGTTTGACCACCTTTTCGGACGAACTGCGAGGGCCAAAAAAAAAAGAAATAACAAAAAACACAAAAGAAGAAAGGCCGGCCGACCGCAGAGAGCAAACACGAAACGAGCAACTGCATCCGTTGGATGCATTTCAAGGCGGACCGAATGGCAAGGCAGCGGCAGCAACTTTGTTTGAATTTGTTTGACAAAAGTGTCGTAAAAACGGCTGCGAGTGCGTGGGAAAATGTGGGCACTGCCTAAGTAAACAACATAAAATATGAAAACGAAAAAGAGCCATGAAAAAATACGGCGGCGGCTGCAATTTGTTTACACGCGCTGTATCTGTTAGATACATTTCGTATTTGTGAACTTGTGAAAATCGCTGAGACGTCTCAGCGCTGCTAATTAGGCGCATTTGTCCTCAACTTGACATGCGCTTACAAATTGGAAATGAAAATGGGCATGAAAATGGATGGAAATGGAAATTTTCGACCGTTGTTTACAGCTTCGTGTTAAAGCTGTAAATATTTGGGATTCCCCCGCCCCATCCATCTTGAATCCAATTTAATAACAAAAGCGGCAAATGACCCGTTGCCGATAAAAGATGCGCAACAAAAGCCAAGCCAAAGCCAAAGTGTGTATCTTGTTTCGCTTGGCATATGCGAAAAATGCAAAGCCACAAATTCAAAATTCCCCGCAGTCGCCGCTCATTTCTCATATTTGCTCATGAGCTAACGGCCACTTGAAGATATCACTTAATGAGATTTGCGCATCTCCGAGTGCAACAACAGCAGCAAATAATGAAGACGTGCTTGAGTTGCCAAGTGGCCCGGGGGATCTGCTGTACGGATCTGAGGGGTTTGGGGCTGCAATAGACTCAAAAGAAAATTATTTATTTTTGGTCTTATATTAAAAGCTCTAAATATGATGATTTCTATATGGGTTAATTTGTGTAAAAAAAAATGTTATCTTTAATGACTATTTTTAACTCATATTTATTTTGCTATTTTTATTATAAAATTCAATTATAGTCGGAAGATTTTCATAAAATATATAGACTCAATATTCAATCTAAAAATTATACAATTTATTACTATAAAACGCCTGCTATTTCTCAATAAGCACTCAATTTTAAATCTTAAATAACCCGTAATTTCTCTCTGTGTAGTACAGGGTGCATGGTGCTGCACCTCGCACATCCCACAACTGAATGCAGCAAACGAACATCACTTGATTCTGATTAGCGTGCTGTCAAGCGTGAGAGTTGCATATACCCTCGCAGATACTCGTGAATCGGAGGCGGGGATTTCTATATATATAAATATATACATATAGGATGCTGCGTGGGGGCGTAAGGGGAGTGGCAGGGACAGGGGGCGGGGTCACGACGCCGACGATACCAAAAGGCAGATAACAGCCGCCGAGAATCCCCAAGCCGATGTCCATTTGGCCTCCGGTCGCGTTTTTAATCGCTTAATAAGCTCGACCGAACTTGTAATTAAGCCCAGGCGAAATGCGGATAGCAAGAAATAAAACAAAAAAGGCAAGAAAAAATAGGGAGATGTAATAGAGAGGATTTTCTGCACCTAGTCTAGTTAAAGCTGGAAGCACCATTTGGAAAGATACCAATAATTAAATCTACAAGAGAAATGTGTTTAAAAATATAAACAAATGGAGAACGCTCAGAAAATCTAGATAATATAATAATATAATATAGACTTGTAATTCCCTTTAAGTTTCCTAAGAAATCCAGCTAAATTTCCATATATTTTTTTAGTAAATGCTCTCCACTTAGTTTTCTACATCTTATTTGCTCATGGATTGTCCTCACTTTGAGTGCAAGGAGTCAGGAAAAACACATGAGAACACCTGTATATTGATTTGCTTTGATTGAAAACAGCTTCGTACTTTTTGCGGCCTAGAATGCAGCCAGGCATATCGAATGGCCCACTCCCACGCACAGGCTCGCCCAACTCAATTGAAAGATTTACCTAACAAATCTCCTGGCCCTGATCATGTTTACTTAGGATAAATAATTCAATATGCATGGCTCCGAAAAGGTGGGCAGCCAGTGGGAAATCTCGGCATTGTGCCACAGTGCCATCCCAGTCCCGCCTCCTGGCACGCCTATCTCTTTGATTGAATCTCTGGCTTTATTGTATTCCTCGATGCTCGACATCCTAAATAAAAATGAATATATAGATAAAAACAATGTGGAGGAGCTCGTATGTGTGAGTTAGAGAGAGGTGGATTTGACTTAACACTGTCAGAAAAATATTTAAATTATAATTAACATAAGGATTTACATTAGGAAAGAGTTAATGAAGGAGAGTTCATATATAAAACAATGAGTTTGTATTTCAGATGAACACATAATTTCTGTTTAAAACACTAAAACCCTTATTAAAATATATTTTTGATAATATTTTAAAAGCAACTCATATGTCAATGAAATATTTCAGCATTTCCTAAATATTTTCTTTGCCTTCTAATTATTTTTTTCCTGTGCACAAATATTCAATATTCAATGTGAGACTCACATATATACTCGAATGCCTCGATGTGGACTAGAGAAGTTATCATACGCCTCGTCAGTTTTATTTGAACGAGCTCGGAACGTCTTGTCAATTGAATTATTTGGAAGGCCCGGCAAAAGACAAATTGATGGACTCACAAAGAGGAATACTCAGTGCATACTTTATGCAGAGTCAAGAGTTTTGGCAACCACTTAAAGGATTCCAGTTGCAAAATTTTCGCACAACTTGAAATAGATTTTGAACCCTAGTTCCCCAAGCAGGCACAGAGCTCACTTCTCAAGCATTTTGCACGCTTTCTCTGATTGCTTTTGTTTGCACTTCACTTTCGCCGTCCGGTTGCTCATTTTATTTTTATTTTCAATCTGAGTAAAGCAAAATATATATTTTTGACTGCACTCTTGAACTTTTCTGGTCTCCGGCCGGCCTTGAAACAATCTTTTCGCTCTTATTTACCACTATTTCATTTCAGCTCTGGCCACGGGGCAACGAAAAGTTTTAATTGCAATTTTCAGTTTGACATTATTCGTTGGTGCGCTCGCTTTTCGTGGACGTCGTATTGCAATTAATAAAAACTTATTTACCCGGCCAACAAGTCACTAAGAAGCCCCCACTGACTTTTCACTTTTCTGATTCCTTTCCATTGCAACTTGCAGGGCTCCCACGGATCGCAAGAAGGAGCACATCAAGCGCCCGATGAACGCCTTCATGGTCTGGGCGCAGGCAGCCCGTCGGGTCATGTCCAAGCAGTATCCGCATCTGCAGAACTCGGAGCTCAGCAAGTCGCTGGGCAAACTCTGGAAGTAAGTATACTACATATATATACCACTCAAACTGAGGAAAGGGACAAGAAAAAGTGTGATTTCTAAGGACTAGGGGATACCCAGTGCCTAATAGTTATGAAGAAAAATCTATAAGCTGAAAGCATTAAAATGTATTGTAAAGCCATTTATTTGTAGACAATAAAATGCAGTATATGGCAATGATTTATCTTAAATATACTTTAAATCGTCGGATTTGCTTGTGGCATACATCCTCACGAGTACAATATACCCTTGGCCTGTCTCCTTAGTATCGGG
Organism: Drosophila lacteicornis; assembly: GCA_008044355.1. NCBI lineage: Eukaryota > Metazoa > Arthropoda > Insecta > Diptera > Drosophilidae > Drosophila > Drosophila lacteicornis. Next base: position 40,666 of record VNKF01005499.1, on the reverse strand, counting down.
TATAAATACAAAACTGGAGAAATGGGAGAGCACGTCTCTGGCAGCATAAACGCTGGGGCATGGACCACTTTGAAAGTGTCTTTTATAAGCTCCACTTCTCGGCCAGACAAAGAAGCCACCAGGAGACGGGGTCAGTGAGTGAGGGCATCCCCTCGAAGTTTATTTAAGGGCCTTTGGCCAAGACAGGGAATTGCATTAGGAGACAGTTCTCAGGGCCAACCAAATGATATCATGTACTCAAAGGAAACACCAACTAAGCCAACAGCAAATAATGTCAGCTAAATACCTAATGTAAGCGAAGATAAATAAAACTAGTTTTACCTTTTTTGACCATATGAAACATTTGATGTTGGATTTATTAGTTCTAGTTCTATCTCATCCAAGCTTACATTAAAAGAAAATAAGTAATCATGAAATACCAGCTGAGTGAATCAAACAAATATTCCAAATACATAAATATAATATTCACATATTTCCGATCGCGTGAATCACTTGCCTCTCCCCTTGAAAGCTATCTGCCGCCTATGGATCAGATTAATCCAAAACTGTCAGGCCAAAGGCGATCTGCGCCACAGCGGCGTCGGTTTCCTACATTGTTTGTAATAAAATATTGTCCGGTTCGAAATTAAAATTTCACAGTTCAGTGCTTCAGGGGCCAGATAAGCGTTCTTCCACTGATAAGAGAGCGAAGCATCCGCCTCAGCTAATTGGGAATGCGAGAGCTGGACCAATTTGTTAGGCCATAAATAAAACCCGTTCAATTGACTGTCACAGAGAGTATTTTTCCCTTAAAAAATCTTAAGAAGAATTAATTGGAATGAATATAAAAACCTAAACCTTAAGAAAAATATCTAGTAGGAAAATTGCAAACTAAAGCCTTAAATGCTATTAAACAGTTAAATCCTTTTTAGTTTCATAAAGGAATAAATACTTTAAGAATCCTATTATAATATTCCTGCAATTTTCTCTCCTTTTTTTTGCAGAAATCTTAAGGATAGCGACAAGAAGCCCTTCATGGAATTCGCCGAGAAGCTGCGGATGACGCACAAGCAGGAGCATCCCGACTACAAGTACCAGCCGCGTCGCAAAAAGGCCCGCGTGATGCAGCCACAGAGCCAGGGAGAAGGAGTAGCCGCTTCTGGAGCCGAAATATCATCATCCAGTCCGGCGAGCTCAAAGCCAAGGAGTAGCACTTCCGCAATGGCCGGCAATGGCCAGAGGCGAGCTGGGAAATCGGGAAGTGCATCAGGATTGGGTCTTTGTACAGTGGCCGCCTCCAGTTCCAGCTCCAGTGCGAATTTGGCGCTCAGCAACAGCAGTTCCGATGTCTTCAGTAATGAGGCCTTCATGAAGTCCCTGAACAGTGCCTGTGCGGCTAGTCTGATGGAGCAGGGCCTAAGCTTGGGCAGTGAAACGGGCCTGGATTCACCCTGCTCCACGGGCAGTTCTCTCTCCTCGCTGACGCCCCCGGCTACGCCTTACAGTGGAGCCTCCTCCTCGGCGAACCTTTGCCGGTCCACAGTGCCAGCTGCAGTAGCAGCAGGAGGCAATAACCCGAGCCTTTTGCTGCGGCAACTGAGTGAGCCGGTGGCGAATGGCTCCAGCCACGACTACGGAGTCCTTTTGGAGGCTGGTAGGGAGTACATAGCTCTGGGCGAGGTCAATTACCAGGCACAGGCGGCAGCATCGGCGGCAGGTCAGGAAATGGACTTCCTGGAGAACATCAATGGATACGGCGGCTATGCGGGCGGAAGGGTGAGTTACCCTGGCTATTCCTATACTGCAACTGGGGGAGGATTTGGCGGAGAGCACCATCAACAGCACCAGCAGCAGCAGCATCAGCAGGCGTCACAGGCCAGTGGAGCCTTAAATTACAAGCCCACCAACGCCACCAGTGGCTCCGCCTCCTCCTCCGCTGCCGACATCGATCCCAAGGAAATTGACCAGTATCTCATGGATCAAATGCTGCCCATGACGCATCACCATTCGCCGCCTTTGAACTCCTCCGCCTCGCTCTCCTCGGCCTGCTCCAGTGCCAGTTCGCAGCCAGTAGTGGAGTGTGCCGCCTACTACGAGCACTTGGGCTACCCCACAACCACCTCCTCCTCCTCCGTTGGCAATCAGGGCTCCCAGGGCTCGCCCTTTGCCCCACAGCAGCAGCAGCAGCCATATGGCAATGCCAGTGCAGGAGTATCTGCCTCCCTGGCCCCCGCCTTGAGTGTTCCCTCTCCGCAACAGCAGCATTCGCAGCAGGAGCTGCAGCAGCCACTGCAGGAGCAGCATCAGCATCAGCAGCAGCATCAGAATCCATCGCAGCATCATCTGTGGGGCACTTACACTTATGTCAATCCCTAAGCAACTTAATTTGCACATTTGTTGCCCTGCACAGAGGGAAATAATATTAGGACACTGGGAAGGGAAGTCACAGAAATATCTAAGCTAATATCTAATATATCCTATCCTATTTGGTATTGTTCCTTAAAGCCATTGACAGAAAAATTATATATTCTATTTTTCTATGAGTACCGACCCTTTTTGGCTGAATAAAATAAACTGTTATCGTTTTAGGAGTACATTCTCAAGTCGGGATTATTTTCACATCGATCTTTGTACATGGGTTTAATTGCATTACATAGAAATCAGTTTAAAACATTTTATTTATAAAATACACAATAAATAGTAAATATGTAAGCTTTTTTAGGAAACGTATTTAAATGGCTTGTAAAAAACATGGTTGTAATTTTGTTCTCTGTGCAGGCGCCCCAGTTCACCTCCAAATTCCTCCCCTCTTTATGGGTCACTCAGATGGCTTTCGTTTATTGGTTTATTGTCTGTGCAATGTCTGTGCGAGTGCGGGTGCGGGTACGGGTGCTTGGCTCGAGGGTCTCTTTGAAGATTCCCAGCAATTTAAGCTAATCGCTGCGATTTTCGTTTATGGCTGCATTTCTCTTCTTTCCCCGCCCTTCCCCGCCAGTATGCGATTCGAATGCGAATCGAAAAAGAAATGCCAAGCCAATACAATCAAAATGGAAATTGTTTCATGAGATGTTTTTGCTTTGGCAAAGCTATCTCTATGGTTGGGGCTGATATCATAGCTAATTGGAAGCAATAAAAACTAATAGTTTTATTAATATATGATTTAGTAAGCAAATAATATTTAAACAAGGCAGAGAAATACTTTCTTTCGCAAATGTATACAAAATATGTAAGAAAGCTAAGTAAAATGTATAGATAAGGCAAATATAAAATTGAAAATGTTAAACTATTGAAAAATAATAAATTTATATAAAATCTTTTGGCAAATAAATATTTTAAATATGAAGCATTTGTATTTATTCAAATCAATAAAACCCAATAAATAAATTAGAGAACGAGAATAAGTTGTTCCCAGAGCGAGGTCAGAGAAGGTAAGCAAATCCATTTTGTATCAATTTACAGTTGTTGGCTAACAAATGGAATTAATATCAATGTCCCAGATTTTTGCTCCGAATAAACCTGGCGAAAAATCTGCAATTTTAAATTGCCCGTGGCTGGTAGAAATTCTTCCGAAAGGGCGTGGCTTATGGCAGTTTCCCACACTCTCTGGTTCGTTTCTGAATATTCGAGTTGGTATCTGTGCGTGTCGGCACCTGGTGCTTTAAAAGCACCTGTAACCGTTGTAAAACCCAAATAAATTCCAACAAAATTAACACCCGCCTACCAAAACGAGTATTTTACTTCATTTTTTCGCAGAGCAAAACAATTTGAGATAAAATGAAAATCACACTCAGCCTCGAATGGGGCGGACGCGTTATTTTCTGTTTGTTTTCTCCTTTGAATTTTTTATTTAGCACAGCATTTATTTTATTTATTTAAATTTGGATGCTTAAGTTCAATTTGCGCCTATAACAAGTTGTTGTTAATTGAAGCGCAAACAGGAAAGGGAAACAAAAGCAAAGCAAAAAAGAGCCTAATACGAAGAGACGACGAAGAGGAACATTAGAAGAAAAGAAAACCAAAAATGGCCGGAAAAATAAAATGGCGATATACAAACGCAAATGTATGTGCATGCATTAATTTAGAAAGTTGCAAATTAACACATTTACCGAAACCCCCTTGTTTATTTATTCGCATAATTTATGTACAGTATTTATTTTCAGATTTTCTGTTCGCTTTTTTTCGTTTTGGTGCCAGTCGCCAGGCGCTTTCTCACTAATTATGTAAATTATTTTTGTCGATTTCGCGACCGCCGATTGGGCAGTCGATTTGCTGGAATTACTGCGCCACAAAAAGTTACAAGAAAGTATCAAAAACTGCCCGAGGACCAAAGGCAAAGAATTCGAAAAGTTCTGGGGACAAAATAAATAATCAGTTAATGAGCTTGCATTATTAATATATCAATTAGGATGTTCAATGGGGTAAATGTGAAGCTGATTGGGTTTTTAATAAATTATTTATAATATTTGCCTGAAAAATACAGTAAGTATATACTTATATTCTGAATAGAATCTTAGAGTTAATAGTTAAGATATTTAAAAATAAGCGTTGCTCATTGTATTCCCATAAGCTATTCCACAAATGTAACTACTAAATGACTGAATGAGCTTTATTATTTTATGAGTTCTCTGCAATCATTTAATAGTACAACAATTAACTTTTTTATGAAAAGGGCTATGCTGCTTGCTTGCATAGATTTTATTAATCAAAGTATGCTTCTCATATTTTTAATAAAACAAGCAATTAAAAATCGAACTCACCTTTCTTCACTTAATCCAATTTCCAGAAAATCTAGATTGTTTTTCTAATTCATGCGAATAAATAGGAATTCATTTGATGAAAAGAATTCACTCATTTAATTTCCATTTACATTTATTTACATTCTCGGTAATCGCTTAGTGATGAAACAAAGATTAGGAGAATAATTTAATTTACCTCAATTTTGATTGACGCGCAGCGGTGGAGAGCGAAATGATTTTGGGGTTGAGTGAGGGACTGGAGGTATTCACGTGGCAAATTAGAGGCAGGGGCACTGAATGCACTGAAGCAGCAAATGCGGATGTCATTCCTCATTAATTTTCGAGGCGGACAGGCCAAACAAATGTTGTGACTGCCTGACGCCGCCCATTCACGTCCTGGCAAGGACACCGTTTGCCTTTGTGCGTCGGCCGGCGCGGTTGTTTAAATATTATTAAAACTAATGACGTTTGCAGCAAACTTTTGCCCCGAACTCTGGCCTCTCTCTTTTTATTGCCGGTCATGCAGCCGGGCGTATGCGTAATGGAATTCTGTTGCCTTGTGCTCTCGGCGTAACTCAATTAATGGAGGAGTCGGAAACTTTTGCCATGCGGTCTCGGTTTAAATTCACTTAGAACTTGGCTGATCCGATTGTTCGGGGTGGATTTATTCACGGACCTCTCTCATTAGACCGGGGCTTAGCACCTGAGCTCGTGTCTGAACGAAAATATTATTCAAATTGGGCTGCACACGATCCCCGCCTAATGGCCGTTGAAATCCTTCGCAAAGTGCTGACAGCTTGAACATTTACTTGTCAGAATTCTCTGTTCATTTTGTTGATGGAAAATAAAGCGTATCTAAATAATATTGTAAATAATATAATCAATACAATTTTAGAATCATTTTTATCACACTTTATTACCTAAATGTGTATTTATTTATTTTGTATTTCAAATTAAATTGAGACAATAATTTCCAATATACAATGAAAGAGTAAATCAACTTTTCAGTATAAATCTTGAAAAAATAATAATCCTAGTTCTTCAGTTTCTAAGGCCTGTTCTAATTTTTCTTTTCTTATAGTTTCGTCCGAAAATTTTCGACAGCACTGCTAGTGACCCCTTGGCAAATCCAACTTGGACTTGGAAAGTGTGCCAGCCTGCTCAAAAACGAAATTGTAGGAGAAGAAAAATGGTTGGGGCCGAGTAATGGCCGCATTCTGGCTGTTGTTTTCCTCTGCAATTTGGTTTTTAACGGCAGCAAAATGTGAAAATGTCAGGCACTCAAGCAACTCAAGTTATCCTGCGGAGAGGCGAACAAAACAAAAAGAAAAATAATAATGTGGAGCCATTTGAATAAAATATAAGGCGAGAAAAGTTAAATGTAATGCAAAAGCCGCAGCCCAGCCTCCGTCTTTCTTTCGTTTGTATGTTGTGCGTCGTCTACTTGAAAGTAAATTGAAATTTCGTTTCGTTTTTAATACTCTTGCAGAAGCCCTCACATTATAGCGCACATTTAAGACTGAGGATGGTGCGTGTTTATAAGATGAAATCACAGATATTTCTCTAGATTAAAGGTTTTATATATCGTGTGAATAAGTTAGGTATGACTTTTTTTTGGAAATATTAAATTGAAGTTTTTGTTAGTTTTAAGGACCCACAGTAAAATAATATGATTATAATAGGGGTAACTATTAACCTTCACTGCGTATGTCTTAAAGTTTTCAATGGAACTCGTATTTATTATTTTAATGGGTAAGAGCTCATACTTATATATTTATTTTGCCTTTTAATCTAAGCTTCCAATATTGAAAAACGGTCAGTGTATTTCAACTTCGATGACTAAACATTAAATGTCTTAGTTGCTTGCTCAATGTTACCTGCCTCGTTTAACCGAAATATATTCGAATTTTTAATGCGACCCATGCCCCAAGAAAAGGAACCGAGAAAGGTAAGATGATTTTAATGGCGGGCAGCATTAGACGAAGGTCTTTTATCGTCGCCCTCCTAAAAAATCGCCCAACTCCCCGTGAGAAGTGCAAACACAGTCACACTAAACCTGAGCGACTGCTTTAATGCGTTTGCCTGAAAGTATGCAGCAAAATAATTTTGTTTGCACATCAATCAAAGCGATTTTTTTCGGGGCGTATAAAAAGAGGGCGTAGCGCGGGGGGTTTTAGCCAAAAAATCACTTTTGGACCACCGCCCTCGCGTTTAAGCCATCAATCAGCGTCGGGCAAATGCTGCTTATCATATTGCTGGTAGACGAGAAACTCTGCCGCCAGTGCATCAAATTGATATTTGTCAATAATCTTATTTTATTCATTTTTTTTTGTGCTCCGAAGGCTGCGAATTTTGCGCATGCTGCGGATGTTGCTGGATATATAGCTGGTTGTGATAAATGTCAGCCGACATGACAAAATATGCTCTGCGGTTGCAGAAGAGACGTGACGAGAGCACCACATTGGCGCGAAGTGGTTGAAAATTACCCATAAATGGCCACATCAATTTAATTAAAAATGCTTTTGTGATAAAATGAAAAAATGTAAGTTTTTTTTTTGTGCGGGACAATCACTTTTGTAGCCGTTGGCCGCTAGTGAAGCTAATTAAATAGTCAGTTTGCCGGAAATTGATGTGTGTAAATTATTTAATGGCATCAAAGTGAATATATGCGTGGCAAAAAATCACCCTGCATTCATGACAATTTTTCCCTGAAAATAAGTTAAATCTGATTTTATTTCGCCTAAAATGCCGATATTAAAAAGAGAATTTTTATATTTATCTAGAGCATCAATCAGGGACATCCATTAACCTAACTCCAGACAGCAGAGCACAATCATAAATAAATCTCAAACATAAAAAGGCTTTTCAACTGGTTACACTTTACAAAAAAGAGGGAATTGCTTGGACTGGTATTTGATGGGGAACGCCAGGTGAGCTTGGATTTCCCGTCCATCGCTGCTTAAATACATCAAATATTTGCCCATATTCTATATCCGTTGAGCTGCGCTTACAGTTAATATTTGCCCGTGTCCTCCCCCAAGGACCCGCCCAATTTGGCTCGATTTGGCGAAACTATCAACTCGATTGAAGGACAACTTTAATGTACACAGCACGCCAGCTACATCCATTAGCAGAGGCATCGGGCTATGTGCAGATACTATACTTCGAGTGGGCAAAGGCAAAGGCAGCTTGTTAGGGACTCGAGCCTTTGCCAGTTGCTACTTTGGCAGCTTCTTTGCCTTTCTACGGGCTCCAGCTCATGTCTCTGCTTCGGCTCCTGCTCCTGCTCCTGCTCCTTCTCCTGATGGCTTGTTTTCAATTATCTGGCATTACACTTAGATACACACTTTGATACACATCATTGGCTGCTGCTGTGTGTGTGTGCGCTTTAATCAATGAACATTGAATAACTCCTGGCATGTGGATGGGACTTTTTACGAACACGTCTGCACTTTACATTCAGGAACTGAAGAGGGCCCGAAGGGAAACTGATGCGTACACAAAAGGCACTCTTCATCATATAGTGATGGCAGGTGCCTAGGTCACTACAAAGTTGAACACGATATATTTAATTCTGTTTTAAATTATATGGTGAGAAATCTTGAATTTTAAATATAAATTAAGTAGAGCTGAAAAAAGTAAAAGTAAAGAGAACTTCGAGAGTATAATACTTGACAACAATCGTTGCTATCGAGTTATTGCCAGCTCTAATAAGTTCCTCGCACAGACAATACAAAGTGCACTGCCATCCCAACACAATTATGTAGGCGTCGGTGAGGATCTCTCGCACACACTTCTATCTGATTAGCTATTGCACAATTAACCCTTGGAGGCCTACAGACACATACGTATGTGTGCGCGAGAAAATTGAAATTACCTTTTAACTAGATTTCACACCAACCCACTGCCTCGTCCTCAGTGAACAATGACTTGGCATATTTTAATTAACCCATTGTGTCGCAGTTCCTGCTTCGTGCCAACAATTATCATTTGCGACGAACGCATTCACACTGCGCCCGACAAAACGACGATGACAGTCAGCGGTTTTTAATTAACTCTACAAGCCGGCGTCGCATTTCTGCGGAAATTAAAGACTAAAAATACATAGCGGGGATTGGAGGAAATCGTTGTGGTTAGCCTTTGATTTAAGCTAGAAATTAGCTAATTTCACTGAAAATGGGTGAACGGATTTAAGGGAATGTGAATAATTTTGTTGTGATAAATGATGGGTGGATTTTCAAGGGTTTTGGCGGGCTAGTTTAAGCTTAATAATAAGTTCCAAATACTTTACAGGCTTGAATATTTTGCTTTAAATGGATGTTAAGTGTCAGGTCAAATTAAATATAATTATTATAAACTAGTTTACAAATTATATAAATTAGAATAAAGGAAAGTTGGTCCTTTAGAAAACTTTGCGTCGCAGAAGTTCAAACTCATAAAGTTCTCTATTTTCAAACAAATTAGTTATTCAAGGCCATGTTAAAGCCAAGAAACCTTTGAAACAATTTCAAGAATTTTGTGGGGGTGCAACAGTTTTCTTGTCTTTTCTTTTATAGTTTTTCTGCAATTTTATTTTTTTGCTATTCTTGGTTTCAAAAGTTTTTGTTATGTGTGAAATTCTGCGTTGGCCGCAATCCTCCTGGCTCCTGGCGCCTCGTGCCTGGCAAGTCCTTTGTCTGCGGTTTCAGTAATGTGTGTACCGGGGGTGTGTGTGTTTTTGTGGGTGCTGGGCCAGGGTTCTTGGGGTGCCAAGGCAACTTGGAGCGTCTTAATTAGCTAATGGTTGCCTTGCTGCCGAACGGCCTTGCAGGCACGAAAAAGAGCTTAGACTGCCTTGCCGGCTCAAACTCAATTTGCCACGTAACAAATTGGCCTGATTGGCATGCAAAAAAAGCAGCAGCGGCCTTTCCCTTTTCTCATTTTCCTACCTGCTGCATTGATAATAATGCGATGTCTTCCCTACTTTGTCTAAGGCTTTGATGCCCTGTCTGGGGATTCACGGAAGCGGTGGAAATGCAATTTTCTTGGACACGGCCATCCGGATGAGCCACTAATCATGGAAGATAAAAGGGCTCACTGGAAAACTGGGCACTTAAGAAACAACAACACAAAATAACAAATTGTTTAACTGAAATGTAAATTACATAATTTAAGGTTCACATTTATCTAATAAATAAGAGATAAAATAAATACATATTATATCCACATTGAATAATGATTAAAGATAATAAATAATGAGTCAATTTAAAGTGATTATCAAGTTTAATATTTACTTTGCATATATTTAGATATCAAAAATAAAATATTATCTACTCCATCCATCAATTTCTTTCTCTGCATACCTACAATCTAGGGGGAGAAGTAAAAAAAACATCTGCTAAGAGGACACTTAATGGTTTATGTAAATTTCAGCCCTTGAATGGCCTTTCGGAAAGCGACTTTTAATATGTAGCCACATAAACATTTCGCTGTCCTGTGGTTTTGTCTATGTAGCTGGCCGTATCTGCTGGCTTTTATGTAAATGCCTGGCCAACAGTGCGTATGATGTACGCATAAAATGTTTACGAGTGCCGTAATAAAATCAAATCAAAATTTAATGCTTGCACAAGACCAGGGCAGCCAGGAGTGGAGCGCACTCAGGGAGATCCTTTTATGCCTTTGCATCCATCAAAATGTCAAATGACCTGTCCACACGAGATGGTCAGCCCATATGGATATGGTTGTACTCGTGCCTGTACACCCTGGAATTCCCCAAACAAATCCGGTTTTTCTAGGACGGAACTTGCTCGAGCATCAATCAGGATTCGGTGGGGAAATGAAGGACCGTCCAGGACTCACGCTTGGCGCCGTGAAAAACTTTCTGCTAATCCATTTTACGTGCCTGCCATGAATATTCTAAGGGCAAGGACGCTCTCCAGTTCATTCGCTTCTTTGGTCGAGCATGAGAAATGAATTTACTTATCTGTAAGGGAAATTTCGTGTTTGTCTCTGCTCCCAAATACCCCGCTCCCCTTGCCCTTTGGCACTTTTCCGATGGCTGATTTCCTCATCCGGCGAAAATCGTCATCAAAAACCCAAAACATACAATTCCTTTTTCGTTTAATGTATGCGAAAAGATAAGCGGAAGGTGGGGACTTTATTTGAAATATACTCTCCTCATAATCAGCTTAATGGAAGGTAGGTAGTAAGCCTCATTTAAATAATAAATTTGATCAAAAACCTAAAACAAATGTCTCGATATCCTAATGGATTTATACTTTGATAAATATTTAAACGTAAATCGAATTTTTTATGAGTCAGAGTGTGGTTTGAGTTTTGATGGTTGATGTAAATGTTTTTTCTATATAATGTTTTTTATTGAAATTGCTAATAATGGCTGTGGCTTAGTTTAATCCTATTATTTTTTTAATAAAAAAAAAAGTATTCATTTCGTTTCATTGACAATAATATTGATATTATTGTAGAGATTATTTAAATGTATACTTTGTTGTAGAGAGCAGCTACAGGTTAGGTATAAGCATGAGCGATATATTTGTATTGTTTATATCGGCAGCACTTACTTTTTTTTTTCACGCGATTTCTTTGCCAACTGAGAATCACCGGAAGCCATCATTAGCACTGCTTACGGCTAGCAGTCACTTCCTTTAAGCATTCCTGATCAAACGTTCGTGCCAAGCAGTTATCACAGCGTCAAGGCCATTAAAGCGAAATATGAACCCTTTCGGGGCGAAATGAGATTGCTTACCAAAATGCGAACAACATTAGCGAATATGTATAGTACTTGGACGGGGCTCATACCAAGGTTAATGTTGAACTTTTGCGGCGGCGGAAATTATTTTTGGAGCGGGCACAGAACGGCCTTGAAGGCGGGCAAAGTTTTCGCCCAGCGCTGATTTCACTCCGCCCACATCATTCGCTCATCATCAAGTCAATCAAGTTTTAATGATGCCACAATAAAGCCACCCCGCTGAATAATTTAAGAAATGTCCACGGGGCATTATTTTCTTGCCCCACGATTTATATTGTGGCATACTTATGAGCTCAGGCGAAGGCGAAGAAATCTGAAATTTTAATTGCGAGCAATTTTCCTTAAGTGTCGTCCGGCCATAATTGGAAATTTATGAGAATTTTAATGAATGAGTACAGATTGCCGAACACGCTTCGCTTGCTTGGTTTGCACAGTTTTATTTATTGAAAAATACTCTTGGTTTTCATCGTTTCATCCTTTGCCTTTCTTGCGGTTTTTCTTGCTTGGTAAATAGTTTCGCATTTGTTTTCTTTGAGGGTTTACACATATGCATTTAATGATATGATTTCCATTTATGGATTTTCGTATTCGACTAGCTCATTATACACACACATAGATATATAATACAATTACATTTACATATATATATATAACGGGGTTTTTAGACCCCCGCGCAAAGGGTCTCGTAGTTGAACTCTAAAAATACAGACAACACAGTCGACAAGTATCTTATATCTTGTTTTCCGTCCTGGCATCTATTTTTATTCTTTTTTTTTTTTGTCTTAGCCCAGTGCTGCCAGCAAGCTACTTGAAAAACAGGAAAAGATGTTGTTTAATCCCAATTAAATTATTTACAACGATGTATTCGTTCTTATTGATTTTAAATATTTGAACAAAGTAAAGGGAACTATTTGCCGCAAATTGTTAATTTAAGTTAACGATGAAGGGGTTTATATAAATTATATTATAAGTTATCAAACTGTAGAAATCTAGTTAAAGAAGTATTAAAAATCAAGTAAATTAAATATGTTCATAACAAAATAAATCCTAAAGAAGAACTTATTTGCCTGAGAAAATTCTGAAATTTTGCAACACTGGTATTCTTGTATTATTTTTTCTGTTTTTTGCTTTGGGCTTTAGCCAACATTTTTCATTGTTTGTTTTGGGGGGCTTTGCGTTCAGCCACATTGGGGTTTAATTCATTTTCATTAGGTCCGCCCCGTGTGTCAATCTTCATCAGAAGACGAGCGCCCAAGTCCGATGTCCCTTGTCCATTCGCCGCAGGATATGCCTCGACCTCGCCCCCTAGCTGCTGCCTCAATGATGGGGATGAGATGGCCAGAACCACGCCCACTCCCGGGGCCAGGATTCAAATTTAGTCGAGACCAGCATCCCCACTTTCAGTCCCGTCAGTCCCGCTTCCCTCGGTTCCTTTTTTTGCCGCCTCCAGCGATTACAACAGCCTCTCCAGATCCTCGCTCTCCGCGTCGCTGATAAAGGAGTCGGTGTCCGTGAAGTAGTCGTCGTCACAACGATTCCGGCGACAGCACACCCGCCGGCCCATCTCCTCGTCGCTCCAGTGCTCGAACTCCTCCTTGTGGTGCTCCAGCAGCATTAGCGACGGAAACAAACTATCGCAGCCACTGCACCTGCCAGATGCGAATTTCGGAGGGGAGATCCAGATGAAAGCCAGGCGAAAGCCAACGAAAATACACAGACAGGCAACGGGAGAAAGTGAGCAGGTGAAAAGTGAGAGCGGCAGCTGGCTTAATTAAGTGCATTTCCCTTACCCAAAGTGTCGCTTCTTTTGCTGGTGCGACGCCAGCTGCCGGTGACAATGGAACGCTCGGTCGCACACGTTGCAGGTAAGGGATTCATCTGGAAATTATGGGAATATATGTAGGAAATATGTAGGACTTGAGCAGTTTTACAGTAAGTTCTATACAATGGCGGAAATTTAAAAATTATTCTTAAGCTTCCAAAAATGATATGCACTTTAAGCTTCTTAGCAGAAAACTATTTTTTGAAGTTTAGTTGATTATGATTTGATTCAGATTCAGCTCTTGTTAGCAGTGATTTAGTTTAGTAGAAAAAGTGTCTTTTGTTTAGAAAAGTATATCATACTTTAAATATTGATTTAACATTTGTTATTATGCTTAAATATTTAATATTCACTAATTATAACTTTCATTGTTAGTAATTTTAATCAAGTACTCGGCTTACAACCGGCTTATATTTCTCCCAGAAAAACCATTTTGCTCATTAGAGTAGCCTTCACTGTACCTCTCCCTGCCTCATCAGAGGCGCCATTATGGACTCCGGACCTTAAGCAAAACTCACCGTAGTCGTCATCATCGTCGGCCATGGCCAGGGCGTGCAGTCGACTTATTGTGTTTTCGTTAATCTCCTTCGATGTTGATGTGACCCCCGTAGCCAGATCCTTTGATGTTTTGGCTTTCGCCTGGCACAGGCCCAGCTCGCAGAGCGCGCTCTCCACCTCGTAGTTGCCCTGGCAATCGGCATCCGTGCAGGCCAGCAGATTCCCATTCCCGCATCCGAGTCCTCCTCCTCCTCCACCCATAATACCACCTGCACTGCCGTTGACATTGAGGTTGCCATTGGCTTCACCTGGTGGCTCGTTGGCATTGCCATTGCCGTTGCCATTGTTGGCATGACTGCTACAGCCGGCACTGGAGTTTGCGTTCGCTGCCAGCATTTCAAAGTCGTCTAGCTCATCGAACGGATCATCGATTTTGTGGCCAAGTGACACGGCATCGTCAGCCTCGGCGCTGAGGCGCCCATACGCCTTCCGTGGGGGACGCTTCACATATTTGTCTGCCGGAATATGAAAACAGAAAATGAGGTGGAAAAATGCATGAAAAACTTTTGCTAAACAAAAGCGTGGTTCTATTGATAAAACATTTTTTGCCAAAGTCCCAGGAGGTCTATTTTTCAAAGGAACTCAATGGGGTCGCTCTCTTCATTTAAGCTTGCATATAAGAAAAATATTTATAAAAATAAATTCTGTTTCCCTGGAGAATGAGAAGTTTATAGCTAAAAAGATTCTTGGAAAAATATGGCGGAGGTCAACTTGAGTTGTTTGAGTGTTATTCAGGTGAAAATCCAATATAGTTCTGGAAAATAAGTATAGATTCTATATAAAAAATTCCCATTTACCTAACTTGAATGCAATTAATTAACATTGCTGGGGAATTCCTCATTCATTTTTCATTTGCAAAAATACTTACACTCGCCTTCCGGAAAACGGGAATAGAAAATAAGTTGGAAATATAAATGAAAAACTTTGCTATAAATATTAACGGAAGCACTTTAACGTTTGAATGATATGTAAACTAATTATAATAATATGTCTTAAGGCTGTCAGGCTGTCAAATGATATTGTATATGTTTATCAGGCAACAAGTTAGAAATTAATAATAAATATGATTTATAAAGTCACAAGTTCTTTTTTCCCAAAGGTACTGAGGTTGGAATAATAATTTGTTGTTAATAAATTAAAACGGTATAAATACATTTTTGTATATTCAGGACTACTCGTATCTTTATCTTCAATAATAAAATATTAAAATGTTGTTTTATTGATTTCAATTAATATGTTTTTTCACTGAAAGCCGTTGACGCAACGTAAATTTAATAAGGAAATCGGGTTGCGGAAGTTTTAAGTGCTTTTACCTCTACATAAAAATTTTTTATATTTTTTGCAGAAAACGGAAATTGCAATACTCAACTTTTCACAATTGCTTTTTGATTGTTTTGTTTTTTAATGGTTTTGTGCTCGCAGAGGCTCGTGCGTATATTTTCCCGAGTAATGCATTAGTGTTTCCAGTGTATAACTTTTGTTTTCCGTTTTACGGAAAACTTTCGTTGTTATGGCGCAAGGCTTCGAAATTGAGAAATGTTTCTCAATGCATCACAGAATTTATGGCGGCTTTTGTGCCGCTTTTGAAATTCGCAGTGCGCCGTGGCGCTGAGACAAAAAGTTTCCGCATTCTTCGCACATTTTTTGTTGTTCTTTATTTGTTTGTTGTCTTCTTGCCTGCATGTCCTCGAGTCGTGAAGTGATAAAATGAGATTTATTGAGGGCTTTGTTTGTGCTTGGGAGGGTGTGATCGGTGGGGTGAAAGACAATAAATAGTTGCTGGCGGTGAGATTCTACGAAGCCTTTATTTACGGCACAAAAATGAATGGCCCCTGGATTTTTATGACCCACTAGCGGTTCGAGCCCCCATTAGCAGCTCATTATGTGGGCTTGGCTCTCTGTGCTGCCTTTAATTGCAATCGGGTTCAACAGTGCGTATACGTGACGACACGAAATTGCCAACTCTGAGGGTTTAATCACATTTAAATGTTCAATTAACCTAAAGTTCAGCTGGCAAAGTATTTAAGCTTTATTGACTGCTAGGGGTCTCATTCGAATGTTTAATCTAATGGAAAAACCAAGTATTGCAAACTAGATATAATGTCTTTGGTTACACTTTTCTTTACATTTTATATTTCCATACCACAAGACAATTTATACAAAACTCCAAATAAATATTTTCTTATTTTTTTTCAACTCATAAAAACCCACTAAATTATGTCCTTAAACAATACTCTAGACTGATGACCTCTAAATATTTACTCAACAATAAAAAATGATTAAGAGCTTCTGTTGCTGTGGTTTTTCCTGAAAAAATAAACGACCATGAATATGGAAGTGTGCCATGCTAAAAAGCGAATAAAAAACGCATATGGGGAGCAGACATTCGGTGGAAATTACAGATGGATGGAGTGCAAGCGGAGAGCGGAGAGCGGAAAAGAGTGTGGGAAAACCAGTGGAAAGAGGTTCCGAAAAACGCGCCAGACCGTAAGGCAAACTAAAACTCAATTTTATCGCCAAAATGCGGACCGCAGAGCGTGGGGCCGGAAAGTGTGCAAACATTTAACGCAATGTTTTCTGGTCCCGGATTCAGCCACAGATGAATGGAAATTTATGACTCCGGACTCCGCCTTTAAGTTTGTGCCCGGTGCTTGTGACTCGTGTAATCTCGAAAGATAAAAGTTTCTCTCGATTCTACTTTAGAATTACAGCACAAATTATTACAAATGATGCCGCCCGCCGGCAGCCAGATATAAATCACGCCTGGAAAGACTGCAAGCCAGCAGACAGGAGCGGCGTTATTAATACGCCAGATAAATGCCTAATAATTCTTCGCATGCTGGGCCCAGGATACATTCTCCTTTTGCAACTGCCAACCGTAATTTATGATACATTTTCTGTTCTCCCGTTGTTATTATTATTTCTGATGTCTGGCCAAAAACACGAACTAATGATGCCGCCGGGCGAAAAGAGCCGCATTTGATGGTCGCCTGAAACCAAACAAAACTGAAAATGAAAAAAGAAACAAAAGCAACCAGACCTTCGGCAGGACCCACAGCTAATTGGACATTGCACCGAGATATATACAGAAACAAAGGAAAATAAGCCAATACTTTAAACCTTAAATTAGGTATATTTTATATGGAATTTAAGGATTAATTTGTGACTTTCTATCATTGTAGGGAATAGGTTGTTCGCTTTAATGGGGATATTTTATGTTTTAAATAAACTTTTTATATAATTTGCTTATTTCATAAAATATATTCTATTAAACAACTAAAACCATGAATAAGTTATTATAATTAGGAGAGGAATTTAACAAGTTTTTATTTTTTTCAGTAAACACGCACAGATAGCGACAGACAAACGCTGACACACCCCCGACTAATTGCCGTTGCTTGTTTTACAATTTTCCCCGCACAGATTCCGCAAATTGAATGCACAAACGCATTATTATCAATGACAAATGGCTGTCATAATTATCGGTTAATGCCGCAGCCATATGTTGCCCAGAATTTGCATAACACACATAAATCTCTCTCGCTCTTTCTCCCTCTCGCCCTTTCTCCCTCTTATCCTCGTGTGAACAACAATACATATGTTGACAAAAGCTTAAGGGCGGCGTCTCCTTGTTGTTGTTGTTCGTTATTTGTTCAAGTTGGCAAATGAAATTTTTTTTACGATTAAATTTCGCGCCTGCCGCGAGTGATTGGAAAAATTGTTGGCGTTGCTATTAATGCCATAAATGTTTGCGAATTTGCAAAAGTGAATAATGGTAATTTTGTACGATGTGTGAAAAATGTTTTTCAATTATTGCCGTGACATTAAGCACTTTGTTTACAGTTCGGCTCCATTTCAAGTTCAATTTATTGTGCAAACTCATTAAACATTTCTCTTGCAAAACCCCAGATAATGTTCTCTTCTTGTTCACTTGTTTTTCTGCAGGGCAACAGCTGCTCGGAGTAGTAAATCAAATCAAAGAAGCCTTTTAAGTAACCGAGATTGCACAGCTGTTCTCTTGGGTTTATTCCGCCCAACTATGCACAGAAAATTGTAATTAAAATCATAATTACATGAACAAATAGCTTAACGTTTCCCAATTGCGTAACGAAAATTCAATCAGCTAAAATCAATATGGCTAGAACTATAGTTTATTTGGGCCCAAACAACGAGAGTTTGCAAACATCATTTAAAATTCGTGATTAACATTTTAATTGCAATTTGTTCGTGTTTGCTTTTAATTTGTTCCCGGCCATTCAGCTAATTAATTAATAACATGGAATGTTTTTCACGTAATTCTGGTGAAACGGTAATACATGCTTTTAAAGCACTTGATTGCATTTGAATATCATTAAATAGTTGGCGGAAAATAGTTCGGGTGATTTACAGGATTTTCAGGAGGGCAAAGCATGAAAAAACTAAAACAATAATATATGAAAAAGGAGAAAGTATGCTGTAAATAAAATGATATTCCATAAATATGTAAATCAAATATTTTCTTATTACTTGGACCCTGAATTTGTATTTTTTCTTTATGTAAACAGTAATTTGTGTGCCTAAAAATAGGATGTCCAATACTGCTAAGTTATTCTGTGGGCGTATTTCTAGAGGCTATTTTTTATGCATATATTAGATTATCAAATCCATTGATTCGTGGATTTTCTGAAACGCTTTTGAATATCCAACTTGAGCTGAGATTCTGGAGATAATCGACAGGGAACAGAGGAAGCACTTGGACTTTGTCTGGGAAAATCAACAAAAGCAACTAAAAATTCCGATTGCTTGCCTCCGGCATTTACCCCCCCGATTGTTCTCCCCGTTTTCCGATCCCTTTGCATTCTCCCTTTTCTATCTCCTGCCATTTTCGGCGAGGGTGCGAGACTTAGCGCTTAGACAAAAGCATCCTGGGACCGAAGCCTAAAGTGTTTTATTTTCGACAGTCACATCCGCACCACGTTTCCCCACACGCACACGCAGTCTCATTATTACGTGGGTTGTAGGGCCTCAATTTTATTTACTTTCCTAGGTCCTCCTGCGCATTTTTTTCCGCAGTTCTTCCCTCGATTTTCCCTTGGCTTTCGGCCCAGTTGTTCCCACTTTGCCATACGGCACAGATAAAGGCAAACAATATGAGTATATGCAGCAAGTACAATATGTATTCGGCGCGTATATTCCACAAGTCATTTCGAGAATTTTAATTAACTTGTTTTGATAACAAGTGGAGGGTTTGGCTTATGAATAGAAGCTGTGCCTAAACTAGAACATGTTTGGCATACGGATCTAGGACTTCCTCCTGTGCGGGCTTAGGTTTCGTGGAAATCTGAAACTTTTGAAACATTGATCGGGAAATTGGCTAGAGGAAAATCATAAAATTCCAGGTATTTCAGGAATATGTGAAGCATTAGCAAGGCTCATCTAGATTGTCATCTTAAGCAATTAAGCAATCTGGTGATTTTCTGTTTAACTCTGTCAGGTGTGTTTTTCCAATTAATTGAGAATTTCATGAAAATGATTGCTAACGGCATTAAAGGGGAAAAATAAATTTTTCTCTGACAAGAAATATATTCGAGTATAGTTTAGTATAGTATACTGACAATCTTAAATTATTCACTTTGACATTAAATGAATGCTTCCATAAAATGAACAACATTTCGAAACAAAGTTAATTACTTAAGTAATTGAAACCATTTGGGGTAACACTGCCTTATTATCTAATCGCTTTTATTTAATTCGCGTTCCCCAATTTTCTGACCAATAAACCTAATAAAATCACAATATCAAGACTAACGTTATTTATGGTTGACTCTCGCAGAAGTTGGAGACTTAATGTGATTATTCCGCTAATTATTGATGAATTATCCTAATGGAGGGCGGACTTTTGGCGTCTAATTGATTGGTATCAGTAAGGATCGGGGGATTACCTTGAGTGCTATTGCTGTGATTGCCACCGTTCGCGTTGCCCTTCGAGAAGCTGCAGTTGTTGTTGAAGGAGTTGAAGAAGTTGGCGGCCCCGGTGCGTCGTAAAATCCAAAACATGATTGCAGGATGCTGTCAAAAGTGCGGCGTAGTTGATATGTTGCAGCGCGGATAACTAGGCAACGTACTAGGCGAACTGCACTTCCACCGACGGCATTTCAACGACGCGACGCTGATAAGCGGACAACAACGATAAGCGAAGTCGGAAAAGCACGGAAAAACTGTTTTCCCACCACCGCTGGCGACCGTTTCGTGGCGAAGTCTTCAGCAAAACTAACTCGACTCGTCCTCGGCTCTCCCGTTTTATAGCCTCTCACAGGAAAATGAGCGGGAAAGGCGAAAGAGAAATCCGGCAAGAGAAAGAGAGCGAAATTTTCGCCTTGCGTATACGTAATAACGTAAGGGCTTACGGCGAAAACAGCTCTTTTGCTCTTTTGCCGCATTTATATTGGTAGCAACCTTTCGCTGGGTAAATGCCAAACTTGACCTTCGTCAACACTTGCATGTTGTTTGGCCGCTGGCAGCTCATAATTTGTTTTGTT
The DNA here is from genome assembly GCA_008044355.1 of Drosophila lacteicornis. Taxonomy (NCBI): domain Eukaryota; kingdom Metazoa; phylum Arthropoda; class Insecta; order Diptera; family Drosophilidae; genus Drosophila; species Drosophila lacteicornis. The sequence continues at coordinate 20,305 of VNKF01005499.1, read as the reverse complement.
TAATAAACGATTACGTATGCGCCCCGTTGACGTACGCCAGCTGTCGTTCCTGTTCGAGCCTCTAAAACGGCCATCAATCATGACAACCGGAAGTTGCCGCAACTTTGTTATCCGCTGTCTCCGTTTAAAGTTTTATGTGCGTTTTATCTGGCTGCTCAATTAGACAGTGACGTTTGATAACTTCTGGCACTAAGTATAAATGGGTGCGAAGATAAGAATAAGGATCTGGATGAAGGGAAAAATTTAAAAGTTACGCTGAAAATTTAGAAATAAAATTTAACATTCTGAAAATGTTATATACGAATTTTTCACTAGTTCCGAAGAATAACTGGGGCTCCATATTTTAAGTTTATATTATTTCCATATTTGTTTTATTATTTATCTTTTTTAATCAAGCAATAATATTTTATTTCTTCGGATTTCGAAGTAAGACTATCACTTTAAAATCTTTTAAAATCTCTTTTGTACCGAAAAGCTCATACAGTAATCAAAATAATATCAAAATTAATAGCGGCACAGAATTTTCCAACTGAAGCCAAGTCCTATTGATTGTCGGCGACCTTTTTCCATCTGTAGCCACAGCAAGAAGCGGAAATGTTAAACGTTCAACTGCTGGCGGCAGCACTTGCATCCGCATCAAAGTTTCCCTTTTTATGGCGAACGCTTTTCCTGCGCAAACAAAGACACCCCTGTACACGCGCCCCTTGCACGCTCACGCACACCCGCAGACACACACCCCATTAAGTTGGCGTGTTCAAGTGCAAGTGCAAGTTCATGCCCTGCGAATCGCGAATTGTCGTGGCGATTCGTTTATTTGTTGCACGCGCGCCGATCTTAAAGCGCTTTCAAAACGATTTCAAAGCTTCTTCGAAGCATTTTCAAAGCACCCGTCGCTTTAATGCTTAACCCCAGACAAGACTGTGATTTGATGACTCCGTTTCGGTTCGCCGATTCCAGTAACCCGATACTGATTGCTGTGGGGTTGGTGGCAATGTGCGTGGGTTTATAGGAAAGGAATTTGGGCACACACGCGTCCCCGACGCATATAGCATATAGCATACCTTTGTGCGCATAATAGAGTCGCAATTTAATATTTAATCGTCGAGTTGACGTTCAACAATTCAAATTGCCGCAAATTGTGCCCTGAACTTTTGGCATTGGCGACATTACAAATTCATGCGGAACGTGCCAAAGTCACAACGAGTCCAAATGAATCCAAATGATTCTCCGAATACGTTTGAACTTTGCGATATGTTGCGCAAACTTTTGCCCCATAAATTATGCACTATTAAAAGCTCATGCCTTATGCATGTCCTTATTGCAAAACAACAAGGACTTGGCCTAGTAATATACCGAAGAAAAATAGATAATGCGGAATTAAGTAGAGTTTAAATAAAGCTATTTAAAATAATAATAAATATATTATGTTTAAGTATAGGGGAAACACTTAGCAAATTAAATATGTTTGAACAATTTATTTGAACTGAACCTTATAAAACTCAAATTTAATTTTTATAAATATTTATAATATTATTTTCGGTGTACCCACAACAGAACTTTACACACAGACAACAATTAGATAAATTCTCGTCGGATTGGGATGGAAATGTGTAGTCACTTATGTCCAGTTGATGCAATTAAATAGTTCGATAAATAGTTCGCCATGGAGTTCTTGATGGCTGCAATTTAGTTAGCATTTGTAATTTAGTTAGTTGACGTGGAAAACGAACGTTTGCCCAGCTGTCATTGGCAAATTTAATGTTAATTTCCCTTAATTTTGTATCTGCAAATGATGCAAATCGCAATGGTATCCAATTTCCTTTTTGTGGTTTTCAATTAAATTAGCCAAATACAAAAAACTCTTTCACAAAATCCAATTATTTAATACTGGCTAGGCCACACAAAGTTTTCGACTCAAGCGGAAACAAAGCTTTGTAAAGTTGGCCAACTTGCCACAATCAATATTGAGGGCATTACTTTGGCTACTTGAGCGACTTGGCGTAGAACTTGCGGTGCTTGAACTTAATTCGCATCACACAGCTGAAAGTACATATATTGAAAATCATTGAGATCGATGATGGATATGCTCTTATATTCACCCAATTAGGAAGAACGCTATCAAATAGAATGCAGCGCTGAGGAAATTGAATCCTCCCGGATTTGTGGTCAAGGAACTTTTGTATATGGCCGTATAAAGAGGAGCAGCCACTAGGGATTAAATATGATTAATAGGGAAAGTAGTAGGAAAATGATGTCACTTACCAAACGGAGCAAACGATTGCACAATATTGCCGATGGCAAAGAGTTTGCCTGTGATGATTTCAAAATTAATTATTAAGAAAATAAACATTTATTGTTATTTTTCTCACCCGTATCCGAAGCTGGAACTATGTTTGATACAATTGTCCGACACATGGGTCCTTGAATGGATCGAAATACCCCCAAGGCTACGGATAAGTACAGGTGCCAAGTTAAATAAGCATATCCTCTGGCCAAATTGCTGAGGATCTCAGAAAATAGAGAAAGTAATGCCAAAGCAACCACAGACATTCCAAAAAGCTAGAGAACAAAATGTATTTTATTTTCAATTCAATTTTTATTGTAAGCCATAAGAATTTACCTTTCTTAGAATGAGAATTCCCAGCAGAGCTCCAAGCATTGGCACCGATTGACTGACTGTCTCGAAAATGGTAAACTCGAGCACTGTCATGTGAAACTGCTGACGCACGAACAAATACATCACAGTCATGACGCCATCTACAAGGATGTCGTCAGCTCAATCATTTTTTTTAAGTGGACAAGAAAATAAAGGACTTACCTGTAACAAAAATGGAAACAAAACCAGCCAAGGTAACCAGCCAAATGATGGAGTGAGCGTTATTCTCTCTTCTCTTAAAGCAAGTGCTAAACATGTCCTTAATGTGTTTAACGCTGAGCAATCCTGGCTCTTTAGTCTTCTCTTCAATGTCTGGTTTTTCAATAGTCTCGTACTTGGGCGGATCATCACGCTTTTCAAGTACTTCTGCTTTTAGTTCGGAAATTGTCACAACAATTTCCTTTTCCTTTTCGGGAATTTCATCCTGATCCGGACACATTCCCAAGCTTTCCGGCAGGTAGAAAATAATAAACAGAGTGGCTAGGATAACTATTAAGCAGGACAGACTCTGGACGAAGGCAGCACTGGTGGCTGCGTACACAAAGCTGGACAGCAATGATCCACTGGTGAGGGCCACAAAAAGAATAAATTCCATGAATATCATTCTGAAACGATAATAGTACACCATATTAAAATTATTATTTCGAGTGCGTCGCATAAAATACTTTAACTATTTTATAAATTGTATAATAATTCATTCAATGAAAAATAATTATTTAAATAAAAAAATGTAATGCTTTCAAGGCTTAGAAAATTAATGGTTGATGGTTTTTATTACTATTGCTTTATTTAAGTGTTTGCATTGCAAACATTTCCCAAATTTTTTTCCTACTCGAAGGTAACACAAAAAGTGAATAATTAATGTATTGATTACTCCTTCTCTAGATTCCATAGTAAATTATAAACCCACCTGTAGGGCCTTGTGTTTCTGTCCGTTGTGTCCGTTATAAAGCAGAATGCAGCCACCGAAAAGACACACAGCCCACCGAGAAGGGAGTGTGGCACAGCAGCCAAGGTGTACCACCAGGGATTAATCATATAGTAGTCGGACAGCCAGCAAATGGCAGACGATAGCAGTGCAGAAGCAGAAAAGCCTAAAAAACACGTGCAATTTTCAAGATATCTTCATATTTATTTTAACAAAAAAAACCCACCAATCATAGAAACAATAAGCAGAGGCTTTCGCCCATAATGATCCGACCAAGATCCTATAAACAATCCACAGATGGCCGGCACAATACTCTCGAAAAGTGTCCGCGTTAGAAACATATTTGCCACATATGACTGCAGTTCCGTCTCTATGGCCTGAAAATGTTACATTATTTATAATTAAATACCAATTAATGTTAATTTGTTACCTGAATTTCTGCTGTTGTGTTTTTGCTATCCAAAAGTTTGCAGTCGCTGTCATTATACTGAAATATCACCGTGCAGGTCTGATAAATCAGCTGATTACGCATGACGGTACCTAATGGGATGATCGTGCTATAGCCGTCATTATAATTAAGAGATCTGCTCACCTGACAGCATGTGCGAGAATAATAGCATGAAAATCACCGGTTCTATGTAGAACATGTTGAAGAGACGTGCCCATTCCAGGCTTCTAAGCCGGGCCAAAGAGACCTTTTCGGTCATTTTAATTGTTAATTATTTATTTAATATTAAAAAACTAATCTTTGTATTTATATCTTTGCAATTATAACAATTTTATATAATTGTCTGGCTTCAATTCAGTTGCATCACAAATCTCTCAACTGATAGCCGGTATATAATTACTATCACTTAACGTAATTATAGTCAAGCCCTCTAAATAATTTGTAACAGTTTTTGTTGGTTATACTATCATTAGTAGCACTGTGGTTTATTTTGTTCCTTAGTTCTTTTGATATATTATTATTATTTTAAAATGTAATAATTAAATTACATATTTATTATACTTTTTTTAATTATACACAGTAGTACACCTTATTCAGTTGGATGTATATTGAAATTGCAAAGCTGTTACAGGTTTTTTTTTTAATTATTTAACATTAACATTATTTATCTATTTTTTGTGTTCTTTTTTATTGTTTTTAATTGATTGATTAAGCTGAACTATTCACTATATACACTATTTGCTCTTTGATGTATATAAATTGTTATATTTATATATTTATTTTGATAATTGCACTTGCATCAGCGATTCCACATTGATAAGATATTTCATATAATTTGTTTTTCGACCTTGACTTTATATTTGGCACACGCTTATATTTCATCCAATCTGATTATTAATTACACCTGAGCCCGACTTTTCGCATCGTTGACTTTATTATTTACTCAGGTAAATTGTCAGCAAAAATCGCAATTCATTGGGATCCCGCGTTCTATTCGTACTGTTCCGATCACGAACTGAACCGCTAAGCGGTGTTCGCCAACTTAAATAGGTTTTGTACAATGTATACTAACAATTAGGAGAATTTAAAAGGGGATTTTTTGTTCAGCAACAGTTAAGCGCTGGATAAAATCTTGCGGGTTGTACAAACATGAGTTCCGTTCATTTAAAATTTAGATGTGGAAAACAGATCGTAAGAAGCATAACATCGACTCCGTCATGTGAACTTTCACAAACAAGCATAACTTCCACGATTCTTAATACAGGGCTCTGCACTTAACCCTTTTATGCTGGAAAACTTTGCTCCCTGCGGCACGCACACACACGCGAAATTCGGAAAGGCGGCAGCAACTTTTCCTGTGTAAATTGCAGGCCAACACTTCCGGCAACATGTTGCCGGTGCCAAGCCCCCGTCGACTCACGTTCCCTCGAACATTTTCCGTATTCCGTCGTTCACTTCACTTCGCCCCCGCTTATTTCGCGCTTTTTATTACATCACTATTTTCCCCTTCATTGGCCTTCTTTGGCTCCGTCGCTCACAGCATAAAATATGCATAAAGATTTTCAGCTTGGAAAGCGGAGAACGTTTACCAAAATAATTTGGTAATTATTTTTGGGGTTTTAATTTGGGCAGCCAGGGCCTGGGAGGAGGTTCTATAAAATGCGTGGTGGGCTTTTATTAACTGTCTCGCATAGTTGAAATACAGTAAACTTGGCAACAGCATTGTACGAGATCATATAGTAAACGAATAAAATTAAGCGACAAAAACTGATTTAAATTGATAATAATCTTAATTGTGTGAAGATCTCAGAATATATATAAAAACCAATGCTGAAAAGGTACATTTTTTAACTATATCTAAAATGTTTACTTGCCATTTATAGCAAAATGATTAAAATGTAGCAACTCAATTTTTTTTTTACATAATAAGTTATTTATTATACCCGATAACTACTGTATTACCAAACGTCAGACAAAAATAGAGCGAAGTTTTAAATTAGTTTTAGCATAACACGCATACGCCGCGTATGCCGAGCCTTGCTGACAAGTTAATTGTAAACTTTTTTGCATTTTAGGGATATTAAGCATATCTACTTTATTCTCCACTGAGGGTAAAACTCTTCCATGTAACTTCCGTTGCTTAAAGAACATCACGCATACGTCGAGCAATTTAATTGTAAAGTTTTTACGCATATAAAGGATATTTGCATATAAGTGGCTGTATACACCAGCGACTTCTACTGTATCACTCCTGCACAAAAAAATAATAAGAATAATGGTGCAGCATTTCTCCTCTGTTTTGGGTACATCACGCATACGCCGCGTACGCCCGGCTATTGTTGACAAGCTAATTGTAAACTTTTCCGCTTTGCGTTCCATTGTTCGCCAAACTCGCATCACGAAGGAAGAAAAGCGGGCAACGCGGGAAAATGGGCGGGAAAACAAAGGACCGGCGAGCCATATTAGACCGGCTGGCAGATATGAATGCCCCAAAGGAGTCGCAGTTCGCAGCACAGTTCAGTTCAGTCAGCACATGCACATGTTAGGTTCAGTTCGTGCAACTATTGTCTTGGATGGCATTGCGCAACATGAAACCGTAATGGCAATGGGAAATGGAAAGGGAATGGGCACGGGAACGGGCACGGGAAAGGGAACGGGATTGGGGCAACTGTTTGCGATGTGTGCGGCTTTGTGTTGTTGACACAAAACCAAAGGCAACAGCAACAAATGGCAAGGGGCAACTTGTGCAAAGTCGGACGAAAATTAAAAAATACAAAAAGCTACAAAATATAACCAAGAACTGAATATACATGGGGGCTTGCTCACTGACTGGGTGGCTGCAAGGAAGGAAATGCCAGCCGAAACATAAAAGGCCAGAAAAGTCGAGTAAGCCAAGCCAAGAGCGCCCCTGAGAACTGAGGAGGGCAAAAGCAATTTCTTAAACGCAGCACGTGCACAAATTCATTTCTGTTTGGCTTAATTATTTCGAGATGAAATGGCAAAAGGGACCCCAGCCAGTACACACACAAATCCTCGGCAATTGTTTAGTTTCACTTTCTCGGATGATTTATGAATGTTTTGCTTGGCAAATCTGTTTCTGTTGGACTCAAATGCCTCGACTAAGAAACCGCGACTTAATTCTTAGACTGTTCAAGCCCAAATGAACTTCAGTCTATTAGGTTGAGAGTCTGTAGCATAGATAAAGGAATATGAGAATACTTACAGATTAGATAGAAGCGGCTTTTACTGTTCTCTTGGGTTATAAGCCATAACCAAAGTAACAAATATTTACCGAAACATTTACAGAAATTAATTTCCGCGTTTTATTTGCTTAATTTATTTCACACAGAACCAAAATTATGTAAGTTCTTAATGAAAATAAATGTGTAAATATTTAAAATAAAATTGTAACACTATTTTTTAATAAGAAAATATAGTTTTGAGATTAAATAACATTAATTACTCAAAATTAACATTAAAATTTTTGCTTTAAAGATAGATAATTTATTTATTATTTTGAGAAGGGATATTAAATGTATAAAATACACACTTTATTAAAACCCTCTTACATTTTTATTTAAAATGTAACAAATGCACTTTATTAGTTAACGCTAAGAAATCAGACCAAAGGTTATTAATTTTTATTCTTGGAAACCATAAAAAAGGCAGCACCAGTTGAAGTACAGATGCTCTTTATTTCTATTTAGGTTCAATTTCCCCTTCCTCTCAATATCCCTTTAATTTCCCCACGCCGGACCCTTGGAATATCAAATTATGTTTTTTCTTTTGCCTGCTGGCGACAGTTTTAATTTGCCTTTTTGCCAATTAAAATATTAAAAAATACTTTCTTTGATGCGACCAACCCTTTTTGTGTCAAGTGTCCCTTACAATTAGGCCCGAAGGGCTTAGCGGCCTTAAAGTTTTTAAGCCGCTTTAAGCCGCTGCAGCTGTTTGCCGTCGTTTGATGATAAATTTCGATTCGACCGCCGTCCTTCTGCGAAATCGATGGGAGTTTTCCCAATGGTTTTAATTGGACTCCGGGATATTGGTCAAGGGATTTCTCGTGCCATTTTTTGTTAGCGATATTACAGCCACTCGATTTTGCTGGCACATTGTTGAACATTTAGAGTTCGGGTTCGGGTGTTTCGTGGCCAATTCGAAACCGTAAAACTGGCAACTGTAGTTTGCGGTTGCATTAGTTTTTGGCAGTTTTAATTGCCTGCCCAAGAGCCTTCGGCATTGGTGGCGCTGGCTGCAGCTAAATGTACATTTCGTTATTGTGTTTGCCATAATTTTTCTGCAAATAACTCAACCGTAAAGATTATATAACTATTACGCAATTGCTCGTATAAATTAGAGTATTTATTGTTTTATGCTTTATGGTCAAGGCTGCAGGGAGATAATAAAAAAATTAAATTAAATATTAGATTTATGTTTTTAAAAGTTGCTAACATTTATATCCATAATTTAAAATCTGCTAAACTGCTTACAATATGATAATAGCAAAGAGAACTATAAAAAACACATTAAAAAATATTATTTAATTTAATTTTTAAGCACAGTTTATTATGAGGTATATCATTTTTCTTTTTTTTAAATACCACACATTTCTGCCAGAGATACGGAATATTGTTGAACAGTACTCGTTATATTCTTCTCCACATGCCATAATTTGTTTTGATCCAAAGTCCAACTGTTATGCTGGTTTCCCCGTAAATTTGATACAAATTCAGTCGGTCGAAAGGCCACACACATGCGGTGTTTGGCGTCGTCGCATGTTTGTTTGTTGTGGCAAATGCTCTTGACAAATTTCCGCACATCTAACAAATTTGTTATGAGCGCTCTCGCCATTTTCGGCACGCAGCGGCTCACATGCCACTGCCATGCAGCCATCCAGCATCGGCAATGTATGGCCATTAGTCAGGCCAAATGGAGCGAAAGCATATGGGGCTTTACTGTAGTACCATGTGGCAGAGCACTGTATTATACGGGAGTTGGAATTAATGAACTCGTGATGTAGACATGTCTCACTCGGATTGCGACCAATTTCTCATCTCTGATGGAGAAACAAAAATCCATTCAGTTGCATTCCATGCCATTTGCATGTCTAGCTGCAATTTGCCCGGCGAAAAGTGCTATGTGAAAAATAACTACTTGTGCGATAAATATTTGATAAACAACATTTCTGCAGCTTTGCGGTTCAGTGACTCCGCAGGGCGTCGCAAATTGCGGCAAATTTCTCGCATTTATTTTCCATTTATAGTATGTGCTCCAGCTCTCACAGCGCCGCATTAAAGAAACTTTCGTAATCATAACTCTGTCTTGGAGCTCGGAGGAGCCTGCCATTGTTGCTGGTCCTTCCCCATCGAAGACTTCTTCTTTACCTTCCCCTCTATGCCTTTTTTCCTCCGATAAGATAGTCGTGGGTGTGTGTGGCAGAATGGAAAATCAATACGTATTTATGGGTTCATGTTGTGGGTGCACGTACGAAATATCAGCCACACTACACACACCTAAGGACTTCTGCCCGGGGAGTCCTGGAGTCCTGGCCATTTGCACGTTTCGAATCATAAAATATCTGCCGTACACTCGCCGGAATGTGAAAAGAAAATAATTTTTAATAGTTGCACATGTCCTCGCCTAGCCTTTTGGGTGTGCTATTACGGAATGTGAAAAAAATGCCAACTGCAAACAGGTGAGGCGGGCGTTGAAAATAGGGCTGAAGGAGAGCAAAGGAAAAGCCCGCACCTTTCTGTTTATGGGTTTTTGTTTTTTGCTAAACGAAAAAAGATAGTCCGGGCCTTATGTTAAGAGTTCGTGCCGTATTCTAGACGTTATCAATTATTGAAATATCAGCAGGAAAAATTAAAGCACAATGGATAAAGAGATTTAAAAAAAGTTGGTATATGTTTTTACACAGTCAAGATACAATTAATATTAGTTATTATTATATTTTCTAAACGTGTTAACCCCCATATTTTCTTTTACCGCATCTACCATTAATCTATTATGCAAAAAATATATTATTTAGCAGCAATCATTTCTCCCCTTTATTTACACAGAGCAGGTAGCACGCAATATCTGTTCCAACAGCTTTCGCTCGCTTAGCTGTCCGCCAGAGTTGGTCTCAATTGAAGTTAAGCTGCTTAGGAGCTCCCCTTTTGAGAGTGCATTTTCCGCGGAAAATTGATTGGAAATGGTCAGGGACTTGCCACTAAGCTATTTCAAGAGGACGATTCATGGCATTAATTCTTAGCAAACGAGAGGGATTAGATACCGAATTTAAACCACTATTAAAAACAAATGCTAGAAACCATAGTACAAATTTATTTAAAGTCTGAGTCATAAATATACAATTTTAAGGTTTTTTCAATAATATTTGCAATCGCTGGACAAAAAAAAACTTAACATGGCAAATACTACCAAACAAAGCTCTTCATCTGGATGCTTATCATCGACACCTGAATTTCCAGCACTCGTTCACTTTATCCTACATTTCTGAGAAAGTCAGACTTTTCAATTTTAAAATTAATTTTATTTCACTTTACGTTCATTTATTAATTTCTCGAATGTAAGCAAACATTTCCCGAATGGCTCGGACTTTAGCAAAAAATCACTGACTTCAGCACTTACCAGGTGCTCAGCTTCCGTTGGCAGCAATTTGGCATCAAAGTTTACAACCGAGGAACTTGGCAGCAGGCAAAGTGAAGTCCTGCAAATCAAATTCAATTGCAGTTTACCAGTTTCTGCTCCTGGTTCCGCTTTCGCTTTCATTGTCTTTGCATTTGAATGCAGGCGGGCTCTGTCAAAGCGCTTCACATTTTGATTGATTGCAATTGATACGAGTCGAGTGTATATATGTAGTATGAACTGGTTGTGTGTGCCAATGTAAGCGGGAGTGCAGGATTCGAAATTGGAGTGGTCCCGACTGAAATATCGATTTATTTCCATTCCCGCATCTATGCTCACTTGTTTAGATGAGGTTGAATGGCTGCACAGTTGCCTTTCAGATTTTTTCGAGTATTTAAAGTGGGGAGTACTTTATCTAAAATAAATTACAATTAATTGGTAAGAAACTCCTCTATAAATAGGTCTCCAGAATACTCTTTCCTTTATTTGTATCTATAAAATAAATATAAAGTTAGGGAAAGATCTTTGAATGTAACGTAGTTCTATTATCTAAGGTAGAAAGTAAGATAAAATGTCTAAATAATAAACTTCATAAATGTGCGACACTTTTTGGATGATTTTGAATAAATAGTCGATCAATCTTGACATTGGATGTTGAAGCTAAAAAAATATGGCTGAAATAAGATAAGATAAAATAATTGGATAGTCAATTGCATAATATAACGTTTTTATAGAAATTTGTATACTCGTATATTTACGGTTGGTTAGGTAATTAAAATATATATCCTATCATAAAGAATTTGCAAGTTATTAAAATATAACGTGATATATAATTAGCTATATACACGTAGAAATGAGGCTTTATCAGAATTGTTAATTAAAAAATATAAATGTATGAAAAATACATAAGATATGCTCAGATTAACATCGAAAACTGTACAAAACAGCAGTACAAATTATTAAATTTGTTTTCTGTAAATGGCATTTAACATTTGTTAATTAATATAGCCATTTTGCCTTGGCGACAAAGTAAATGTAAATAAACCTCACAGCTTCACATTTCCAAGACTCAGCTCAAACGCGAATAAAAAATCCGCCATTAAATTGGAGTCAAACAAAGCGTTCGAATGTTGGCTTTATAATCGTTAGGTATGACGGGCAAATCACTGACACTTGCATGCAATATAATACAGGTCCACAAAGCTTTGCAGTAAGCGGCTTAAGTGCTCCCACTTCAAATTGCAATTTAGTGCACAAAATGGATTCGCAATGGCACTTGTGTCTAAGCCAGATCACAGCGTCAGCCGATGGCTTAAAGAGAAACTAATTTAAAGTGTAATTTTAAGCCAGCAAAGGGGAGTGTCAGCAGGATCTGTGTGGAGTTGCCAAGTTTTGATGGAAAACTTTTGCGGTTAAGCCAAAATACCAATGGAGCGTGGCCGCAATTTAAATTCATTCCATTCCACATGACATCGTTTAATTTAGTTCCGAGTGACTGCCAATTGAAATCCGAAGTAAACACTTGCCGACTGCCTTAAGTTTGCTTAAATTTTTACGGCTTCAACACTTACCAGGTGCTCAGCTTTGCTTGGCAGTGAAATTGCTGCTGGAAGATGAAATGTTTTTTAGCTGACGAGGAAGCCCTGCAGTGGCATATCAATCTGCACTTGGCTGTTTCTGGTCCTGTTTTCATTTCCCTTTCAGCAGACTTTCAATGCAAACGGGCCCTCGAGCCATTTTAACATTTTTTTCTTTGATTGATTGCAGTGGGTAAATATTCTAAGTGGAGGAATTGCAATAATCGTTCGTCTACTTTGCTTGATTTATCCCACGCTTAACTAAAAGTATAGTAATTTGTTAAATCAATCTTAATTCCGCTTACTATGACTTTTTAAAATATATGGCAGTGACATTAAGCTGCTATCTTTCTTATTTATTTAACAAAATAACAGACTCGTTTTGGGCCAGGAAAAGGCCAATAAACAAGTGACGTCGTTGTGTATATATCCATTAGTATATGCCAAGAGTGAGTTCACACCTTCTGACCAGTCTAACTCTGCTCTTAAATAAATGAAGTGATTCATAGAGTGTTTTCTATCTTTATTACCTTTATTTCCCTATAAACAGTTTGTCGCCATTATCTTGGAAGTATAATAATTCATTTCTCGACGTTTACGACATATTTGGCTCTACTTTACGGAAGTAGTAATAGTTAAAAAAATTTTATTCAAACGAAAAAATATGACAGACTCCATGGAGACAACAAACTAGAGCTAATCTTGACATGCAGTTGTTTGTTTTTAGATCACGCCTCTTTAAAGGCCTGGTAAGTGCATTTAATCTGGATGATTCACTAAGTAGCTACTTGAGTTAAGAGATTCGCTCATACTTTCTAAACCTCAGTAATTCCTAAAAATTGGCAAGTGATTGTCTGACCGATTTATTATATTTGTTTTTCCAACAAACAGTCATAAGTCTTTATTGAACAGTTTATTTCGCAGGAAAGTGAAACCACTTTTTAAATTGAACTCACATTTTAGCTGGTGGTTAATAGGTTTCTTATTTTATTTTTTTTATGAATTTAAATAGAGTTATAAGTTATAACAGAGAGCTATAAATAATGGCAAGTAAAATAAATATTATTAATTTGGTTCAAGACCATTTGTTCGTTGGAAGAATGGGATTTGGTGGAACTACTGGTGCGATCTGCTCGTGAAATTAGTGGACGAGGTGGTCATCGACTGGAGCTCGGTGGTGCGCTTCTGCACATCCATCTTCATCCTTGTGGGACAGATCAGGCCCACCCATGCCCGACGGTTTGCCGCATCCAGGAGGACAAAGTACACGAACATCACGAATCCCTGCAGTGTGGCCGTGATGCAGAACAAGTAAGAGAAGGCGACGCCCGCCTGCATGAAGGCGAAGATGCCGAAGATCCAGGTCAGTCCCAGCAGGAAGAACAGCAGGATGGAGAGCCGGATCTGCTTGACCACCATCTTCCGCTCGGATTTGTGGATGCTCTGGTTCAGGGAGTGCGAGATGCTGTAGAACACGTACACGAAGATGATCAGATTGGCTACCGTGATGAGAGTCACGGGCAGAACCACTCCGAAGGTGAGGCCATAGCCCGAGGGATAGCAGACCCCCGTGTCCGTGGAGAGCTGGGCAGCGGAGGGCAGGTAGGAATCGGGATCTATTAGGGCCACCAAAAGGGTGGGCACCAGGGGCAACGACCAGGCGACAATCGCCGCCTTCAGGATGTAGTGACTGGGCCTCTCGATCCCTATCACGGTCACGTAGCGCTGGAACTGCAAGAAGGCAATGATCAGCATCCAGCTGAAGAGCACCAGGATGGAGTACTGCATGGCTGCGCCCAGAGCCACACAGCGCTTGGTGTCTCCATTGACCACCAGCTGCTCCGATATATCGTCCGTGTTGAGGAACACGAAGAGCACCATCTGCAGGCACATGGCCAGGCACAGGCACTTCGTGGAGGCCTGACTGCGCCAGCTCTTGAACAGAGCGGCCGTAAGAAAGATGCCGAAGATTCCCAGCAGCGACATGCTGCAGCCCACAATCGAGATGATGTCCAGAACGCGCTCGTTCAGCGGCGTTATTAGGACCTCTTCTCCAAGGTCGTTGGTCCGATAACTGCCACCCACCAGAAAGGCGAACTGGGTGAGGTGCTGGGTGTGACACTCGATGATGGTGTCCCTCAGCAGATCCGAGCTGCTGCTGGTGGTCACTCCTTCACTGCTCCAGGTCTCGTAGTTCCAGAAACCGCAGCCAGTGCCCAAGTTTATGGACCTCACATCGGGATCGCGAAGGTTCTCGTTGCGGAGCAGAAAGGGTAAAGGCAAGGGAAGGGTTTTGTCTGCAAGTAAAAGGGAAATATTAGTCATAGGATCTGGGACTCTACTAGATGTACTCACCCTCAAGTTCCGGTATTGAAATGGATATCACTTTGCTGCGAGGCCTGCGACTGCGATTCTGGGAGGTTTCCACAAAGAGAGCATCATGGGCGTAGACCTTGAAGATTATGAAAGTAACTCCCCTGGCCTTCACAACTCGCCAGAGATTCTCGGGGAGAAAGGCCGCCGTCTCCAGATGGGTTTCTCCCTTTATCTTATTCAAGTCATCGGTGGAACGTAGAAAGCGATACCAGAATCCGCTGGAGGAAGACCTCCTTCCCTCAGCTTGAGCGGAGAAGATGGCAATGCCAGTAATGGCATCGCACTCGGGATTGGCGAAAAATACGCTTAGATTGCCGGTTATCAATACTTGGACTCCGATGTCGGAGAAGTTGTAGGTTTCCACTCCGGTCGCGGCTGTTGTAGTGGCGTCGCTGGTTGGATTGGGCACCACCTTTCCACATCTTTCAGTGGGAACCAATTGCTCCGGCAGAGCATCCATGTAGCTCTCGAATTGGCTCAGCAGGGAGTTGGTGGCATTCAGCTGGGCGGAAAGGCGCAACACCTGGGTGTCACTGGACATGATCTCCTTGCAGACGCTGACCAAGTCCACACTGACGGATGCATCCTTCTCCTGCTGCATTAAAGTTCCGAACATTTGTCCCGTGACGTGGATATCGGCGGGCAGAAGCGTCCTCTCTCTCTGACGGAACATGGTCCTCATCATCCCGGTCATCTCGCGACGTCCCTGGGTGTCATTGGTGGGCCTCCTGCCCTCCAGTACGTCATCGTGCAGGCTGTTCAAGTCGCCGCTGATCGTGTGCTCCCTGAAGCGCCGGAGACAGACCACGGGTGGGTTCTGCTCCAGGGACTCCCAATGCGCTCGGGAATTGATCAAGAGACACCACCTGGTCACTGGCATTCCGTTCCTTAGGAGACAGACGTCGTGCAGAGTGGCACGTTCACCGATTCTGGCCCTCTTCCACTTGTTCAGGTGAGGTGTTTGGTCGTGGTTGCGCGTGATGTAATCGTGCTGGAACTCCTCAGGTTCGCAGAACAGGGAGTCGCAGTAGACTAGGTTGGTTTCCGGTTTCTGACCTGGATAGCGCACTTCTAGTCCGGCACAGTGACTGTAGGTGCCATTTCCCCAGCACATGTGTCGCTCAGTGGGGCAATTAGAGGAATCACTGTCCGTGGACGATTCCCCAGAGTCACGGGCCTCCAGCTGCAAGGTCAGTGTCGAGGTCGCCACAAAAAGCACCAATAACCAAGCGAAATCCATGGCGAATGACTCAGTAGAGACAGCTGTGTGCTGCTCTCCTACTCTCCATAAATATACCCGTCCGGAAAGTACTTGTACCCGAACGTAGGTCCCACGTCCGACTCTCTCGGAATATCGCGCCTCACTGAACTATTCGATATTCGCGGACCCCAGAAAGATGTGTGTTATCAGTTGTCGGCGCGATCGCTAATCGAAATTTCGTATAAGAAGCATGGCCGAGAACATTATGTATTATGAAAAAAAAAAAAAACTTAAGCCTCGCGACGTTTGATACAATTTACAGTGTCATTAACACGCACCCGGCAATTGGGTAAAAAAAGTCTGAAAGACCCCTTTTGAGGCAACAAAATAATGCTAATCTTGTGACGTCGCTGTTGGTATTTCGGTTATATTTGCTCAAACCGCAATTTCACGCCTTCCTTACCCAAAATACTCGTGCTGAGTCATTAGCTACGTGCTTCAGTTCTAAGATAAGAAGTTAATACCTGGAAAGTATCAATGACAAACGATGTCGGCTACTTATCATTCTTAATATTACATGAAGTCTCTTGGGCTCTGACACCTTTGTTATCAAAGGGTTCAGTATGGAACTCATATCAGTTTTCCCTACCCTAACAACAATAAATGTAAGCCCAAGGAAAAGTAATTAAAATCACTCAGGGAAAACCAACTAAAATATTCATTTTATTTATAATATAAGAAATACAAAGTTATTTATAATATAAGAAATACAAAGTTCCAAGATTGCATATTTTCCAAAACATCCATAAAATATATAAATAAATATTGCCTGATTTCTTTTGACTCCCAAGAAGGGAGGCTTTATATCTAAAATCGATTGGGTCTTAGGGGTATGACTCGCCGACTGTTCTCGACACATTAATTTTCTTCTTAACAGGAAAAAGTAGTCCACGCCACGCCTGTCGACTCGCTTTGTCCAAGAGAACAAAAAAGACGAACATCACGAAACCCTGCACGGTGGCCGTAATACAGAAAAGATACGAAAAGACAATTCCTGCGTGGGTGAATGCTAGGATACCGAAGATCCAGGTGAGTCCTAGCAGGAAGAACATAAGGATCGAAGCCCGAACTTCTGTGGCCAGCTTAGCGTGCTCTGACTTGAAGCCCCTTGACTTTGAAATGTTTAGTATAATACTGATGAGGATGCAGAGGTTGGCGGCCGTGATCAGAGCCACAGGCAGGATCACTCCAAGTTCCAGTCCCGATCCCGAGGGGTAGCAGAAGGCAGTGCCGCTGGACAGCTGTGCAGCTGAGGGTACATAGGAGAAGGGATCGCTGAAGGCCACAGCCAAGGTGGGAATCAGAGGCAGTGACCAGGCCACTATTGCAGCCTTCCGTATGTTGTGACTGCTCCAATCGATCCCTATCACGGTCACGAAGAGCTGGAACTGCACAAAGGCAATAATCAGCATCCAGCTGAAAAGTACTAGGATGATGTACTGCATGAAGGCTCCGAGGACCACACAGGACCTCAAATCTCCAGCCACCGCCATTTGCTCAACAGTATCGTTCATATTATGGAACAGAAAGAGCACTAACTGGAAGCACATGGGCAGACAGAGGTGCAGAAGAACCTTCTTTGGGCCCTTGTTCCAGAGTTTCCTGAAAAACGCTGCCGTAAGGAAAATTCCCAGAGCTCCCAGCAGAGACAGGCAGCAGCCCACTATGGAGATAATGTCCAGGATCCTCTCGGGCAGCGGGGAAATAAGCTTCATGCCAAATTTAGTGGTTGGATAGTGACCACCTATCAGAAAAGTGAACTGAGTCAGGTGATGGGTTTGGCACTCGATGATGGGATCCCTCAGCAGATCCGAGCTGAAGCCGGTGGTCACTCCTTCACTGCTCCAGGTCTCGTAGTTCCAGAAACCGCATCCAGTTCCAAGATCTATGGACCTTACATCCGGATCGCGAAGGTTCTCGTTGCGAAGCAGAAAGGGTAAAGGCAAGGGAAGGGTTTTGTCTGAAAAGAGAAAAAGAAAAAGATTAGTCATAATATCTAAGAGTCCACTCGACGTACTTACCTTCAAGTTCCGGTATCGAAATGGAGATTACTTTGCTGCGAGGCCTCCGACTGCGATTCTGCGAGGTTTCCACAAAGAGAGCATCATGGGCGTAGACCTTGAAGATTAGGTAGGTAACTCCTTTGGCGTTAACCACCCGCCAGAGATTCTCGGGGAGAAAGGCCGCCGTCTCCAGATGGGTTTCTCCCTTTATCTTATTCAAGTCATCGGTGGAACGTAAAAACCGATACCAAAATCCGCTCGACGAAGACAACCTTCCCTCAGCTTGAGCGGAGAAGATTGCTATGCCAGTAATGGCATCGCACTCGGGATTGGCGAAGAATACACTAAGATTGCCGGTTGTCAATGCCTGAACGCCGATGTCTGAGTAGTCAATGCTCTCGACTCCGGAGTTTGTCGTTTTACTCCTATGGGACACCACATTTCCACATCTCTCGGCGTGAACTATTTGGTCTGGAATGGCATCCAAGTAGCTCTCAAAGTTGCTCAGTAGTGAGTTGGTGGCATTCAGCTCGGCGGACAGACGCAATACCGGGCTGTCAGAGGACATTATCTCCTGACAGACACTCACCAAATCTGTGCTGACAAAGGCATCCTTAGGCTGCTCCATCAGCGAACCGAATATCTCAGCAACCAGTAGAACATCAGCGGGAAGAATAGTCTTTTCTTTCTGGAAAATCGTGCTCATCCTTTGGCCTACATTCCGACGTTCGAGGGTATCGTTTAGGTTTATCCTGCCGCCCAGCATATCTTCGTTCAGCCTGTTTAGTTCAATAGTGATCGTGTGCTCCTTGACAAGCCCAACACAGACTACGGGATCCCAGTGATCCGTGGGCGCCCATTGGGCTCCGTCCTTGCCAAGAAGACATTCCCTGGTCACTGGCAGTCCGTTATCAAGGAGACACAGGTACTGCAGAGTACCGTTCTTGCCCACTCTGGTCCTTTTCCACCTGGTTATGTGCAGTGATCCCTCATTCTGCCTGATCACATAATTGTGCTGGAAAACCTCCGGCTCGCAGAAAGGAGTAACGCAGGAGACCAGGTATCTTAGCACTTCCGGATCAGTCTTATTTTCACAGAAATAGGTAACGTTGTTTTTCAAGCACATATTTATGCAGTTTGGATCAGTCGCGTTTTGTACAATTTCTTTGGGGAACTCATATGATGTGACATAATCATCTGGTATTAAAAATTGTGGTACGCTTTCTGTATAATTATAAATAGCTTCAGTTAAGCTTGAATAAGGGTCTGATGTTGAAAAAACCCAGTCATTTTCTGGGTAAGGAGTTTGGGCCTTCAACCTTGGAGGCATGATAGAAGCCAAGAGCAGCACCATACCCCAGAGAAGATTCATCATGAAGGTCTAGTCTTTTTTGCTCTATCCGATCACTTCGTTTGTACCCGATAAAGTAGTTTTCACGTCCAACTACCTTGGAATATCGCGTCTCACTGATTTGCATTTCTTCTTATTCTTATATACTTATCTTTAGAATTTATTAAGAGTGCACAGAGAACAGCTTACAAAGAAGTATTACTGTATTAGCACGATTCTTGGAACCATAATTATAAAGATTGTATGATCAAATATGTAAAAGGCACTAGAGATTTATCTGCATTGTGCTATGAGTGTGTAGGACAAGGTCTTTTTCTCAGCTACTTGTATAGAATTTGTCATAAATAAAGTCGGATTGTAACATGAAGATACTTTTTTAAGTTGTACGGGAGCGACTATTTCTGATGGAAGGGCTCTGTCTGGATGTAAATTCCTCATAAGTTTCTGTATTAAAATTTTATGTTATAGTAAATAATTTTTGTTTTAACTCAAGTAATGATTCTCATAGTATACAGTTTTTCCCTTGTTGAAAGTAACCTCTAACCTTAAAGTTTTCAAAATATTTAAATTAGCTTAATTTATCAAAGCTTCCTGTTATTTTAGAAAATCGGATATAAATCCCATGTTTATTTATTTCTGTAGTGTGTAACGTTCAAGTTCGTCTGCTTTGGGAGGATCTGAGCTGCTGGGGCACGCTGTAGGTTTCCGGCTCTAGCTCGTCGGCTTTGGGGGTGGTGGTCTTGCTGACCCAGACCTCGGACACGGACTACACATCATTACTAACAAGACAAGAATTGAGCGTGCTGCGACAAAATAAAAGCTAGACTAAACCGGAAGATATGATAACCAAAATTCACTGAAGGATAGGAGATAGAAGAAAAGCGGAAGTTTAGAGAAAAGACAGAAGAACAGAGAGAAAACTAAAATTTTTTTTTTTTTTTGCGGAGACACAGATGTTGTTGCGCTCGCATATTGCCCACCCTACCTACGATCACCTGCCACACATAACCAACGAAATTTTCCGCAACTGCATAGCCGGCCACTTAAGAATGTCGCGCAGGCGTACTGGTGGCCG